>OY757188.1:108342523-108777523 GCA_963583895.1 Melanophora roralis
GTTAGCAAATGAAATATTGCAAATAGAAAGTGAAAGTTTTCAGTTAGAATTAAATAGTTTAATTAATAATTTACAATAAATTAAAAAATATATACAAGTTGTAATATATATATTATATTTAGATAATTAACAATAAGATAATTTAAATAAAAACAAAATTATATTTTAAAGCAAAGAAAAAAAAATTTATTGAGTTCTATTTTTATTTCACAAGTTGATAAAAGTAAGTATAATAAAAAAAAAAAAATTATATAACTTTATGAACAATTCCAGTTAATGGGGTATACTCCATCAAGCGGTCGTATATAATCATACAATAAGCATTTGTATTTGCTGGAATTGGGCTATCTGTTTCAAACTCAATCTTTACATCAATTGGCCCACTTTTAATCATCTCATTTTGATAGGTTACATCAATTACAGCAATTGGAATATCTTTGAATTTTTCACAAGAAATAAGTGGTTGTGCTTCCTTCATATAGTATTGTTGTTGAAATTTTGCATACATATCATATAAAATAGCATAACGATTCTCTTTAAACTTTAAATTTAAGTCATCATATGGATATACATCAGAATTTAAATGTACTTTAATATTTTTCAAGTCAGAGTGAATATATTTATTATCTTTTTCCAAGACAAAAACCAAGAAACGTGGTCTTTCTCTATTGACTGACATCTTAACATTCCAGTAATGATTTCTTCCACCAACAAATGTAGGATTTAAATAACAGTCCCAGCTACGAAAAGCTATAGGTAAGGAAGTTGCATCTTTTATAATTTTCATTATTTGTATTTTCTTAGAATCGGATAAGTGAATATGTGGAATTCTCCATGTAATGTTTGTTATTGTTAACTGAAGATTTTCATTTGCATCTGTAGAGTAATATGCGTTTACATCACTTGAACTACGTAAGAGAATTAGCTCGTGTTTACTGTTTAATATTATTTTATTAAAATCCTCGGCAAATCCCATTAAAAGTTTCAAGGGAATGTAAAAGTTAAAATTTGATATCGACAAGTCTTGAGATATAGACCAGCCAGCATTTCTCAACATATTACTTTCAAACTCATTTAAAGATATATAATTTTTTAAAGTGCTTGCTGTTCCCAAGTATCGAGTTCGATCGATTTCAACACCATTAATCTCATAACGTATTTCTTCAAATAGATACGCTACACAATTGTTCCTTAGGCGAGCATTTATTGATGCTTCACCATTTACTTTTTTTATATTTCCTTCTATATATAAATAGCTTTCTGAGGGAAGCACATACAAGTCTTGATTTTGTAGTGTAATTCGAATTTCATCATTATTTCTAAATGATTGAATATAGGGTAAATAGCTATGATAATCTTTTTTAATTATATTCTCATCTGAATATGGTTTTTCCAAAACATTAAGTATGTCAGACATCGTTTTTTACTTTAAACTTGAGTAATTTTAAAAATTCTTTATTCTTTTCAGTTAACTTGGGTTTAAGTACTTTACTAGATTTAGCTGTAATGTCTTGATTGATTTTGTTCTGTTTTGTTGTTGTTGTATTGTAAATTATCATATTCTTTTTGGTCTTAGATGTAGTCTTAGTGTTATTTCCTCACCTCGAAAATTAATTAAACGACCTTTTTGATCAACAATGCAAATGGTTATGTGTGCTATTTCCTTGACGTTTACTGGCAAATAAATAAGATTATTGGGGATCACGTCTAATTTATAACCTGGAGGAACATCCAGTGCAAACTCATGAAGTATGTGTGCTGGTAGGTTATTCATATAGGCCCCCCTTATGATATTACATTTAACTTGAATAGCATTCACTTTTAAAATATTTACTGGTTGATTTGATAAATGTTTGAAATTCGACATTAAAGATCTTTTATCAAATCCAAATAAACTACCAATAGAACGATTCCGATCAAAGAATATTGTATCATGTGAAGAGGTTATTTCAACTTGTAAGGTATTGTTATTAGCTTCAATTACAACTGATTTGCTAGAGTCCACTGCTTTATACTGTGTGGTAATATAATCAGCAATATCTTGTAACTCGTACGATCCAATAGGAATTTCAATAACTTTATCTCCTATATGAAAAAGATTATTATCATAATCTACATTTGGAACAGAATTGTATGAGTGAAAGTCAATTAGACAACATTCGTAATCATCTTTTAATTGTATGGGTGGAAAGTACTTTGCTGTTAGGATTGAAGACTTTCCGCTTAATGCTATTGTTATTGACATATTAACCTCTCAACTAGTAATGAAAATAAAAATGCTTTGATGTTTGTTTTTTCTTTATTTATTTATTTTTCATTTTATAAAATTTTACAATATTTCACTTTTTCTAATCCAAGAGTTGTGTTGATTTGAGAAACCCAACCATTTAACATATGCTTTCGTACCTTTAGTTTTTAATACTTTTTCTACTAGATATGTGTTTGGATAACGTGTATGTAGTAACTCCTCCTTATAAAATCCTCCCTTTATTTCATTACCTTGATAGTCTTCCAGCAAAAATGTGATGGGGTAAGTATTCTGTATTAATCTAATTTTAAATATTTCAGTTGTCCAGTTGGGAGTATATCCTTTTTCAAAAATATGTTTATATTTACTTATGCGAACATAATCTCCTACATTAAAGCGTGATGGTTTAAATATTTTTAAATTGCTATATACAGTGTTTAGCAAATGCTTTTCATTTTTCGCAGTAACGTGAACAGGTGCCATTTTTATTGTTCGATGTGTTTTATAATTGTACTGTTTAACTAAGCTCTTGTATATATTAAGCCATTTATAGTTTCCATTATGGCTAAACTCTCTCCACATCATTCCTTTTAATGTTCTATTAAATCGTTCTACAATAGAAGCTTTCATTACACTGTATGTAGAGTAATGATTTATTGTATATTTTCGCATCAGCATTCCAAATTCTTTATTAAAAAATTCTTTGCCATCATCTGTTTGCAAATTTTTTGGCACACGTCCTAAGCGAAGTATGTTTTGAAATGCTTTAGAAACTTCAGAAGCAGTTTTCGACTTGATTGATTCAACCCATGCATATTTTGAAAATGTATCAATAACTGTTAACATATATTTATACCCCTTGTTACTAGACGAATATTCGCCCATTTCTACTAAATCGGCTTGCCATAGATCATCTACACCCTTTGTAATAACTCTACGTCTTAAGAAATTTCTGCGTGCTCTTGAATGAAGCTCATTAACTAAATCTCTTTTTGTAGACATTCTTAGTTTGTTAAATATTTATAATTTATGTTATTTTCAGATGAGTGGTTGTGATCATTACCATCATCTAGTGGTATATATTTTAGACTATTTTCTGATGAAAATAAAAATTTTTCAATTTCATAAATTTTTTGATTAAAGTTGTCTATATGCTTGTTTAGAATAAGATTTATTTTTTTTATTTTTTCGTGAATTTCACCAACTTCCTTTCTTAAATTTCTATTAAATTCTTCTTCTGATTTCTCAATCTGAGACAATACAAATAATTTATTTACAGCATCTTTATCATCCATAGGTGTAGCCAAGTTCTTAATTGCTTTATGTTCAACATTTATGTTACTTCCATCTAGAGTAAAACCAAAATGTTTTTTTAAAAAATGTTTCTTGTTTGCTCCGTTACTAAAATTTTGTTTATTATAATGACCAAACTTATCCACGGTCATATTTTCTTTTCAGTCTTGATGGTTTATTTTTTTTTTTTCAAGTATATGCTAATATTACTCAATTATATTTGCTTCTCTTAATTCCTCAATTATTGACAAAATTTCGTTAGTATGATTATTATTACCGGCGTGTTGTGATGCTAATAAAAGTTTTAATCGATCTACTATTTCATTAGGATTGTCCCAGTATATATAGTTTGATTTGTTAAGATTAAGATTCATTAAGCCCTTGCCAATATGCGTAGAGGATGGAAACAGTTTGCTTATTATTTTTTTATATTTATAACCTCTGTTACCTTTAAGTTGATTACTAGGATCATAATTTCTTCTATGTGCATTTGTATCAATCAAGATTCTTTTATATATTTCCAATTCAGACGAGTCATACTGCTCTGGTTTTTGATGGAAAAGTAGTGAATATAAGCCCGGTGTTAGCGCCCATGACTTATTACCAACTTGAATCTTTTCACCAATAATCTCAAAATTTAAGTTTCCTAACTTCCAATTACCATTTTCACTTTTATGAGGTCCAAAAACATTATCAAGTTTTCTGCTGTCTTTTGAGTCTGATATATTATGCTCCCAATCTGAAGACTGCGAATAAAATGACTGATCATCTTCCTCTATATCTTGTTCACTTATCTCTTTTTCGATATCTCTAGGCTTTGGTAATGAATATTCTGTATCAACATTTTTCTTTGGAGTATTTATGTTATCCTCTATGTATTTCATTTTGTTTTTGTCATGTTTGAATACTGAAGGCTTATTTGAGTTTGTATTAGATAATTTTACTAGTTTATTTAAAGGTTCTGTTATTGGTTTAAATGTATTTTCCAATTTATTAAAAGCTGCCGCTTCTCCACGTTTGATACTTTCAAACTTCTTTTTCAAAATTTTCCTTGATTTTACCAACTCCTTCAATACGTTTTCTTCCATGATGATATTTTAAAGTATTGAATATAATATGATAACCTCAACCAGCTAAACAGCTATACCAAACAGCTAAACAGCTATACCAAACAGCTAAACAGCTATACCAAACAGCTAAACAGCTATATTAAAACAGCTAAACAGCTATATCAAACAGCTAAACAGCTATATTAAAACAGCTAAACAGCTATATCAAACAGTTAAACAGCTATATCAAACAGCTAAACAGCTATATAAAACAGCTAAACAGCTATATTAAAACAGCTAAACAGCTATATCAAACAGCTAAACAGCTATACCAAACAGCTAAACAGCTATATCAAACAGCTAAACAGCTATATTAAACAGCTAAACAGAAGAAATGGCAAAAATTGTTGGCTTATAAATATTAAAGTGGATACACGTCTGATTAATGTAGCTATACGAATGCAACTAAACTTGAATGAAGATGTGAAAACCTTTTCTATAACGTCCATTATGTATTTCATCATCCTTATTAATTACTAAAAATCCATATTTTTCCTTCCAGCATTCTTCACATATTTTAGAAAATATATTAAGGTTCATATCACTTCCAACATGATCTTTATAAATATGCTTTAAGTTTAAATCGTCTTGTTTAAATATTATAATCATATTTGCATTATCACGTATCAAATGCTTTGGAATATGTGTATACGTTTGACATAGGTAGAAGGCATCAATATTATTATGTCTTCCCATACAGAAGTATGATCTTATATTACTCTGCTTTTCACATGCAACGTCATCAAATATCATTACTGAATTTGATTTTGCTTCTTGGGGTGGTATTACATTTTCATTTTCTGAAAATGTGTAAAGTCCCATACCTTTTATAGAAGAAATTAATTTTCTTAGATATTGATATTTTGGTTGATGTAATGATTTTGAGAATAAATATATATTTTTAAATTTTAATCCATTAGGGCTTTCAATTAAACTAAGCATTACATTTGTTTTTCCACAATTTGATGGGCCTACTATTATTGCTCTTATAGAATTTGGTAATAAACAACTGTGTTTAATGTTATAAACATCTTTTACCAAGTCTATATTTCTTACTGTTATATCCTTATGTTGTCTTATTAAACGCATGCTTTCAACTGATATGGTGTGGGTATATAAAGAAATACTTAAAGTAATGTTTACTCACTATAAAACAGGTTATATAAATGATTGCATATAAAAAGAAAACATTTAGTAAAAAACAACACGTTCGCGGAAAAGGACTGATAAATAAATTAATTAATTCACTACCAATTGAACTACACCTACCAGGATATCAATACTGTGGACCTGGGACAAAACTTGAAAAGCGATTAGTAAGAGGGGATAAGGGGATAAACCCTTTGGATGCAGCTTGTAAAGTTCATGATATTGCTTATTCTCAAAACACTAATATTAATAAAAGACATCAAGCAGATAAAGAACTAGCAGAAAAGGCTTGGGAACGAGTTAAAGCTAAAGATAGCACACTTGGAGAAAAACTAAACGCATTTATTGTTTCTAACGCTATGAAGTCGAAAATAAAATTTGGTTTAGGCTTAAAATCTAGTAAATCTACAAAGAGAGTTTATAAGAAAAACATTTTTAAGAAAGCGATTAAAATGGCAACAGCTCTCTTAAAAAGGGAAAAACCTGAAACTATTGAAACTGCTATAAAAAGTGCACGAAAAGTTATTAAAAATTGTTTTCGTGGTAAAAAATGTAGCATTAAAATTCCAAGAATAATCAAAGTTCCGAAAATTGGTGGCTTTCTTCCTCTAGTTCCTATATTAACTGCACTTGGAGCACTAGGAGCATTAGCTTCTGGGGGATCATCAATTGCTAGAGCTGTAAATACCGCCAGAAATGGAAGACAGCAACTTGAAGAAAGTAAGCGACATAATAGAGTATTGGAATCAATTGCAATGGGAAGAGGTTTATACCTGAAACCACATAAAAAGGGATATGGAATTTTTTATGATAATACATCAAAAAACTTATAGATCAGCTACCTAATAGACCGCTAACAGACGTCGATTTAAAAATTTTTGGAAAAAATTATATTCCTAGTTTTAGAGGAGTTTATATGAGAGATACGCTTCCTAAAACTCCACGAAAAAAAGAATGCGGTATTATAAACTTGGATAATAAAAGCGGAAAGGGCACACATTGGGTAGCCTATTACAAAAATAACAAATATATTGAATATTTTGATAGCTTTGGCAATCTTCAACCACCTTTAGAAGTTTTAAGATATTTAGGAAAAAATATTAAGTACAACAATAAAAGATATCAAAGAATGAATACCTTTAACTGTGGTCATTTATGTCTAAAATTTTTAAATAACATGAGAAATAAAGAAAGCAATAAATAAAAGTAAAAACATAAATATTTTTGTTTCAATTTTTTATTATTTATTATCAATTCTTGATAGTAGTCTATATACTTTTACATCAGTTTTTATTTTATCATTCATCTTTTTAGAAAATTCATAACATAGTCGTGTTAAATCAATTTCAATATCTCTGTCATATGGACAATTCAGTTCACAGATTTGTGTAACAGTTTTATTTAACTTAGAGCAAGATGGTATATAATATTCATAGTAGAAATGAAGAATTTGTTTTCTTAATATGCTATTCCAACATAAAATTGATGAGAGAAATGATCCAATCCGAAGTAATGATCGCCAAGTGTCCGGATCAATCTTAATTTCGTATTTACCTTGCTTGATCATAAAATAGCAAACTCCTTTTTTAAATTGAAAGCTGTAGAATGTTTCCCTTTCACCTTCCCTCTCAAAGAGATTTATAAAGCCCACAAATTTAACTTGGTTTATAACGTTACTTATATGATCCTTATAGCTCATTAGATGTAGCCATTCTTCTCGATCTAATCCCACAAAATTTTTGTCCTTGTAGTGTATCCAAATAATTGGTTTAAATCCTAATATTGTTGAAAATCCACATGAAATTTTAAATCTTAGATCCAAGAAGTACTCCATTTCAAAAACAACATCATGTACTGGAATCTTTCGTCCTTGAGTGAATTTAAACAACTTTTTTGATGTGGTCTCCATCTTCAATGAATTTTTAATTTAAACTGATGATCTAGCTTCTTTAAAAACACTTTATATAGCAAATAATAATTTTTTTATTTTATTTTTTTATTCTCCAACATTTAAATTTTTCTGATAAATTTTACTCAAGTTTATGATAATTTTTTAGTCTCTGAATTAATTGTTGATATTTTTCAATTATTTTGAAAACTCTCTCCTTTCTCATATGGAAAAAGTAACATCCACAGAGTCCAACTACATCCCCATCGGAATTTTTGTGGGGGCAAGGTTTATCAAATACATTTAAATCGGAATACTGCTTTTTGAATGCATTAATAAATTCTAAATCTTCTTCGAAAATTAAGTTTTCAAATTTTTGTAGAAAATCATTAATATCATCCATCTTTCTTGGTGAATGTTATGGTTGAGACTGTATATATCATAAGTTTTCAACCTTTTATATAATATTATAATTAATTATCTTAAAATAATAATAAAGAAAAAAACAACAACACAGAAAATAGTTTTTAATAAATCTTTAAGTTTTATTTAAATGTTTGAAATTCGTTTACATTATAGTAATCTCTTATAGTATAAGCCACCTTTATCTCTAATTTATAAGAATCATTTCCTTTTTCATCATTTGAAGCAATTTTGGAGATTGAATAAATACCAGTTGATAGGTTTTCTATATCCTTATCAGTGAGAGAGTTAAATCTCTTAGGAAGATATAACATTTTTGAGTCCAATTCCAAAACAATTACATCTCCATATTTGGTATTTACACGTTTTGCTTGTATAATGAAATAGTCCTGTCCATCTTTCATATCCTTAAGACTTAGGATTTGTTTTAAATTTAATTGGTTAAAGGTTGATACCAAGTCCGTATTGATGTTCATCGTTGAAATCTTTTTTATTTAATGTTTAAAAAGGTTATAAAATTATCAATTTATAGATAACTTTCTAAATCAATTTGTTTTAAGATTAATAAGGTAATAAAAATTACTCGTCTTAAACAATTAAGACTCAAATAAACTCTTACTAGGAAGAAAATTTAAAGGAAAGAAAAAAAATATAAGCCCATTAAACAAGAAATAATTAAAAAAAAAAAGAAATATATCTTATACTCAGTCTGACTACCTTCAAGGTATTTGTGTACCTTTATGCGACACAGATGCATATAAGCATATACATGCACTCTAATGAACAACAATAACAACACTAATATAATAAAGCAATAACAACGTAAAGAATTCATAAAAATACGTTCCATGTATTTCAATTAGTTTTTAGGTGTGCTCCTAAAAATATTCTTTCTGCCATCTTCTTAAACAGGGAAATTAACAGTCAAAACAATATAACTTGAATTAAATATATTAAATATACTATGTTTAAAGTTGGCAACTCTAATAACTTGCAATTGTTACTTCTTACACTTCTTCTTCAAAGAAGAAAAACTAATAAATAATTTTATCAAAATAAATAACTATCAATTCTTACACCATAGAAAAAAATTTCTTTCTCCTTTTAAAACGCAGTTCCTTAAATCTAAAACATTCTTATATTCATAAAACCCTCTACAACAACATACTTAACATGTGCTACAACATGCTTTGAAACTTTTGTTATATATATATACATACTATTTTCATTTATATATTTTATTCCAATTTATAAAAATTCATCTTATGATTTCCTTAGCTAAAACTAATATTAATTCTCACAAAAGCATAAAATACATACATATCTATATAAAATTTAAATAACTTCCACCGCTCATATAGTTTTTAAATAAGTATAAGCCTGTAGCATACTCTAACTTCTAATCTAATCTTTACCTCTCTAATTGAAGAATTTACATTGTATTTGCAGATCGAAACACTTGTATACATGAAATTCTCTTCAATAACACATTTTATTCATGAAACCCTCTACAACAGCATACTTTTATTAAATATAGTAAAAGATCGCTAACCACCAGATGTTTGTAAACGTTCGCATTGCTCTCCCTTTCTCTGTCACTAATAGCTATTTATAAATTTATTGGTTGTATACAATACTTGTTAACTGCAAAACTACGCTTAACAGCATACTTGACACGTGCTTAATCCTACTTTACGCATTCAAAATAATTGTATTTTCCTTTATTTACACACATATGTATAAGCATTTAATATAAACAAACATCATGACCTATATTATAAATTTCATTGCCTGATCTGCTTTTTAATATACATATATACATACATGTATATAAACATGACTCATATTATAAATTTAATTGCCTGATCTGCTTTTTAATATACATATATATACATACATATAAACATGCATACATACATCCACCCTAAAATCGCACTTGTTCGTTTCCACACTTGCTTTTCTTTATCTTTAAAAATTTAAACATCTACTATGAACAAATATCACCAGTCATAAAATCAAAAATTAATGAAGTCATACAGCATACCCCAAAAAATAATCTTCACACACACCACACACACACACACACACACACACACACACACACACACACACACATTAGAATTATTAAAAGATCATAAACTAGCATAGATTTTCAATTACTCCATAAATATACACATGCTAAGCACCGCCTAACTAAACAATAAAATTTTTCTTTTTATTAACTACACTTAAAATTATAAACCATAGTTCATTGAACCCTTTTTATCAAGAAACTCACAACTAAATCGTTGTGAAATAAATATTTTTCTCAGCAAACGCTGTTTGATCTGCTATCTCCCCTTTGTAATATACATACAACTAATCTTTCCTGAAGCAACTGTACTTGTTTGTTTATACAGCTGCATATTGAATCTAGCTATTTTTTATTACATACTTTTACTATACTGCACTTAAAAGCAATTAAATTATTTTCACACTTCAATTGATTTAATGGGTTTTTTATGGTTGTCAGCTGCATAAATATCGACTGCGCTCACTCTAGTTTGCCTCCCTCCTTCATAAAATCTTTAAACATTAATCTGTAGCATCATATTTCAAAAACATATTTGGTAAAATACTAACAACTCTTAAAGCAAGATCACCTAATAGGAAATTAAACAAAGAAGCCACGCATGATTCAATGTAATTATTTTTGTTTACATACTTTTTTATTACACTGTACTGTAAAAGCAATTAAAATTATCGTCACGCTTCAATTAATTTAATGGGTTTTTTGACAGTTTTATTACCCATGATTTATAGCATGCACGTGCAGGAATACCGACTGCGTAGCGACTGCGCAGTCAAGTTGAATTAGAACCCGCATTCCCTATCTACTTGCGATTGTTAATATAAAAACAACTACCAAGAGAAATATAGTAAAAATAATGAAAAAAAAATCACAAAACATTGTGAGAGATGGCAAACAGTCTTTCTCTTTCTATACAACACTACAAACTGAAAATTGTAGGAATGTTGGACGCTAATAAAAGTAGACGTCGGGCATTGTACATTTTCAGTTTATTGAATTTAGTCGTGGCTGTCAGAACTGCTCCAAAGGAAAAGAAAAATTAAAAAGCTTAATGGAATACGGAACAGCAAACCTAAAGTTTAATAAAAATTAAATCAAAGCAACTAAAATATATAAAACAAAATAAGAATAACACTTTTAGAAAACTTTAATAAGTGTTTGTATTGTGAATAAAGAAAAAAACACAAAAATTAAATAAAATAAGTTTTTAATTAAGAGAAGTGTAAACATTTTTTATACAAAAATATCTTTTTGGGATATTGAAAATTATAGTTAAAAAATTATATACTAAACCAAGATTTACAAATAAAAACTTGTGTGTTATTTAACTTTGAAAAATCATCAGAAGAAATTGTTAATTTTTTTTTATAAACAAATCAAAAAAGTAAGTTTTTTTTAAATAAGACTTTATTAATTACAATAGTTTTTGGAGATTTGTTTTAATTCCAAGGCCAACTGTCTAGTCATACATACTATTTTTAGTAAAACATTTTATAATTGGCATTTCACAACTAGAAAGCCTTTAAAATAGATGGTAACTGCAAAATTTGTTTTAAAAAATTCGCTTTAAATATTGCTCTATCTATTATCTATAATTTATTTTAAAATTATAAATAATAGACTTTAATTTAGGTGATATTAAAATGAACATACATACCTTTTTTAGGTATTTGGTAAATGCTGTTTTTGTTTAAAAAATGTCATTATTTTTTTTTAATTTCGTTTTGAATGAATTAACATTCAACAGTAGTGTATGTTGGTTTATGCAAATATACAAACAGGTATTTACATATAAATGGGGGGTTTTTTGTTCAAAACAAAGGAATTTGTTTATTTAATGTATTAACGTTAAAATTTTTGTCTTAAAGTTTTAATATTATTTTTTTTTCTCTTAACACGTAGAAGGTAAACAAACTTTCGTTTAATCCTCAAAGATATTTTTTATGTGTTGGGTCAATGTTTTCTTAATTTTTTTACATTTGTACATATGTATACAATAATATTTACACATACATACATACATATGTATGTATGCATGTGTGCGTATTTCAAACGTGTAAAAATTCAATTTCTATAGTTTTATTTTTGCTTAACAAAAATTCTTGAAATTTTTTTAAAATATGTATTACAAAATGAGAGTATAAACGTATGTATGTAGGTATATGTATGTTCGTTAAGACATACATCTATATTTTTTGTAAGTGCATTTTTTAGTAATGCATAATCTTAAAAAAAAAATAAAAATATCAACCTAAAATGTTTTATCTAAATTTAAGTCGATACGTGCTTTGTTTTACGTTGTATTCGATAAAAACTTACTTTATGCTGACCGATAATAAGATATTTTTAGTTAAAGTTTGCAGTATAGATACTGAAAGAAACCCCCTTTCATAATTTATATTCTAAATGCAAAACTAGAATAATTTAGTCAAAAACAAAATCTCAACTAGTTTATTTGTTGCTGTTGTTGTTTTGAATAACACCAATTGTTTGAAATAACACCTATACTTCCTAAAATAATAAAAAGTATATCTGAAATTTTTGAAATTGGCTTTAAAATTCTTAGGAATTTTAAATTATTAATGATTAATAATAACAACCATGTATGACTTAAAGTGACATAAAAAAACAAAAAAATGGTTCTCTATTGTTTCAACTAGAAAAATTGTAAATTATTATTGAATGTTTTTATTTTAAATTATTTTTTTTTATATAAACTTGCACTCAATGTTCAAAGAGATTTGGGCAAAAAAATTTTTTGCATATTTTAAAATTACTTTTAAAAGTCGGGAATAAATCCCAAAACCTAACAACACTGGTTATAGACATACAAGAGAAGCAATTGCAATAACAAAAAATATCTGCTTTTAGCCACTCTAGAGACTTAAACACAAAGAAAAATTTTCACACATATGTACATACATACATACAAATGTAAAGTTATGTACGTACATTTGTAAAATACACGTATGTATATATTTATGTATGTACATACATATACATATAGGAAACTCCATGTAAAATATGCCTAAAAAGGAAAAAAATATTTTTCGTATTTGAAATAAAAAACAATAAATTTTATATTCATAAAATAAATACATTATGAGCAAGGATTTTAGAAAATTAACTTTTTTTAATTTTTATTTGGCAACACCTTAAGAATTATACACTGAAAACTTTCCTCTTGTTTTTGTTTATGTATTAAAATAAAGAAGTCGCATCCGCCACTAGTTTAAAAAATATTAAAAATATTTTCTTTTTCTTTGCATTTGAAATGTGAGTAACATGATAACACTTCTAACAATTGAATAACCCATATGTATACATATGTATGTATACCCAAACGTCATATCATTACTCAAACAACGTCATAACTCAAGAAATTCATTTTTGGAGTCAACGACGCAGAATTGCTGGTTGTGTTATGCTTTATAATGTATATAAATTTCATCAATAAATTCTTGTTTAATTGTTATTTTCAAGTAAATGTAGGCAAATCGAAAACTTCAACAGCGTGTTTCTCGAAATAGTTTTTTTTACTTAAGACGTTTTTTGAACAAATAAGCGATACATGGATGTGTTCATGCACATACATACAAGTGCTTCAATGCAATTATTTTTTAATAACACAGAAAATTGTGTGGAAACTTTTCGAAAAAAAATTTAAACTAGTATAAAAGGTGTTGCATTTAAAAAAAAATACATACATACATATTTTCAAGGCTTTATTTATGTAAAAGCCTTTACGAATAATTTAATCAACCAAAAAAAACTTTTAAAACTTCAATTTAGTCTTGAAAAATTTGAACTCGACATTTTAGGCACCTAATTTCCATAATAAGGTCAACATTCTGTTAAATACAATTTGGTTAGCGAAAACATTCAAACATTATTGGTTTTACCAATATTTCAAAAAAAAAGCACGAGTGACAATAAAAAAAAATACTAAAATGATATTTTTTCCACTGAAAGTTGACTAAAGTTTATGTAAAGTAGATTTTTTTAAACAGAATTACATTTTTATTTAAATTTTTTTTCTTTTTGCATAATTGTTAAACTAGGAACTATTTCTTGTTAAAACAATTTACAAAATTTTCAAGGTTTAAATAACTTTATGCATATGTAAAGAAATAATACATATGTAGTATTGTTTTAACGAAAACCAGTTATCAAGTATATTGAATGATTGATTCATTTGTATTTTATGTTAAACAAAAAGCAATTATGTTTGGTTTTTTTCGAAAATTTTCATATATTTTTACGGCCGTATGCAAAAAAAAATCTAACTTAAGCTTTAAAGTAAACATTAGTTAGCCAGCACTTCAAGACTAACAAATCTTTGTTAAAAAATCGTATGCAGAAACAGTACTTTCACTAAGTATGCTTTAAGAAAATTTAGGTTTTGATTCTGGCAACATCATCAATTAATTTTTTTTTGTTAATTTATAGTTACGATGTTCAAAAGCGAAAATTTTTTTACCCAGGCACCCACATTTATAAATGAATGTGTGATGTTTTTTACATAAGAATTAAAATTAATGTTTATTTAACATAAAATCTACTTTTATAAACTTACATACACATGAAAACCATTTTGTATAAGTAAAAAAAACAAAAAGATCATAGGAGATCGGGAAGGTATTTTTAAAAGCTCGGTTATAAAAGGGATACCAAAAGAGCCAAAAAGGGAAAATCGGTAACTTTTTATCTACTTAATTACTTATAAAGGAAGAAAACGTAAATAGTTTAGAAATTCTTTGAACTTTTTGAAATAATAAGTGAAGAAATATGAAATTTAGGGATATTGGCCCAGATTGTGGTGGAAGCCAAGTGTTAATTAATATTGTTTGAATGCAGATTAAGGTAAAATGTTCTACAATGAAACAAAAATACCTTTCGATTGTAGAAGAAATAAATATTTTAAAATAAGATTGTATAAAAAATCATTAAAATCTTCATATTATCATAATACTCTTTAACATTTAGCACATTTGGTAAGAAATTAGCAAGAACAAGGCTTTGTTTTCTTTGTTCTAAGATAGGTTTTCGAATAACAAATTTTGTTTGGACTTTTTTTAACATCAAAATATTGTTTTTGAATAAATAGCAAAAATTAAAGTTAAAAAAAAAATTTTTTTTTTCAAAAAAAATTGTTCGATCTTTCACAAAACATAAAAAATGAACAAAAAAACCAAAAAGTCACCTTAAAATAGGTTTAAAGTGGGCACATTCCTACTTAAAAAAACTAAAAGCTAGCAAAGGTTCCTTAAGCAGAAATTTGTTTTAGAATACAACTTTTGAAGAACTTTGCTTAACAACGGTTTATAGTTATTTAGTATAAAAGTACAGTTAGCTTGCAAATGCCCTAAAACCCTTTTAATTAATTTTCTATTAAGTTAAACCCATTTTCTATTAGTGTGACATGATTTATTAAAACCAAAATATTTAATAAGATTAGCTGTATTAAGATTCTTAAAAGATTTAAAGATTAATTCCCATATTCATAATTTTTATAGTAGGGCTTATTTGACAATAATGTCATAAATATCTGTCAATTAAGCCTTTGTTAAACTTTTTTTAAATATTATTAATATGGGCACTACTATGGAAGAATAATCGATTAAATTTATTTTAAAACGGCGTTTATGTGGGAGCTATGGTAAGGTTTACCTAAAAACAAACCAAGAGCACAGATTTACTAACCTAGTTTTTTTGATAGTTTAACAACAAATGACGGGACGTTTGTATGTATGTGCGTGGTAAAAGATTTTTTTTAAATACCTGGTCAAAAAAATTCTGTAAAGCAAATATTTTAAAATTTTAAAAATTTTTCTCTCATTCATATATAAAAAAAAAATAATTTTTTATTGGACTGTGCTATAATTGCTAAGTTTTTTTCAGTTATATAGCACAGACTAATGAGCGCAAATAATAAGCAACAAAACAAATGTGGCATGATAAAAACAAAAAAATTTACAAAATTAAACGTAAATAACCGTAAAATTGTAGGTAAAAGTCCTAATAAAATTAAATATGTACATAAATATATAAAATTGTTTTTTTTTTTATTTTACTATAAATGTATTCATTGCCAAAAAGGTCTACTAATAAATTTAAATATTTAATAATTTTTATCGAAATACGTTTCATTTTATTAATTATCTGTATTTTCTGTTCTAATTGCAGTACCTTCAACAATGTCTTTGGCAAGTGTGCATGGTCCACAATTCACTGATATTAGTTCATTGGGGTAAGTTACGATTTAAAAAAAAAAGCTTTTAGTTAAAAACTGGTGTTTGCCAATCATTTAATTTTTTCTTATACATAGTTGCTCTTAAATTATTCAAAAAAATAGTTTTAAAAAAAACTTAAACTAAAAAGAAGAAAAAGGCACATTTTTAAGCTGGAGGTCCATACCATACGTTCTATGCGCTGTGCGTTCTCTCCGACTCTCACAAAAGTAAAATCAGTGTAGTTTTATGTGGCAAGAAACATAACAAATTGCATAGAACGCATCGGCGCAAGTAACGGATAAAGTAGGTTTACTTTCTACTTTTTCATACGTCGCATGCGAAATGAGAAAATGAGAGATGGTTTTGTTATCCAGTGATGACAAATTTTAAATGCTATCAAAAAACATGTGTGTGTGGTAGATTATATTTTTGGTATATTTTGTGTTAAAAACAGTATGTTATGAAAGAAAATGCTTTTATTATAAATTTTGCAAATAATTTTAAGAATAAATTTCCTTAAAAACAAGTTTTCAACACAAATATTTTGTAGCCAAAGTTAATATTGTTTTTATCGACTACTTTTATATTTTAAGTGTCATCTCTGTTGTGTTTTTATTTATGTAAGTATAATGAAGAAAATCTGATTTCTCTTCTCTTCACTTTTCGCACAAAACGTATTGCATGTAACTTGGCAAAAACAAACGTATAAAACGTACAGAAATATGATACGCATAGAACGGAGCCACGCATATAACGTATGGTATGGACCTCCAGCTTTAGATTTATAAAAATAGTTTTTTATATACATACATACATATTATTTCCTTTTGACACATTTATATTCATACATACGCATACAGATTTACGTAGTATAATTTATATCTGTTTAAATTAAAACAAAAACCATAATAATTTAGAAACGTAAAAGCCCCAGATATGTACATATATTTTTGTTAACAAAGTGATAAGATAAAGGTAAAAACAAAATTTGCACTGTAACGATTTTTTTTGCAAACGGGTGTTGGCTATTAAGCATTACATTTGTTAACACCTCGTCACAAACGCTTAAGTAGCAACAAATCTTAATTAAAGTAGTTGGTACATAAGTAGTCGCGGTTTCTATTACGATTCCGCGTGCAAATACGAATACATATCGAGCCTTTTGTGCAATACCGTAGTTATTCAAAAAATCGTGAATTGAGAAAAATTCATTTGAAGTTTTGAACCATCTTTTTGATAGTATTTTCGTTTACTAAAGTTATTTTTTTACAAGTTTTTAAATAAAAAGGAATGTTTTTAATTAAAAAAAGTCCAAAAATTATTAAAAATATGAAATATTTATTTATATTTAAATACTTTGTATCAACCTAAAAATGATGTATCGTTATTGTCACAAAACCTATGACAAACTTAAAAATTAATTCGAAATATAACGTTATAGCAAATAAACTTTTAAGATTTTTTTAATTAAACCATTAGCATAAGAAGAAATGATAACTATTTTTTTTCTAACAAAGTTGTAATATGAAATAATACGAACAAGTAAAAAAGAAATCAAATTATGCAGTTGTGTTTTTGTGCCTAAAACGTAGCAAAAAATAATATTGCTTTATACTTTTAGTAAATTTCTTGTCATTAAGGAAATATTTCGTTATTGCAAATAAATATTGTTGGAAATACCTAGAGGCAATAAAGACATTTTTAGCTGTAGAATCTGAACACTTAGAGGTGGAATCATAATCTTTTTTTCTTTAGATAGATATTTCCCCAAAGATAATTTCTGCATACCCAGCTCAAAAAATTCAAATTTTGAGTTACTACGGTATTGCACCAAAGGC
Organism: Melanophora roralis; assembly: GCA_963583895.1. Taxonomy (NCBI): domain Eukaryota; kingdom Metazoa; phylum Arthropoda; class Insecta; order Diptera; family Rhinophoridae; genus Melanophora; species Melanophora roralis. Next base: position 108,360,776 of record OY757188.1, read on the forward strand.
TCGATATATAAAAATAGAAATAAAAAGATATTTTTTCAATTTTAAATATTAAGAAGCACAAATAATGTCGATTTGCAAATTCAATTGCGCTTAAGTTAATAACATGTCGACAAAACACAAATCTCTAAAATAATACCGATTTCAAATTGAGTTAAGGCCGGCAAACTAAATTGACTACAGTTTAAAAATTGACGACGGCATTGACAACGATTTTCGCAATAAGGGGGTTGAAGAAATTATTTATGCATTTGCCTCTTTTTGCAAGGATATATTAAGCCAAAAGGACAACCCTTTGAAGTTTAGATTTTTTTGCATTTGAATTTTAATTTATTTTACTTTTCTATCATTTTAGGCGTAGCAGTCTTAGCATGTCTTCATCGTTGTCAGATTTAGTTGGCAGTCCTTTGGAAATTTCCGTGGACAATGTTTTAACGATTGAAGAATTAAGACAACATATTGGTTCCTGTTTCACCTGCGGTGTATCATGGACTGATGATCATGTCTCGTTAGATTGTAGTGAGTGCGGTGGTTATAGTATTGAGCGTCCCTGCCCTTTGTGTGATGGCCAATGTGGTGTTCAGTGGAAACGTGATTTTACCATGGTAAGTTTATATGTGCATACATGCAGACACATATGTTAATACTCAATACTTAAAAAGATTTGTTTGAGCCTTTGTCGTTTCTAAAATTATGTATTTAAAATAATTTATTTTCCTTTACAGTCGCATGCATGTGGTAAAGCACGTTGGTTGGGAGTTTGTCCTAGTTATCCTGAAGCTGTGTTACATTTTAATCAAACCTCTTCAAATACTGCTACCATTACCAATGCCTCCGCCTCCTGTGCTGCAGCAGCCGCTACACAAATGCGTTTAGCCACAGAATTGTGTGCACGTTTAGAGCAGTTATCTGCCTCCTCGTCGTCAACTCACTAATGGTTTCTCATCCCCATTAGCTCTAAACATCTTAAATAATAAATATCATCTACAGTGCCACAACACAATTCACAAATAACTCATCTGTCTGTTATTTTTGCGTTTGTTCATTTGCAACCCCGCTTACAAAAGCTAATATGTTTGAACTGTGTTTGGTGTTTGATCGTTTTTAATTTGTAAGTTCTTTTTAAGCATTTTTAAGAGTAGGTAAGGTCTAAAATTAAGGTAAAAGTATTTGATGTAAAAAACCAAACTTTTTTGAAAAAAGTGATTGAAATACATTTTCAGTTACCAGAGCCATAAAAAATTGTTTGGCCCAACAACTGGACTAACAAAAACTTAACAACAAAAATCTTAAAATTTTTAAAACCAAAATGTTTTTATTTAGTTAAGTTAAAAAGTTTGTTACTCAACTTTTCATGGACCAGACCATATTTTAAGGGTGGTCTCAATTTGACTGAGATATTTTTTGTAAGAAATTTATTGTTTAAGTAAAAAAAACACAAGAAAAAGACTACTGTTTTAAAACTAAAATAAATAAATAAATAATACAGTATATATGTAAATGTATCACTGCACTGCATAATGGCATTAAGAGTTGCAAAAAACAATTTTAAATGCACAGTTTAACCTAAAAAATATTTAAAAAAATTATCTAAATAAATTTCTTTTAATTTCAACTTGATATTTGTAAAAGTTTGCGCTCGTGATGCTGTGCAGTAATGCATTTACAAACAGACCTTATGTGTACATAAATGTACTATATATGTATGTATATGTATACGTCTCTATATATACATATATAGATACGTTCATATGCATTGTAATTTATTTCATAGTACATGAAAAAAATCCTAGCTTAACATAAAAGAAATTATTTTAAACATACACAAAAATATGTTTTGTTAAAAGTAGATTTATTTTTATTAAAAATTTAAGCAAGCTCAAATTTGTTTAGAAATGTACTTAAGTTTAAATAAATCAAAGCTCAAAAGTGAATAAGTTTTTTGTACTGATTTTCTGTGAAAATCAAACGATTTATATTGATTTAATTTCATTTATTTATAACATTTAATTATATAAAATATAAATTTAGTTTTTTTGTTCTAAAAAGTAAAAAAAAATCTACCAAATTTTTTTGATAAATTTTTATTATTTTTTTTAAGAAATATTTTTAAAATAAATTTATTTGCCAAATTTTTTAAATAAGTTTTTTACTTATATTTTGTTCAGGTTTTCTTTCCCAAGTTTATTAAATTATATGGTTTGTTGTTGGTTTAAGTACGTCTATCAGGGTTGTCATGGAAACCGATAGCTGTCGGAATCGAATTTGAAAATGCCTTGTAAATATTTTGTGACAACCCCGACTGATGATTTGGTATAGAAACAAATGAAATGCATATAGAGATATGCACTTAAACCAACAACAAACCAAATAATTTAAGTTTTAAATACAGGCATGTTCTGAAAATCACTTTTTGTGAAAGTGATTTAAAATCACAAGAAATTCCAAAGTTTTTATGATTTTAAACCGGTTTAGCTAAATGCCTGCCAATTCAAATTTACTTGGTTATATTTTTAATAACCTTATTTTGAATTTTGAAATAAATTAAATAAATAAATTGAGTAAAATCACAATTATGATTTTAAAATCACAAGTGATTTGAAACCACGTGATTTTCAGAACATGCCTGATAAGTTTAAGGAAAAAATTGCGATTTCTTGCAGATTTTTAACTTGCGTAAGTATGTATGCGGTAAGAGCCTTGAATAGTAAATTGTATCGAATTTTTGAATTGTATTCGCAACAAAAAACAAATAACTTTAAAAATAGTTTACTTTCTTACAAAAACTATTAAGTGGCTACATTCTAAGAAAAACTATCAACATCTTATTTACATTACCGCACGTTCGTAGTAAAAGGACCTAAAACAATAAAACAATATATAAAGATTAAAAATAATCTTAGCACCAATATTTATAAAATTTATGCACGCATTGTAAATAATCATCAAAAGTAAGCTAAAAATGTTGTTAAATGTATAAATATGTAAATTACCAAAAAATTAAAAAAAAAAGTTCAGTTACAGTTACAACCATTTATTCACAATAATACACATAAGTATGAATTTTTGAAAAAATGTCAATGACATTAAAAAAAAATATGAAAGCTTTACATTTAACAGTTCTAGTAATATTTTTTAATCCTTGCAAATGCTGGGAGTATTGTCCAGCTGATATACAAAACAAGTTATGCGAGTTTGAGAAGACCCATTTGATTTGTGGTGGGAAAAAATCAATTTTAACTGTAAGCGTCTACTGCAATATCTCAACTTTATATTATGATTTTGAGCATTGTGTTATAGCCATCGTTTGCAGCCGAGGGCTTTTTAGCACATGTCCCATTAACCCGAAAAGTAAAGCAAGCTTTTTTAAATTGGCATAACTACTATCGTAATCGAACAGCAGGAGGATGGGCCAAAAATAATATAAAAAACATTTACTTTCCGAAAGCTGTGCGTATGCGTGAATTAATTTGGGATAATGAATTAAGCTATTTGTCGCATTTTCGTACAAAATTAGTGAGTCTAGGGGATGTGGAATGCCTTGGTTCCCAACGTTTTCCTAGTGTAGGGCAAAACCTGGTTTGAGTTTGTATTATTAGAAAAAACTTTTTTAAGCTTAATTATTACTGTTTTAGAAGATTTTTGAAGTTCTAAACAATTCCATACCAGTTTTAGAAATAATAGCCTTGTCCTTAAGAAAGATGTTTGATGAAAAGGATAATGTAGATAATCCAACCGAAATGTCAAAAGAATTTTCACTTGGGTAAGTTAAATTTACTGAAATTTGTTAATAAAAATAGTATATGTATGTAATTTTCACTCTATTAAGTTATAAAGTAGCGAAGCAATTTACAAATATGATAAATGATCATGTTTCGCGTTTAGGATGTGCTGTAGCCCTAGGTTCTAATTGCAAGGACAAGTATGAAACATAACATTAAATAATTTTCTTATATATATACATGCAAAAATATGTATTCATTTTTAAATAAACTTTTTAACTATTTTAGTCACGGAAAGATGTACAAGTTCTGCTATTACACAGCTTGTTCATATGATTACAAGGGAGGTATAGTGTATAAAGTCGGAAAACCAACTGGTCGATGTTCACATTGGGGTGTTATGAAAAGTAAAACCTACATTAACCTGTGCGATAACTCAGGCAAAATATTTGATCCTTAAAAAAAATTATTATAAATTTTGTTGCATTTAATTTTAAACTTTTAACAATAAAAAAAAATTATCGTTTACTGTTACTGTTGTTGTGTTGTTTACAACGTTTACCATAAATACCAAACTTACCAGGCACTTTAACACCGAGAGTGAAAACCGCTACTATTTTACTATAATTGTGATATAGTCACACTGAATTAACTTGAAACACCCCTGCCTTATTAACGACGGATTTTTATTAAAACCAACCGACTTTGGTTTAATGTCTGTTTTTATCAGTGCAGACATCATTTGTACAAGTTAATAGTACCAACTAAAAAGTGCTGATGACTGTTTCCTGTTCAATATACATATCGGACACCCAGCGTAAAAAATTCCAAATTTTAATTTTTTATGTTTGTTGGCCAGAGGTGTAGGAAAATAGGCTTCTCATTACCTTTTTTGACTACAAACAAAAATTTAATGGAAGTAATATTTTGAAAATTTTCATCGTGCAAGTCGTATATCATTGCCCTTAGCTATCATAACTTCATAAATTAACTTAATGGAAAAAAAAAGTATTATATTAAAAGTCAATATGTATGTTTTAAAAACGTCGAACACAAGTTATACATAAAGACAATTTTAACTTAAAACTCCAATTTTTAATTTGAGTCAGTATAAAGTTGAAACACACATACCATCCATGGTAATTGTACCATGATACCATCCCTTGTTGCCATCACAACAAGTGAAGAACTCCACTAGACAACTTACAGTTACTGTTTGCTTTATTATTAAAAATTAAGGATTGTGCAAAAATTAATAGTTGTTAAGAAATAGCAGGACGAGTTTAAAACACTTAAAAACATAATTAATTAAATATTAACTCCCTACGCACATACACATAAAAAAAGCATTTACAAAAAAGGACTTTCGTACAACCTAAAGCAATTATAAAATAAATAGACTTAATAAAACTTACAAGTGGCGTCATTAATACGAAAAATAGGACAAAAATGTTTGACACAAAGAGAAAGAATAGCAATTAATTTTATTAAAGTATTAATAAAAAGGATTTATGTATATAAACATACAACAAATATAGGATTTGTATTTGGTTGTTTATTTGTACTACATATTCATTGATCTTCTTTACCTTTAATTAAACAATTAAAAGTTTGCAAGTTTACCTGCAAAAATGAGAATCCACTTTCATGAACAGTATGGCAGTAGGGGCGAAGAAATACTTTATGTTACACCAGCTGGTACTTTAAGAAAAAACTTAAATTGATTATGTTTCATTAATTGCTATGCATTTTCCAGAACAAAAATCTATAGTCCGTGTTCCGTTAAAAAATGAGGGCAAATTGTCTATACACGAAAAGTTCTTTCTTATCCGTATATTTCAACAAATATTCCTTCCGAAAGGATATCCGGACAGTGTAAGCGAAGACTATGCCTCGTATCAAATTTGGGACACAGTGCAGGCATTTTGCAGTACTATCTGTGGTATGTTTAAAGAAATCCAATTTATTGCACATTTAACCAGTTTTTTGATATATTTCGAAATTTAGGATAAACGAAAATAATAACTTTTTCATAAGGAATATAAAGTATTAGCGATTTTCACTCAATACGCAACTTATTTGGCACTTTATCAAAAGAATGCTCAAAATATTGTTTTATTTATTTTTGTTTATTAATGATTATAATTATATATACTCCTTTTTGCTTCTTTTTATCTCGAACTTTGAATACTTTTGTAATAAAATAATTTATTTTAGGCACTCTGTGTACACATGCTATTCTAAAGGGACTTGGTGTTGGTAATGAAAACATTAACGCATATTCAGCTACTGTCACGTGGATTTTAAAGGAGGGCAGTGGGCATATAGGACGAATTGTTTTTTCTTGGTGGAAAGGAGCGCAATTAGATGTAGATAGTAAAAAGTGGCGTTTAAGAGCAGACTTTCTAAACGATTTAGCTATGGGCATAGAAATTTATGTGCTTCCAAAATATGCACATTGGGGTACACAAATATTGTGTGGCACAACAATTCTTAAGGCCATTGTGGGCGTGGCAGGTAAATACACAAAATCGATTCTTCTTATATTAGTAAATTAAAACAAATCTAAACAAAAGGTGGAGCAACTAGAGCAGCTTTGACTCAGCATCAAGCTGTGCGTGGTAATTTAGCTGATGTCAGTTCAAAAGATAGCTCACAAGAAACTTGTGTTAATCTTCTAGCTTCATTTGCTGGCTTATACTTATTGACTATTATCAAGACACCAAGGTACAACATATTGATAGAAAGTACATTCCAAAATAGAATTTATGAATTTATTATTCGTTTTTTACAGCATACTTTACTGTGTTTTTTTCATATTTATATTATTGCATTTGTATGCAAATTTAAAAGCCATTAAATCAATTTGTTTAAAAACGTTTAATGAATCTCGATATTTAATAGCTTTAGAAGAATTCTTTAGATCCGGTCGCATGCTAACACCACAGCAAGTAAGCTACAAGACCTTTTTTATAAACAATAATTTTTTCACCATCTTTTTTAGGTTAACAAACTAGAAAGAGTGACCTTAGGTCAAACTGTGTCCATATCGTTAAACATACGTTTGGGCGTATCCATCAAACATTTAATAGATGAATATCAACAAAGTCACATTATCAACGAAATCATTTCGTTATTTGATCCAGATGAACATTTTTTTATAGCTGAAAGTAAAAATTTTCTCGGGGTTTATTTCCATTTTAATACTTTGCCGCAAGATGTTTTAAAGGCATATTTCTTTGCTGTGTCCTACTTACAGGATCGTACTCAAATTAAGGAAAAATACTGGGAAGTAGAAGCTAAATGGCAAGAGTTTTACAATTTGGCCCGACAAGAAGGTAAATGGATTAAACACATATAATACAATCAATCTGTTATCATTTCAAAACATTAAATTACCCTTCACTTATAAACCGAGCGCATAGGGCAGTTTTTAATTATTTGTTACATTTTTCCTTTATTTTTTAAAAAGAATGTAAATGAAAATTTAATTGTTGATATTTTTTCGCGTTTTAAAAACTATTTGGTCGGATGCAGCATGAACCTACATACATATGTATATTCTGTTTAACATTTTTACTATATTAACGATATTTAGTTTTAAAAATAGTTGATTCATGGATAAAATTAGTCGTATTTTTTTATTACCTAGGCTGGTTGACGTCCAAACATTTGCTAATGGTCGATGAATATCGTTTAAATTGGAATGATTAGAAGAACTGCCAACAGTACCAATTTTTGCAGTTATAAGTTATAGTTTACCAAATATTTTAATAAATTTTTTTTATTATAAAATCAAAAGTTTATATATTTATTTATTCATGCACATATGTACATATGTATCTATGTTATGATATGTAAAATACAGCATTTTCATCTTTATTTAAGGTTTATATGTTACTTACTAAACATAGTTTAGAAATTTTTTTTATTTCTTATTTTTTTTTTTTTAATTCAGTTTAATGTTAATATTATAGTTAAAAACCAAATTATTGTAAAATATTGCAACAAATAAATTTCAAGGATTTAAACTTTATTAACATAAAGTGATATGTAGCGTGATCGGAAAAACATGATTAGAGGTAATTGTTAGGTTTGTTTAAGTAAGATTAAATACATATAACGATTTTGACGCATATATAGTGCATTTATATAGAAAGTGTGGGTAAAAACTAATGATTACGTTTCTCATTGTAGAAATGAAACCAATAGACACAGTTTTGCGAGTTTCTCGCTATATTCATAAAAGTTATTTTCTTTTTTTATTAAGAACTTATTCGATATTTATTCCATAGAAATTTGTCAAATAAACCTTCAATAAACATACAATAATTATTATAAATGTTAAAGTTTGTATTTAACATAAACTTCTTTAGAAATAAATTTTTGTTAGTTGACCTTTTTTTTTGTTTATAGTTATGTTTTTAAATTTTCGGCTTAGGGTCATATATTCAAATAAAGTAAAACAATTAAGTTTAAATTTTAATTGTTCTCGCTTATTAAATTTCCCCAATATTTCGATCAACTTCGTTCATTCGTTCGTTCATCTTCGGGGGATCTAAATAAATACAAAGTAAAAATAACACAATAATAACAAATACATTTTTTTAAAAACACAAATATCAATATTTACAATTTTTAAAAAAGAAAACAATAAAATTTTGTTCTTTAACTTTAAGCTTTAAATTGTTTGGTGTTTTAAAAAAGAAAGAAAGAAAGAAATATATGACCTTAAGCCGAAAATTTAAAAACATAACTATAAACATAAACTTGTTTTTTATTTAAATAACTTTCTTACATTTTTGAGAATAATTTTTAAATTTAAAAAGGATCACTAAATTATAATAATTTAGTATAATTTTAATATCGAAAATGAGTACAACATGAAAAAAAGTTAACAAAAGCGGTCTACATTTAAAAGTAACATGATATTTTTAATGTTAGTGTCTTCATGTCTAACAAAGGGCCTTCACTTAAGATAACATTTAATATGAATTCGGCACAGCAACAGATGTAATTTTCTTAATTGCGATTTAAATCACAAAGCAGGAACACATCTCATTTCAATCTCATGAAATATTTTGCTGGTTAGTGTTGTTTACTTCACTGTTTTTTATTTAACTTCCTTTTTATTCTTGTTTTAGGAGCTTTTTATAAGTAATAATAAGTAAATTATTTTTTTAAGAAAATCCCGAACTATCATATATTTACACATATAGTGTATGTTTTTGACCATTCATACAATGGGATAGTTTCCATAAGATATCTTATGAGCACCATGTCATGAAATATTTCATGAGACTGATATTGGGTTGCAGTTCACAGCTGTCATCATAGCCCCTGCAAAATCGTGCCAGGTGGTGTTACGAGCACAGCTGATCTACTTTTTTCATGCATATATCGAGGCTGGGTAGTCAAAGAACATATCTTTTTTTGACAGCTGAGCCAACGGAAACTACAACAAAAACGAAAATTGTATTCACCAAATTTTGTTGTTGTAGAATCACCACCACCTGTTACATTATTGCGCCATGAAAGCGTCTTTGAAAAATAAACGCCGTCATTTAATTGTATTTATAGGCGGTTGCTATCGTTTTTTGGCGTCATTGATGTTTTTTGTTATGTTTTGTTTTTTTTTGTGAAATACGCGGAAATACAACTATTTTTTTATTATTAAAACCAAGTGATACATGCTTTGTAGTTTTTGCAAATTGAAAATAGTAAAAATGTTTAAAAATTGGATAACTGGTGCTTAGATTTAAAAAATGAGTATGTCCAACACATTGTATGATACGAAAGATTCCAGAAGCTGCACCATAGTGGCCGAACAACAGTGTTATCAGTTAAAATATTTTAAAGATTTTCTACGTGAGTTGACAAAAGGTGCTGTGACTAATAAGAGAAACAGTGTCGATACAGGCACAGAAGGTGTAAATGTGTCAGGCAATGGTAGTAGTGGTAGCGGCAGTAGTGGAATAGATTTGCCACCTTTAATACTTACGCGCTCCAACTACGAAAGTTATACAGTAACTAAAGGTGAGCTTAACGCGGAGGTAGTAATGTGTATATGGCAATGGTTGAGCCAGAAAAAATGCCCGCAGCACTTTCAATTAGGCATCGCACGATTGGCCGAGGAAGAACTTCAAATGGAGCTTAAAAACAAAAAAGTTCAGGAAGATTTAAAAGCAGCAAGTAGCGAAAACAGCCTAGATAAAACAGTGTTTGATTTTTTAAAGTTACAAAAGTTTATTCATAATCATTTAGAAAAAATAATTTTGCGTTTGTCTGACAATTCAAAAGAAGAAAATTTGAAGAATTTTGCCAACTGCAAATATTGCGCCAAAGTTACCTCTAATGAGCAACACGTTGAAGCACATATCAAAAATAAACATCGTAAAATGGAAGACCGCCTTGTCTGTTTGCCACATTTTAGCCAGATGTATCAAATCGAAAAATGTCTTAGTTTTTATGGTGTTTTTGATGGTCATTCTGGTTCCTTAGCCGCTACATATGCTACCAATCAAATGCCTTATCTCATCGCCGAAGAACTCAAATCAAAATTAAACTCATGCCCTAAAGAAATTGACTGCTATAGAGATGCTTTGGAAACTGGTTTTTTACGAGTTAATCAAAATTTCTGTCAAAAACAATTGGGCAGTGGCACAACATCTGTATGCGCTCTTTTAATTAGGGATAGTTTACAAAATTTTAAAAATTTGTATGTGGCTTGGGTAGGGGATTCAAAATGCCTTTTAGTTTCGCCAACAATGCACTTACAGCTAGTGAAACCACATAAACCGGATTCTGCAGATGAAAAGAAACGCATTGAATCTGCCGAAACTGGCGGTTCAGTTATATATGTTCAAGGGCAATGGCGTGTTAATGGCGTCATTAATGTATCTCGATCTATAGGCGATTATACCGTAAAGGGTGTTATCGCCGAACCGGACATTGTAGACGTACCACTACAGCCATCACACGACTTTCTTCTCTTAGGTTCAGATGGTCTCTGGGATCATGTAGATGAGAATGACATTGTCCAATGCGTTTACAAGTTAATAACCGAAAATGAACGCTGTTTAGAAGATATACCCAAACATCTCATAGAACTGGCAAAGCAGGGCGATTCGCAAGATAACATTTCTGTTGTTTTGGTATTACTTAAAGATCGCGAACAAATAAAAGAACATTTTTATTCTAGTTTAAATAAATCATCGTAATATATCAGTGATGCATTCTTAAGCCACATTAATGTCGAACAATCAACTTTTAATATATTTTGTATTAAAAAACCCCCATAACACAAGTACATGCATACATACATATTTACAAATAAGCTATTATATCGTAATATGTATCTTTATTTAAAAAAAAAACGTAATTGGTAACAACAGCACTTAGAGAAGCTTTCTTATAGAAAAAATATAAAAATACGATATGATGGCAATAGTATCAATCCAAAAAATATCAAAACATACAATAGAGCCGTTCACAAAAGTATATTAAAATAAATATATTATAATATTGCGAATTCTTTATTTTAATACTTATATGTAAAGGATTTGAAAAGTTTGAAGTTTATTTTTGTGACTAAATTAATAATGATATTGATAATTTTATACTCCAAAAAGCATATTAATTTTACTCTTATTTTTATGGATTTGATCAAAATAAAAATAAGATTTGATACATTTTAATTTCAACACACTCTTTGTGAATACCTTTTATGAACTTATTTAAATGGCCTTTTGTGGAGAAACTAATGTTATAATTTCTTTGATTGTTTGTTTTTCTAGTTTTTTTACCTTTTTTATATTAATAAATAAGTCTATTTTTATATTTATTTTTTGTACAAATTTTTCAATATTTCGCCACTCCACTCTTTAGGAAGTGATTTCAATTAATTGTTAAATGGTTTTAAAATTAGCTTTCGGCTTTTTGGTTAACAAACTTGCTTCAACGACCACTTGCTTAGCAATATTGTTATGGAAAGTTCACCTTTTTATGTTGCACTTTATTTATGATTTTCCTTTTCAAAAATTAAATTAGAAGTGTGCATATTTTTATACTTCGTTTTATTCTCTCTGACTCGTTCTCTATAACAAAAAATCGAGCAGAAACTTCCTTATTTAAAAAAAAAACCAATAATAAAATAAAAATTCGTATTTTTGTTCTTTATTCTTATAAGGCAGGGCTTTTTTGTTCCATTGTAATAATAAAAATTTTAAATCGTAACAAACCAAGAACAAAATTTTATTCTTTCACAAAAAAATTCGTTATTATCAAAAAAAAAAAAAAAAAGATTTTTTTGTTTTCAAAATAGTTTTGTTGTCTTATTTTTTAAATAGATTTTTTTTTAAATAGAAAAGATAATTTTTGTTTTTTAAAATATTTCATAAAAATGCTACAAAAAAACATTTTTTTTAAATACTTTTTTGGCTCAGTGTATTTCTAAAATATTTTTTTTTATTTTAAAATTATTCTGTTGCCTAATTTTACAAATAACAATGTTAAAATAATAAACATCATTTTTAATTTTAAATACTTTAGCTACAAAATATTGTGCCTACAAACATAATTGTGCAAAAAAAAACAAAAATAATAAGCTTGAATAAGCTTGCTGGCAGATTACTTTTAAAAATAGAAAATTAGGGTATATTAAAAATATTAAAGTTGTAAAAAAATTATGGCAATAGCAATACATAATTTATAACCAAAATTAATGTTTAAATAAGTTTGTTTTGGCTTTAGCCCCATATATCGGAAGCTTAAACGCAAAAAAGCGTAACAGAAAGATTATTCAAATTGAGTTTTTCATTAATTTTTATGAATTTCCTTAAACTACACGTTTTGACAAAATTTTACACTTTTGCAATCTAAAAATAACGCTTTTTTTTAACAAAAAAAAACCAAAATGATGTTATTTAATTAACGCAAAACGACGTAAATACACACTTTGAGATGTGTTTAAAAAATTGCATGGACACTTTCAAAGTTTTTTTTGCTTCTTCTGTAAAATGAAATTTTTGTTAGTTACGCCTTTTTGAATTTTGGCAAGCAATATGTACACGCATAAGCAATAAATACTAAATTTTTATTATAAATATGGGGTTAAATGTTTAGTTATTATATAGTAAGATTAAGCGATTCCCCAATGTAAATTTGTTATTAATTTTAAGCTACTTTAAATATATGTAGTATATTATTATGTACATACATAAACGCTAAGAAATCATCCTCTTTAATATTAACAATTTGTAGCAAAAAAAAAACATAAATCTTTAAATATATGTTCATATGTATAAATCTTTGATATAATTTACAACTGTTTGTGAATAAAACCGTTAATATAACTAAGTTTTCCAAAAACAAATTTACTCACACATACATATGTATATGTATATATGTTCATATTGTGCACATATAAATACATATGTATGTATGTATATCATTTGGGCTTTTAATTTTTGAGCAAACCATTCATCCCTCCGTATTATAGTATAATTGTACTTTACAATTAAAATGCACCTCGATTTACTACATATATACCAAACAAAAACATTTTTTGTACCAAATAAAAATTAAGTTATACATATTTTACTATTTTATAAATCCAATATTTATGTATGTACGTTATTCCAATAAATAAATAAAGAATTTTAACCAAAAAAAGCTATACTATATTTATATTTTTTGGTTTTTAAAATTTTTATTTAAAAATTAATTTGTTTACTTAACACTTACATAATTAAAGCCCCTCGATTTTAAGGTATTCGCCCTTATCGTGGTTGGCGTAATAGTTTTTAGTTTTTTGGTACCGTCTAACAAATACGCTAATGTTAAATAAATAGCACCTTTGTCGTTACTGTGTCGAATTCGATAACATTCGACACGACAACGCCAAACACAATAAGGCTGATTGTGGTTTTTTTAATCAGCACTACCAACTTTGTGCTTTTGGCTCTATTTTTGGTGCTTTTCAATGTTTCAATTTTTAGCGTTAGTTCCAAACTAAGAAAAATCACCAAACTGATATTTTCTTAAATTTTCGATAGCCTTTATGCTTGTTAAGTTTTTAGAATTTAAATAATTTTAAATTTATCGAGTATAGCTTGTTCTGGGAGAAAATTTGTATTGACGTCTGCATTTCGATTCGAATCGAAATTTTCTCTGCCGGCCTTCTTCACTGTGGAATAGTTTGGCCAGAAATAACTTTTTCTTATTATATTTTGGATTTTTCGTCTTTTTATATTAAATTCTTGTGCTTCTTAATATTAAAATTGGAAAAATGATTTTTTTTATTCCTATAATGGTATATGCGCATTTGCACGCGGAATCGTAATCGAAGCGCAGAATAACCCCTAATGTTTATTCTGGAAGAACATTGTCATGGGGGCTTTGTGGAATAATCACAAAAACAGATCAACACCCAGCCAGACGGACGGGCGTACAGCTTAACGATGTTTTCTTTTAAAAATATGTATCATTTTTTTAAGCTATCGCTAAAAAAACGAATTGATGAATTAAGGGCAGTTTTATTTGTATTAAGGTTTAAAGAGTCCACGAAACAAGACAAGTTTTAACTCACCTAAAAACTGTCCATTTACTGTATTACACATGATTTAGTTTTTTATTTAATTAATAATATAAAAAATTTGTTATTTATTTAATAATATAATAAATTTTTCGCCAAAACAAGGCAACTCCTACATTTATTGACTTCCAGGAGGTGGAGGTGGTGGAGACGTATACTGTTGATGATGATGCATAACATAGGAAGGAGGAGGTCCGTGAAATGTGGGTGGTCTTATACCAGAAGAGCTAGGCATCAGTTGAGAAGAGTCTGGGGGTAACATTAACGGCGCAGCGTATTGTTGAGGTGGTAGCGGGCATGGAAAATTGTGCCTGAGAGGAACATTATACAAAGATGCACGCGAAGAATAAGTTTGCGGCATTTGTACCTGATTTAGACCCGGAGGAGTGCCAAAAGCAGATGGGGAGCCATAAGATTGTGGGTAGTAATTAGAATGCCAAGAACTACGACGACAATTTAAATTTGATGTTCTCTGCATCATTAGTCGGGGCCCATTGTTACGTGGCCTATTGCTGTTATTCCAATATCCGCCTCTTTGACTATTCTTTTCCGTGCAAAGATTTTCTTGTTGTACACTTAAGTTGAACTGATTTGAACATGAGGTGTCATATTTTTCGGTTCTAGGTTTTTTTGTTGGGTCATCTTTATCAGTTGGCCTATCTTTGTTCCGGAGCTGACGCTTAGCTAATTGCTCTTGCTCATCGTCTGAGTAATCGAGAAATCTTGGTGGTGGTTCCATATCATTTTCCCAAGAAGCATCAGAACCTCTTATTTTCATCAGTTTTGATAAAATAACATATTGTGTGTATTGGGTTTTTGGCGCTACATATACCACATCGCCCACATTAATTTGTTTCTCCTTGATTTGTTGATTTGAATTAAATCGCACACAATACATAGGGTCAGATACTTGACCTAAAACATCAAAAACTTCTCCCAAAACTTTTTGACCTTTTTCCAAAAATATGACCGTATCCAAATCCAACAAAATCGAATTAGGCAAGACACTTATTAAAACTAACTGATCAACAATTGAATGAATTTTTCCAAGTTCAATGCATTCATCTTGTGGAACCGATATTTGCAAATCATGTATCGGTGGTAAATCTTCCAATAACAGTTCTCCCTTGACCTTTAGTTTTGTTGTATGCTTTTTTTTGCCAGCACGCTCATCTGCATCATCCTCATCATCTTCGTCTACCACTTCAATGCGTTTCTCAATGCTTTTACGCAATTCATTTAAATATTCAACTTCAGAGGAATCACTGTCGTCATCAGAATCACTATCGGATTTGATTTCAACCACTTTGTCACGATACTCTTGGGCACCTAACAATTGAACTTCTATCACTGAATCGGCATCGGAAATTTTATCGTCAATATCGGAATCGTACTGAGCCAACAGACTTAAACCAGTGGTTTTGTTATTTAAAATTTCGGAAGAATCATTTGCTTTTGGCTCCAAATTACATTTGCCTTCTGCAAGTGATAGCTCTTCATTACTTTTTTCCGTTTCATTTGATTCCAGGTTGGAAGTAGTTTTGTTTTTTATAAGAGTTGTTAGTGCATGCCCACTGTTATTCTCCATATTTTGTTTAATTAACACAGGTTCCTGTTGATTTTTGTTTTCCTCTAATTTATTTGTAATTATTTGTGTGAAAGAATGAACTTCATTAAGTCCTTCAACACTGTTATTTAAATCTTTTTCTTTTACAATTGACTCTCTACCAGCAGCCACTAATTCGACTTTTAATATTTCTATTGTTTGTTTTGGTAATGCAGATGTCCCTTCTGGTAAATGCTCATCAATACGTCCCATATTTTCTACATGCATATTTACATAATTCTATTTATTATTTTACTACATATAAAATTTTATTCAAAAACTTACCGATAAATTGATCAGTATCAAAGTCAGTCGATGTATTTATTTCCATATTGCCGCCTGGTTGTGATTTATGATCTTCTTCAATTGTTGTTAAAGTGTAACCTTTACTAATAACTTTGGTGTCCATTGAAAAACTTATTATTTACTTATTGATTCTGATATATAACTCACTAATCCTGTAGTAATAATTTTTTCAGAAAACAATTTGTAAACAAAACCAACGTGCCGAGCTCGTGGTACAATACAGTGCTGCCAATTATTTTTAACAAAACCTAAAACCATGGTACAATTACCAACTTTGACAACCCAGCCTCGATTTATGCATGAATAAAGTAAATCAGCTGGGCTCGTTACACCACCTGGCCAACAAAATTTCATCATGCCAAGCACCATATGCCATTTTTACATTGAAAATACGAGTGGAAATATGTTGACCGGGTGCTACCACCTTATCTAGTTTCCCCTTGAAAAAGCCAGAAATCATGGAACTACCAACCAGGTAGACTCGTCGGCCCAACTGATTAGAGCCAAATTTAGTAGTTTTTTACATTAGTAAAATATTTGTCCAGTTAACCGAATTCGAGTGTATTTCTTTGTTTTAACCTGATTAGGTATTAAATTGAGCAAACAAACCAGGGGGCAAACTACGGCATTAGTTTCGAAATTGTGACAACCACTGCAATTGAGTATTCATTCTCATATATGTATTTTGTTACATTTCTCCACTTAGTCTTTTATTTTTTTTAATCTTTTGTGTTGATATTTTGAAAATGCTTAACGAAGCTGAAATACCGAAAAAAAGCTTTCTTCTTTTTTTGAATGAAAAGAAAAACTCACTGCGAAGTGGTGACATGTATGGCCTACCAGCTGTTAGATTATCCGAAAATTAAGAGTTGTAAAAATTAGGCATGAAAGCAACACGAGGTCCCCGGCATGGGTTTCCTGTTTAAAATTAAGCTGACATTAAGACAGAAAAGTTCGAAGAAGTTTGTGTTCATTTAAAAAAATTAATAAAAAGTGATAATTAAAGAACTCCTTTTGACTCAAAATTTTAGACAATATTTAGTTTGCTATCAAGGAACTGGTAAGATTTAAAATAATAAGGAAATTAAATATGAGAAAAAAAAGATTTCCATTAAATGTATAAATTGGTGCATAGTGAAAACCTCATTCTTTTGTGCCAAGGCATACATTTATTTTTTCCTTTAACGCATTAATCCACATTCCTATCTGCCTAGATATATATATGACAAAAAAAAATATGTTTAGACAAACATATAATTAAATTAAGTAAATGGAATTAAAATTTCATTTTTCTACTTGTTAGTTAAGGATCATATTGTACCACTGGGGAATATTAGTACCAATTTTGTGGGAAAAAAAGGACTAGCACGTGCAAACACAGTTTTCAACAATTTCATTGCGGCAACTCCATCAGCCAAGAAATTCCCACAACGTTAACTTACAATTGAGTACCAACAAAAAACCTAAGAAACACCCGGTTATTCTGTCAGCGTAGCAAAGGCCAAAACCTATAAAAGCTTTAAAACAGTTTGGACCGAAAATTAGCTTCCACAGAAAAAAGGACAGTAAGACCTCTTTAACCATCCCCTTATCGTCTTATCCAGGAATTCAGGTATCTACATGAAACTAACCTAAAGAAAATTGCGTTTGTACACATGTGTACCAAACATAACCTAAAATGTTTGTACCTAATGGGTAAGCAACGAAATAGGGAATAAAAGAAATTGTAAAGATAAAAGGAAAATAAAGAAAGAGAAGAAAATAAATTTAAATATAAGAAACACGAACGATAAAAAAAAAAAGAAAAGAAAACTGGATAATAAGAAGAAATAAATGAAAAATAAATTTGTAAATTAGAAAAATATATGTCTACACGTATTTATAAGTATATTTATAACGTATATGCACATACATGTTTTTTGATCTTACTAGGGAAAATAAATATGTATGAGCATATAAATATATTTATTAACAGAAATAGATAAAAAAAAAAATGTAGACTAATAGTTTAGATATATATGTACGTGATAACTTAAGAAAGAAAAAGATTAAAAAAAAAATCTTATGATAATAATAACTAACATAATAATAAATAATAAAAAAAATTAAAAACGTATAACTATTATAAAGCCAAAAAAAAAGGGAAATCCCGATTCTGAAAAAAAAAAGAAAAGAAATAACACTAAATAAAATAAAAAAAAAACTATACGAATATAAAAGTACGACAAAAATAAAACTTCGTAACAGCTTTTCAATTACTATTAATATTAATAAGAAAAATAACATAATAAGATAATTGTAATAAAAATAAGAATAATAATAATAATAATAATAATAAGATAATTGTAATAAAAATAAGAATAATAATAATAATTATAATAAGAATAATAACAATAACAATAATAATAATAATAATAATAATAATAATAATAATAATAATAATAATAATAATAATAATAATAATAATAATAATAATAATAATAATAATAATAATAATAATAATAATAATAATAATAATAATAATAATAATAATAATAATAATAATAAGAATAATAACAATAATAATAATAAATAAATAAAAAAAATAACAAAAAAAATAGCGATATGAATAAATCCATATTTCAAACAAAATAATATTGAAAACAAAAATACCAATATTAATAGAAATACTAATATTATTCTGCTATATTTATACCGATTAACAGAAATAATAATATCAATACAAAAACAACATTACTATTTTTTTTAACCATATTATTCTTAATATTGAAGAGAAAACTAACGATAAATGAAAATGTAAATAATGAAAACAAATAACTAACAATTCTAATAATATTATTAACTGACTTAAGGAAAATTTGATTTTTGTTAATAATATTTGTAAATTGTAAAATATTTGATTTTGTTGCAGGATACTGTTAATTTTCTTTATTTTTAAGAGCAGTAACTTTTATATATCTCTCAAAATATTTTTGTTTGTACTGAATAGGTGTATTTATTACTATGTATTATTTCGTCCAAAAATATGTTAAATAAATCTTGTGCATAATGTATGTGTTAGTGTGCTAAATACGTTCGTCGGTTGATATGTAGGTAAGTGCGTTTAGGTCCGGTTGAGACTGTTTTTGGGGCGATATGAGAGTTATCGACTACACGCAGTAGTCCCAGGTGAAAATATCGTCACGGCTGATTGAAATAGATCAGGTAGGGGAGGGACACCTGAAGGAGCCAGGACACCACGCTCCTAAATAACGGCAGAGATGTAAAACTCATCCGTCCACTTTCTTAGCCCGATGTAAAGTTCCTACATGAACACCGCCACAAAAGCCCCCCTTTTATTTTATTTGAGATTGCACGAGCAACCCCTTTTTTTATGTGCAAATCCGGCGGAACAAGAACCACCCCATTCCGGCGAGCTACAGCCTAGGCTACCATCTACGTGCCGTTTCCGCACAGATATGAAGGATTTGTCACATTTTGGCGCCCAACATAGGGGGCATCTTACTTCCAGCTTAAAAAGATGATGTGAAAGGAGAAAGTAGAGTAAAGTCTTATTTTCCTGGAGGGTATATGTCCTGGAAGGGATCACTGATTCCATGCCTGAGTTGCGATGCCACAGAAAAAATAATCTTTTACTTTAGGCTAACTGATAACAGATATGAACAGACAAATATCATGACCCAGAGGCCTATGTAGCCCAATGCTCATCTGTATTTGCTTTTCATCATAGGATATCAGGTTGTTTTTTTTACTTCACATGATTTGGCGGTTGTAGTCCGTTGGGACACGTAAAATAATTCAGCAGTTACATCTGGGAATAAAATTCAAAATTATATTTTTTTTTGACACAAAAAAAAAAATTTTTTTATTATATTTATTTCGATACAATGCAATTAGTCCTATATTTACTACTCTTCACTGGAATTGAAGATCAGGAATAATATTCGATGAAAAATAGTGCTGTAAGTTAGGGACAAATGAGAAATTCTCTGTTTGTTTTTGCAAGCACCGAACCTTCACAAAAACGCTTCGACATATCAACCTTCGTATCCTTATATTAATTTGTTTAGAAAACCTGTAAAAGAAAAAGAATAATAAATAAAAATAACAAGTATACTTATACTAAATAAATAAATGTCAATTTGTACATAGTGTATTTATGTGTTATGTTTATCTTGTGGTGTTTAATCTACTGATAGAACTAACATCTATGTTTAAAAAGATTGATAATATAAATATATTTTTTTTATAATTCTTATTTCCATCTACATAACATTGAAAATAATATAAATCTATAGGAAATATTCAAAATTTTCCCCGCGAAATCACATAGTCGCACTATAATATATACACATAAAAATCTCTTATAATTTAGGTTTGAGTTATAATTTTGAGCCCGCACAAATATTACCTTATCTTTAACTTTGGCACACGGGACACCATTTTAATTCACCGGAATACCTTTTTTTAGAAAAACACGATTAGCTAGAGTGGACTGAATATAGTTTTTTCCATTTATTTTTTTTAACTATTTATTTTTAATCATTTGTTTACCCTGTTTGACCATGAGTCAGAGGAATCTTAGATCGTCTAATAGGCTAAACGCCAATAAAAATAACAATACAGTAATTGCTTCATCTGCCGGAAGTTCCACTTCACACCACACCTTTACAGACTATCAAAATAGAAATCCACCAGTGACTACCAGCGCAGTGACACCGCTTATGAATGTACAATTTCCAGCAGGATTTGGACCACTAACAACGTCATCGATAGAGGAAACTGATAACACAATAACGACACCAATATATAGCAATATAACAGCTAGGGAAACAAGCAGATTGGAGAACACCAGTTTAACAAATAATCAACCACATTTACCCATAATGAATGAGGAAGTAGGTCCAGAAGGTCAGGTTAACGAAAATGGTTCAGAGCTACGTGACTTGATAAGTGCATCGGTAGAAGCCGCTCAAGCCAACATTTTAAGACAAGTTCAGGAAAACCTGCGGACGATGATACCAGGGATAATAAGAGAATCTCTTAGATCAGAACGAACACCGAATGCAGAAAATCTAAATAGTCAAAATGCACCTTTACGTTTTAACGAGCAATTCTCTGTACAGAATAATAGCACGCAAGGACAAAATAGTTACCAACAGCCGCTCGTAAATCCACAACCGGTTAGACAACATCCTATCCGACAGCCGTTCTTCGATCAAAATCTAAACAGGAGCCAACAGGTAAATCTCCTTCAACCCCAAATGAACTGGCAGCACCCGATGCAACCACCTCCGTTGCAACCGCCTGTTCAACAATACTTCCATCACCATACTACACCAAATATGACGCCAGGACAACTAGACAAATGGGGGCTAAAATTCGACGGCACAAATAAGGCATTTACGGTCGAGGACTTTGTTTTTAGGGTAGAGGCTTTAAGAGCAGACTATAACTGTCCATGGGACATAGTAATGAAAGGGTTTCATCACTTAGTAAGCGGTAACGCCAGTACCTGGTTTTGGTCCTATCGAATGCAAAACCCGCTATGTGAATGGGCAACATTTAGGCAAGACCTTATTAAGAAATTCCGTAACTTTGAAAGTGACTTTGAAATCCACCGGAAAATAATGGAACGTAGGCAGTCCATGGCGGAAACAGCCGATGCTTTTATTTCTGATATTATAAAACTTAAAAACCAGATGCGACATCATGTACCGGAGGAGGAATTAGTTCGAATAATAAAGGATAATTTAAAAGATGGCTTAGCTCAACTTGTGTTTCCCATCAAAATATATTCTATCGACCAACTCCTGGAAGAATGTAAACGAGCCGAGAGGAATATAGCGAAACGAATACCCTACCGGCAAGTTACTCAAAACTATAGGCGCGTTAATGAGTTGGAGCATGAAATGATTCCCGAAGAAGGTGAGATGTTACAGCTTGATGCAATTAGACAAACGAACTTACCAGCAAAACAGTTGACCTGTTGGAACTGTCACGTTCCAGGCCATTCCTTCATAGATTGCACAATAGACCAAAGGAACCTTTTTTGCTATAAATGTGGGTTCGAGAACGTTACGACTCCTAACTGCCCCAAATGTTTGGGAAACCACCAGTTGAATATGCCGAGGACTGGGCTAGCATATTCCAAAACAAAAACGGCCCAGTAAAAGACCAACAAAACAGTCAAAGTCTCAAACTTCCAAATAACCACCAAAGTCTAGTAATACTTAGCAGAAATAACTCCCTAGAGTCATCTTATAATGATATGTACGACCAAAGAAGCCTTATCCACGCATACCAAACAAATTCAAAAGTGAAACCAATTATACCCTTTGAAAAAAGAATGAAAAAGTACAATGAAACCAGAGAAAGAATTTTTAACACAAATAGCTCAAATATATCTAGCAGGATAGCTAAAACAAGAGAAAGGTACCGTAGGAGAAAATCGGAAAGAATAGAGCTAGCAACCGTTTCATTAAATGGTAGTTACGATCCAAGGCCGTATATGGACGTAGTCATAAATAACCAATTATTTAAAGGGCTCATGGACAGCGGAGCTTCAATAAGTTGTCTGGGATGTAATTGCCTAAACAACGCAAGTAAAATGGATGTCGAAATATTGGATTTTAAGTCGGCAATCAAAACCGCAGATGGGAAAAAGCAAAATATAATTGGCAAAGTAAATGTCACCATATACGTTGGGAAAAAAGCAATAAAGTCGATTTTGTACCTTGTTCCAAATCTAAAACAGGAACTTATTTTAGGGTATGATTTCTGGCGAAAAATGGGTATTAGAATTCAGTTTGACGAGGAGTCTGTAGATGAGATTACCATAGAGAGTGAAGAGAAAAATGCACCAAGGCATCAACTATCCCCAGAACAAACCGTGATGTTAGAAAAGGTTAAAACGTCATTCAAATGCTACACGAAATTTGGATTGGGCAAAACTAATATAGAAATCCACACCATTGAAACTGGAAACGCTCCAGCCAAAAAACTAAGGCATTTCCCGGTAAGTCCTGCAGTTCAGAAGTTAATGTATGCTGAACTAGATCGAATGATAAGGTTGGACGTCATCGAACCAACAACATGTGCAGAATGGAATAATCGTGTAACGCTAGTCATAAAGCCCAACAAAAATAGACTTTGTCTTGATGCGCGGGAACTTAATAAAGTCACAAGGAAGGACTCATATCCTCTTCCAAATATTGATGGTTTACTGTCCAGACTTGGCGACACGCACTTCATTTCCTCGATAGACCTAAAAGACGCCTTTTGGCAAATTCCTTTGGATAAGGATAGCCGGCCAAAAACAGCCTTTACCGTCCCGGGAAGGCCTCAATATCAGTTTAAGGTAATGCCATTCGGATTATGCAACGCGGCGCAACGGTTGTGTCGACTAATGGACAAAGTGATACCGGGAGAATTAAAGGATCGAATATTTGTTTACTTGGATGACCTACTAGTAGTATCTAGTAATTTCGAGGAACATATGAAGATGTTACAAGTGGTAGGAGAAAAACTCACAGCGGCAGGACTCACCATAAATATGGAAAAGTCGAAATTCTGCTACAGAGAATTAAAATATTTAGGGTATATAGTAGGCGCCGGAAAAATTAAGCCAGATTCAAGCAAACTCGACGCCATCTTGAAGATTTGTCCTCCTCGCAATCCTAAGGAAGTACGAAGATTTCTCGGCACAGTGGGATGGTACCGGAGATTTATCCATGAATTTTCGACTCTGACTGCTCCGCTCACCGACACTCTAAAAAAATCGGCGAAGTTTGTGTTTACAAACGAAGCTCTAATTGCATTCGAGGAACTGAAAAAAAGATTGATATCCAGCCCGGTGCTTGTCAGTCCCGACTTTGACCGCCCATTTTTTGTCCAGTGCGATGCCTCCAATGTCGGCATCGGAGCCGTTTTGTTTCAAAAGGACCTAGCTGGTGAAGAACATCCGATCGAATATTTTTCTAAAAAACTGAATCCTGCTCAAAAAAATTATTCGACCACGGAGAAAGAGTGCTTAGCCGTCGTGATGGCGATTGAAAAATTCCGTCAATATATCGAATTAATGGACTTTACAGTGATCACCGATCACTCTAGCCTCAAATGGCTTATGAAACAACAGGATTTGAACGGACGTTTAGCCAGATGGAGTTTAAAGCTACAGGGATATAAGTTTGATATCGAGCACAGAAAAGGAAAGAAAAATGTGGTACCTGATATGCTTTCACGAACGGAAGTCGAAGAGATAACAGTAAACTCACTGATTAATTTTGATTCGGAACAGTTTCAGTCAGAGGAATATCTCAACCTCGTAGACACCATACAGCAACATAAGGAGGAATTGCCCGATCTTAAAGTTCGAGAAGGCGTAATCTACAAAAAAGTTAGGTTTAATCGAGATGATTGTGGTGAGGAAGAATGCTGGAAAATATGGTTACCAAGTGGTTTGACAGAAGAGATACTAATTAAAGCACATGAGAATAACACATCACATGGAGGAGTTGCTAAAACTCTTTTTAACATTCGGGAGTTTTTCTACTGGCCTTCAATGGTAAGCCAAATAAAAGGTTTTGTAGGAAACTGCCAAAGCTGCAAGGAAAATAAACACCACAAACAAACGTTGAGACCGGAAATTGGTAAGGAAGTAGTGACTGAAAGGCCCTTCCAAAAGATTTACGTCGACTTCCTAGGACCATACCCAAGATCTAAAAGTGGCAACACTCACATATTTATAGTCCTCGACCATACAACAAAACTGGTACTTTTAAAGGCAATGCCTAAAGCAACGACCCATCTAGTTAACAAATTCCTTTTACACGAAGTGTTCCGAAAGTTTGGAGTACCAGAAATATTGCACTCTGATAATGGAAAACAATTTGTCTCAGAAGCCTTTACAGAACTATTAAAACTCTATGGTGTCAGGCACATGCGCACGGCAATTCATTCACCTCAAGCCAACGCAAGCGAAAGGGTCAACCAAACTATTTTAAGCGGCATACGAAATTATATACAGTCTGACCAAACAAAATGGGATGAACATCTCTCAAAAATTGAATGCAGTATTAGAAATACGATTCACTCCTCAATTGGTGTTACGCCATTTTACGCCCTCACGGGGTACAACATGATTACTCATGCTCACGCTTATGAGATCTTAAAAAAGTTAGGAGCTATTGCAGACGGTGAAAATTGGGTACTTCCACACGCTGAACGTATGCAAATCATACATAAACACATGAAAGAGAAAAGACATGAAGCTTACGAGAGAAATGTAAAATCGTACAACAAACGTAGCAGAGACGTCAATTTTGTACCAGGCCAAGAGGTTTACCGTAAAAATTTCACTCAAAGCAAATTTTCAAAAGAATTAAATGCCAAATTATGCAAACCATGGCTTAAATGCAGAATACGCAAAAAAATTGGCAGTAGCCTGTATGAAGTGGAGAATTTGAGAGGGCAGTTAATAGGTATTATTCATGCACAACACCTGAAGCAATGACATTTTAGCGATACTGAAGATTTCCTTTTGACTACTTACAGTACTCACTACTTAGTTAACTTTGTTGTTATTAATTATCTATAAGCCTTAGGCAAAAGATATCTGTGACCTAAAAGAAAAAAAAAACATA
Organism: Melanophora roralis; assembly: GCA_963583895.1. Taxonomy (NCBI): domain Eukaryota; kingdom Metazoa; phylum Arthropoda; class Insecta; order Diptera; family Rhinophoridae; genus Melanophora; species Melanophora roralis. The sequence goes on from OY757188.1 coordinate 108,386,645, forward strand.
GTTACTCAAGGCCCCTAGAAATCTCCGCACCAAAATAACCTTTTTTTTAAAACCCTTTGCATAGAACTATATATCTAACGCATTAAATCTTGATACTTTTGTAAAAAAGAACGAAAAGAGCTTATAACCATTTTACCCATTTAATAATTAATAAACAGGCAATGATCATTTTATTGTATGAGAAAAAAAAAACTAAGACTAATAGATTATTAGTTAAGAAAAATAAATAAGTTGTTATAAACTTTCAAAATTAAGATTTATCTTTTGGCAACAACGAATGTAGTTCTATTTGGTTGAACTATTTTACTGTAATGGACACTTTGTCATGTACACGCGTTTACTCTACGCTACAACTGCATACATTTTTTTGTTCTCTCACAAATTTTTTTTGTTTGAATATTAAAAGCAAATTGTTTTAATAGTACGTTTTCCTCAACATTCGGTTTTCGTTATGCCCACAAATATGTAATTAAAAGTGAGCATTAATATACATACATACCTAAACGTTTTTTTTCTTCACCAAAATGCAAGTTTTTCTTATAAACACTCTTAGTAATAATGTTTCTGCTTGCATATCGTGTATGTTTATCTAAGAACGACATTTGATTAATTTTAATACATACATTGTTGTTTTGCTATGAATCGGGCTACAACACAGAATAACATATAGTTTCAAGGTACGCCAGGGCATCTGCAAAAAAAGGAACGTGTACTAAAATAATCGTGATTATAGAAGACTGAATAGAAAGTATACTCACAATGTTTGAAAGTTCCTATAAGAGGCACCACGCAATTTTTTTTTCAGAGCCAGTAACCTTTTTTTTACTAATGTAGTTGAGATGAAACCAGCAGTGCTTTTTTTCCCAGTTCAATGTTTTTCACGGTGTTCGAACAATGAACAGGCTTTGTGACAACCACTGCAATTGAGTATTCATTCTCATATATGTATTTTGTTACATTTCTCCACTTAGTCTTTTATTTTTTTTAATCTTTTGTGTTGATATTTTGAAAATGCTTAACGAAGCTGAAATACCGAAAAAAAGCTTTCTTCTTTTTTTGAATGAAAAGAAAAACTCACTGCGAAGTGGTGACATGTATGGCCTACCAGCTGTTAGATTATCCGAAAATTAAGAGTTGTAAAAATTAGGCATGAAAGCAACACGAGGTCCCCGGCATGGGTTTCCTGTTTAAAATTAAGCTGACATTAAGACAGAAAAGTTCGAAGAAGTTTGTGTTCATTTAAAAAAATTAATAAAAAGTGATAATTAAAGAACTCCTTTTGACTCAAAATTTTAGACAATATTTAGTTTGCTATCAAGGAACTGGTAAGATTTAAAATAATAAGGAAATTAAATATGAGAAAAAAAAGATTTCCATTAAATGTATAAATTGGTGCATAGTGAAAACCTCATTCTTTTGTGCCAAGGCATACATTTATTTTTTCCTTTAACGCATTAATCCACATTCCTATCTGCCTAGATATATATATGACAAAAAAAAATATGTTTAGACAAACATATAATTAAATTAAGTAAATGGAATTAAAATTTCATTTTTCTACTTGTTAGTTAAGGATCATATTGTACCACTGGGGAATATTAGTACCAATTTTGTGGGAAAAAAAGGACTAGCACGTGCAAACACAGTTTTCAACAATTTCATTGCGGCAACTCCATCAGCCAAGAAATTCCCACAACGTTAACTTACAATTGAGTACCAACAAAAAACCTAAGAAACACCCGGTTATTCTGTCAGCGTAGCAAAGGCCAAAACCTATAAAAGCTTTAAAACAGTTTGGACCGAAAATTAGCTTCCACAGAAAAAAGGACAGTAAGACCTCTTTAACCATCCCCTTATCGTCTTATCCAGGAATTCAGGTATCTACATGAAACTAACCTAAAGAAAATTGCGTTTGTACACATGTGTACCAAACATAACCTAAAATGTTTGTACCTAATGGGTAAGCAACGAAATAGGGAATAAAAGAAATTGTAAAGATAAAAGGAAAATAAAGAAAGAGAAGAAAATAAATTTAAATATAAGAAACACGAACGATAAAAAAAAAAAGAAAAGAAAACTGGATAATAAGAAGAAATAAATGAAAAATAAATTTGTAAATTAGAAAAATATATGTCTACACGTATTTATAAGTATATTTATAACGTATATGCACATACATGTTTTTTGATCTTACTAGGGAAAATAAATATGTATGAGCATATAAATATATTTATTAACAGAAATAGATAAAAAAAAAAAAATGTAGACTAATAGTTTAGATATATATGTACGTGATAACTTAAGAAAGAAAAAGATTAAAAAAAAAAATCTTATGATAATAATAACTAACATAATAATAAATAATAAAAAAAATTAAAAACGTATAACTATTATAAAGCCAAAAAAAAAGGGAAATCCCGATTCTGAAAAAAAAAAGAAAAGAAATAACACTAAATAAAATAAAAAAAAAACTATACGAATATAAAAGTACGACAAAAATAAAACTTCGTAACAGCTTTTCAATTACTATTAATATTAATAAGAAAAATAACATAATAAGATAATTGTAATAAAAATAAGAATAATAATAATAATAATAATAATAAGATAATTGTAATAAAAATAAGAATAATAATAATAATTATAATAAGAATAATAACAATAACAATAATAATAATAATAATAATAATAATAATAATAATAATAATAATAATAATAATAATAATAATAATAATAATAATAATAATAATAATAATAATAATAATAATAATAATAATAATAATAATAATAATAATAATAATAATAATAAGAATAATAACAATAATAATAATAAATAAATAAAAAAAATAACAAAAAAAATAGCGATATGAATAAATCCATATTTCAAACAAAATAATATTGAAAACAAAAATACCAATATTAATAGAAATACTAATATTATTCTGCTATATTTATACCGATTAACAGAAATAATAATATCAATACAAAAACAACATTACTATTTTTTTTAACCATATTATTCTTAATATTGAAGAGAAAACTAACGATAAATGAAAATGTAAATAATGAAAACAAATAACTAACAATTCTAATAATATTATTAACTGACTTAAGGAAAATTTGATTTTTGTTAATAATATTTGTAAATTGTAAAATATTTGATTTTGTTGCAGGATACTGTTAATTTTCTTTATTTTTAAGAGCAGTAACTTTTATATATCTCTCAAAATATTTTTGTTTGTACTGAATAGGTGTATTTATTACTATGTATTATTTCGTCCAAAAATATGTTAAATAAATCTTGTGCATAATGTATGTGTTAGTGTGCTAAATACGTTCGTCGGTTGATATGTAGGTAAGTGCGTTTAGGTCCGGTTGAGACTGTTTTTGGGGCGATATGAGAGTTATCGACTACACGCAGTAGTCCCAGGTGAAAATATCGTCACGGCTGATTGAAATAGATCAGGTAGGGGAGGGACACCTGAAGGAGCCAGGACACCACGCTCCTAAATAACGGCAGAGATGTAAAACTCATCCGTCCACTTTCTTAGCCCGATGTAAAGTTCCTACATGAACACCGCCACAAAAGCCCCCCTTTTATTTTATTTGAGATTGCACGAGCAACCCCTTTTTTTATGTGCAAATTCGGCGGAACAAGAACCACCCCATTCCGGCGAGCTACAGCCTAGGCTACCATCTACGTGCCGTTTCCGCACAGATATGAAGGATTTGTCACAAAATTCTACTCGATCGTTCGAATCGAATTCCGTAATTTGCCCAGTTTCAATGCAGCAAATCTGTCGATTTAAAGTCAAATTTCGAGCCCACAATTTGAATATTTTGGGCTAATACATTTCTTTACATAGCTGAATTAAAACAAAAGCTTAAAATTAAAAATTCTCTAGAAATATTACACTTATGTTAAAAAATTGACGGAGCTCCAACATTCCATAATTGATCAAGAGATTTGTTTATTATGAAAATACAATTTTTGCTAACAATCCGAGTGCTATAATTTCCTATATTGATGCTAAAAATATTTTCAGCTGTTTAATGATTGCAGCAAAGGAGAATTATTTTTCGTAGCATTTTGCTCTTCCTTGTAACCAGTCTGTGACAAGTGTTTTACAATATCAACCCAATCCCAACCTCTTGGACGATCGCCCTTATGATCCGCTCTCTCCCATTGCCTTCGTTTCTGAGCTTTAGTTAGGTGTTCCTTTTTCGGTTCTTTCCTGGTCGCCTCCGTACCATCTGATATATGTATTGCACTTATGCCATTATCTAAATCTATTGATTGATTGGGTATATGTTCCGGTTGTTGGGACGTCAGTTCATCTATGCGTTCCTTTAAACACTCGAAAAGAGTGTATGTCATGCCACAGCCCAGCCATTGTTCAGCTTCTTCCTTAAGAACTTTTTGAATAGCTTTTTTTACTGTCACAAGACTGCAAGTAATACATTAAAAAATACAACATACATATGTGCAATTGTATGTATATGATTTTTAAACTTTTTAGCCGACTTACAGATTTCTATTATAAAATGTATCCATATTGATTGTAGGCAACTCATTTGGATAATTTTCACCCCATTGTATCTCTACTAAAAACGATTTATAGTCATTATCGGTACCATACTGTAAAAATTTTTAGAACTTTAGTCTAATTTTTGTGATCCAAATTTTACCCACCTTGTACTGATATGTGATATTGTTTATTTCTTTAAAGGCTTCATCTCCTTCGTATATAGACTGTAAAGCTTCTCTTTCTTCTGCTTGTTGTTCGGAGATTTCAGACATTTATTTCTTCTGTTTTTTTTTGTGTTATATGTTTTACAAATTAAATTTTTTACACAAAGTCAGGGTACACCGCACAAAGTGTATCTGCTTCATTATCATGTTTAGTGATGTATTTTAAAGTAGTTTCTTGCCGTTTATTGCCAGCATCTACTAGTAACATTGTCGTCCTTATTTGGCGCACGAAACATTTAAAGAAAATTGTTAGAATTGATTATATATAATTAATGTGCGTTTTTTATATATTCGAAAACAATTTTTGGATACCTCAATTTTATTGGAAGATATAAGGCTGGAAACTTTTTTCATTACCCAAATAAAACTACGGCGTACAATAATAAAAAAACAAAATAAATTTATTGTGCCAAACATACACATTTTAACGTATATCACAAAATGCAAAACATATATGCTTTAAAACTGATTCAATGCGATTCATTCATACACTTTTTATATTTCTTTAGTTCAATTTTAATAGTTTTTGATATAATGTTTAAAAATGTATGAGAACTTAAGTTTTTAGTTGAAACAAAGGTCTCTATCGACATTTTTCTTAACAAAGATATATAGTAAGTATATATTTTTGTTAAATTAAGCCAAACAAACATGAAGCAAGATTTGCAGTAAAGATTCCAACTAATATGATCCTTGATTCAATAAAAAATTGGGATTTTGAAAATTCACTTCTTTGAAAAGCAAGTACCTATATGTACTTATCAATTTATGGGATGCAGCAGGCGACAACAAACAAAGAAAGGGTAAAAATTATTAAACATTTTAAAGTATAATCATGGTGGAATAAGAAGGTGGGATCGTCCCTAAAACAACAACTTCCTGTAAAATTTTGTTGTTGCTAATTCCAGTTTGGTGTCAAAATGTAGCGAACACACATACACACAGTATACACACCCATTGTATAACATAAACAAGTATCCAAGCTAAGTTAGAAATCATATGGCGGAAATATAAGTCAGCTGATCAGTTATTCCTACCTTGTTGAATATACCTTGAGTATAATGAAAATAATCAGTCGTATTTTCTTGCAACGTGCGAATTGGGACTAACAATAAGTATTTAAATCTTGAAACTTAATAAATTTTATTCCAGCTAGTGCCAGACTAAAAAAAAAAAAAATTTTTCAGATTAAGGTATACCACAATTCTAATGGTTTCATCTAAGGGCATTGGTGTAGGGAGGCCATTCTGGTGGGTAAATTGCATCCCTCGGAATTCACAACAAATTTAAAAAATGTTCTAGAAACAATATTTTGGTTCATGCACTTAAAATTTGTACCCCTCCTAAAAAATTTAGCTACGCCAATGTCCCTCCTCTTCCCATGCTGCAACATGTTTTCAGCAAGCGGATTTGAATATTTTTCTGGCTTATTTAAATGCCTGCCCAGGTAGTTAAGGACTTCGAATTCTACTAATGGAACAAGATCCTTGTGGATGTTGCTGTTTTTAATATAACAAGGAGAACCAGTTATCACTTTAAGCATTTTGTTTTAATGACGTTGATTTGATTGTTGATTGAATTGATTTTATGAAAATACAGTACATACAACTAAAAGCTTTATGCTTATTTCCAGAAAGCATTTTAATGGGGTTTGCTCCCTACATTTGAAACATTTTTACTTGTGATTCTTTACGTATGCCATATAATTAAATGTACATATGCATACATCGTCCCCTGGTTTCTTATATGTTGACATGTATACGTACATATGTACATATACAGTGATCCCCACACGCATACATTCTTATATGATGAATTTAAGCTAATTTCTGGATTTGCTTTTTATTATTTTTTATAAAAAAAACTAAGACTCGCATATGCAAGTTAAACCAAACATTGAATATAAATTAAAAATTTGTTGTTTCACGCTGGTCGTCTGGCACAAGGGACTACAGAACAGTATTTCCAAGACAAATCCAGCAAGTTACTTTTACCACATTTTAAGGTTTAGTTTAGGAAATTATTTTGAGCTGTTACTTAAAAAATTCATAAGAAAGTTGAAAAATTAAAAGAGAAAAAAAATTAGAAAACTATCACACTTTAGACATTGTGATATCCAAAATTTTATAATTTTGTTCACCCTTAATTCCCGCTAAACAATTTTTAACCCCAAAAATAACTGCTTATGAAATAACGGAAAAGGAAATCCAATTTCAGAAAGCAAAGAAAATTTAAACTTTTACATTGTCTTTGACTTTGTTTTTGTATACTTATTTAGTAATTATTATATTTACATATCTATAAGGGTTGGTTGAGTATGTGGGATTACATACGTAACTCATGCGAACTTTTGGGGGACACTGATATACACATACATATTTACTACGCAGTTTAATAACGCTGACGCCATCAATCACTATTTAAGTACTGTTTGCTAGATTGTAGAACTTTTTTTTTAATAAGATCAATCAGTATTCTAAAATTATTTGAAGTTTACATACATCAGTTCATACACACACATTCTATGTATGTATGTATATATCGTCGCATCAAAGTTACATTTTTGTAAAAAAAAATTGAACAGCATTATATCCTTTAGGATTTTTTTGGCAAAAATTAAGGTACCTACCTACTTAATATTTATTCCTTATTGTTAACAGTTTTATAAGAAAATACACGCGAATTTTGTTTAAAAAAAGCGGGTGTTCGCAGGTTTTTGCTTATAACTTCCATGTTTTACACTATTAATACACGTTTTTAAACGCGATTGACATACATAGGATTTTTTGACATTTACGCTATGTATAAAAGAAATTGGTCAAAACTTGGTGTACACTACAAATTGCAATTTCTTTTGAAGATAAAAAAAAGCTAAAAATAGCTTTAAAGATTTTTTCCAGGACTCTGGATATTTTTACATTTTTAAATGTATTATTTCAAACTCTACATCTGTAAAATAGGGTAAAATATGATCGGGCTTGGCCGACTATAAACTTGTTATTTTGTTTCATATTACATAATATTATAATGTGAAACAAACAGGTAGGAGTTTGACTTTGACAAATAAAAAAATGCAAAGAGTAGCAGCTTTTGACTTTTTGATTATGAAGCATTAAATACATTCCTCGCTACAGGCTACCGAACACAACCAGCCAAAAATAGAATACACGTGTGCTTATGAGAATAATTTTTTAATTGCTACAATGCAACACAACTACGGGTTGCTGTCAATGCTAATTTTGTGGCGTGGTCGAAATTAAACTAATTTCTATTTTTATACGCGACAGATAACAGATTAGTGCTGCCAATACGGAAAGATGCAAAAAATTTAGCTTAAACAGTACAAAAAGGTGGCACCACAGAAAGTCATATTGCTCATATGTTAATTTTGTAGTGGTAGTCTAGTAAATAATTGAGTAGCAGCCACACGGAAACAAATATAGCAAGCAACTTTTGTGTTCGTGTGTTGCTGTGTTCTTGTTGCTTGAATGTGTTTAATGCATAATGCATAATGGCTGCTACTCAATTATTTACAATGCATAATGCATTAAACACATTCAAGCTACAAGAACACAGCAACACACGAACACAAAAGTTGCTTGCTATATTTGTTTCCGTGTGGCTGCTACTCAATTATTTACTAGACTTCCACTACAAAATCAACATATGAGCAATATGACTTTCAGTGGTGCCACCTAAAGTCTTTTTGTATTGTTAAGACCATGGCGCAATAATTTATCAGGTGGTGTTGATTTTACAACAACAAACTTTGGTGAATATAATTTTCGTTTTTGTTGTAGTTTTCGTTGGCTCTGTTGTCAAAAAAAGATATGTAAAAGTAAACAACTTTGACTACCCAGCCTCGATTTATGCATGAAAAAAGTAGATCAGCTGTGCTTGTAGCACCACCTGGTACGATTATTTCACCATGGTTAAGACTATATTTTTTGTATCTTACTGAGTTGGCAGCACTAATCTGTTAACTGTGGCGTACAAAAATAGAAATTAGTTCAATTTCGACCACTCCACAAAATTAGCATTGTCAGCAACCCGTAGTCGTGTTGCCTTGTAGCCATTAAAAAAATTATTCTCATAAGCACACTTGTATGCTATTTTGGACTGGTTGTGTTCGGTAGTCTGTAGCGAGGAATGTATTTAATGCTTAAGTCTTGTAGATGGTACATTCATTTTTTTAAATACAACCATAATTATGGATATAGATATTTATTTACTTTTTACAATTCTACATACATATTTATAAGTACATGCATACCTTCATACAAACATATCCAAATGCATACTTATTCATATATCTTGGCAATACATATAATAATTGAAATTATAAAAAACTTTAATAATAATTTATGTAGGTTACCTAATAATTAAAAATAATTGTGAGTTAAAAAAACCTCCATAAATTCATTGATATTGCCAATCTTTTTATAATTTTCTATCAGAAGCATGGCGGAATAATATATGCACCTTGATTAGAAGCTTTAGAATAACATTAAGTGCAACTTCCCCGGCTTTAATACTTTTTATTTTGGCTAGAGAAAAGCAATTATTTGTTAAGTGATTCAGGTAAATCTTTACCGCCTGTTTTTATCAAATATGGATGCGATGGATAAGAAGAGATTTCAATTTTGATATAATATTTAAAAGATCACAAGAGTAGTTACACGGTAAATATATGTCGTATGAAACCAGTTTTATGCTATAACACTTAATTGTATTCAATACATATCGCCACATGTATTGCTGACAGTCTTTGTAATAAAAAATCATATATTTCATTTAATATCAGCATTAAAATAAAATTTATATTTAATAATATAAAAAAGTTCGAACTATACACATATTTTTTTCATTTCGTTTGATGTTCTCCTAACTTTTATTAGTATTCAAAAAACCTTGACTTAAAAAAATTTTTTGGCCTCTGTATACATACATATAAAGAATGCCTACAGTGTTTTATTTTTTACGCAACTAAGAGGGTAAGTTAATAAAAATGGCATACGTCACTCCATTTTTGACATTTTTTTTCTATTATTTTGTAAAAAAAAAATCTAATTTATCTTGCCATCAAATACCTTTTTTAACTGTCTGGCAGTAAAGTTTGGTTATTAAACTTATCAAAATAAATTTGTATGCCCTGAGTTTTCAAACTCCACATGCATATGTACATATATATGTATATATGAAAAATATTTCCTAATATTTTAATTATTAAAAAACTCATGACTTAACAAAGTATGCAGTCAGAATTTAATAATATAAAACTACGAAATTTTATTTTGGTTTTATTTATTTTATGCCTTTTTTGTGCCCTTTTCAACGTTTTTTGTGCCATTTTGCATAACTTTTTTAAAAGTGTTATGCAATTTTTAACTTGCCCTGTTAGTTAACCATTAATGGCAATTTAATTAAAGGATAAATTAAGTTTGTAAACATGTGCTTAAGTACACATTATTAATAATAATACTGTAATAATAAAAATGGTTCAAAAAGTAGTTTTTGTTCAAAAAAATTTTTTCAAAACAAAACAATATTTTTAAATTTTGCAAATTTTTCTTAGAGTAACTTGTGTTTACAGTGACGACATACATACATGAGCATATTTTCTTTTATTAATTAAATAAATACCTACGTAAAAATACGTACATATTTCTATCTCAAAACATTTGAATAAAAACAAAAGTTTATTTTTTTTTGTTTGTCTTTTGGAACACCCTCATGTGTTGAAGAAACTTTAGTTTTGTTAATGAAGGCGCTTATTCAGTTAACAAATACGATCGCAATAGAACAGAACCAAAACGGATATTATAAATACTTAAACGTTAAAACAAATACAATTTTAAAGCAAAAGTAAAGATTGGAACAATTTTAAATAATTAAAAATAAATGAACATACATATAAATGAAATTTTTTTTTAAAATAAAAAAATATAATTGTTTAATTAAAAATAATAAAAACTTATGACTTCCTGGTATTCCAACTATGTACCCACTTGGGCAAACCGTTGGTGGCAACCTCCTCGACGTTTAAATCCATATCGCAGTATACGTCCTGCATCAGAAAGTGAGAGTTTTTAAACTGAAAGTATTTATAAATTTCCATAACCGTTTTAGTTTTAACAATAAAGTTCCCATAGTTATGTTCATACATACTTACATATGTATATGTATATCCGAGATTTTCGGTTTTGCGATTTTATCTATTTATGAACTGTTATAAAATACATAATTTGTTTAGTTTAGTTATTTATTTTGTTATCTTGATGTCGTCAAACATGTTTTTCTGTAAAGGTATTACTTATTCGGCTCTTAATCGATAAAAGTTTTAACACCTTTTAAATACGTTGGTTTTGTAAATCTGTATTTGAAACGTTAAAATTTTTTTAAACTTCATATGTATGTATGTATGTATGTATGTATGTATGTATGTATGTATGTATGTATGTATGTATGTATGTATGTATGTATGTATGTATGTATGTATGTATGTATGTATGTATGTATGTATGTATGTATGTATGTATGTATGTATGTATGTATGTATGTATGTAAGTATGTATGAATGTATGAATGTATGTATGTATGTATGTATGTATGTATGTATGTATGTATGTATGTATGTATGTATGTATGTATGTATGTATGTATGTATGTATGTATGTATGTATGTATGTATGTATGTATGTAAGTATGTATGAATGTATGAATGTATGTATGTATGTATGTATGTATGTATGTATGTATGTATGTATGTATGTATGTATGTATGTATGTATGTATGTATGTATATGTATATTTTTTAAATATCAAGTTAAATATTGATTAAATATGCATGTATGTATATATTTCGCAAACAATAAATTATTATTTAAAAAAAGGCTTAAATTTTAAATAGATATGTATGCATAAGTATACACAGGAAACCAACATTACAAAAAACTGTAATTAAAAACATGCTAGATTGATTGTTTTTAAAAATTGCTTAAATCCCGTTAATTTATGTAAAATAAACTTCGAAACTGGCAGAAAAATATATACTTAACAAAATGTTATGTATTTAGCAAATGTTTTTGTTAAGTAATTTTAAATAATGCTAGATTAATCGAATATACATACATGTGTACATAGTTGCTAGTTATATTAGAAGCCGTGAGGTTGGTTGAATTCTAATCCATACATGTTTAATGGGGTTTTCTTTATTTTTTTTAATAAAAATACGCATCTACCTTTTCAAAAAAATGTTTTATATGGAAGTAAAAGAAAATAAGTCATACATAAATTCATCTTAGAGGTATTTAATCAAGTTATTAAGTTCTGCAAGCTTCTAGCAAACAACAAATTAAAACATATTTTTTTTAAATTCAAATGACAACAAAAATTAAATAAACTTTTAATAGTTTGTTTTTATTACTAGTTTTTTGTATTAATTAAAAAAAAAATAAAACAATCCCACGAATTCTGATGTACACTTGTCTAGGTCAATAATATTGACTTTTTTAGAATATTAAACTAGAATAGCACAATATTAGAATATTAAAAACATTCATAAATCTTATTTAGGGTACATCATTTTTAAGATTTATGTGTGTAATTTATATAGAGGCTTGCAAAAGGTTGTAAATTAATCATCAGACAAAATATTAAATAATATCATCATTAATTGGAGAGTATTTTCTTAAGAAAAAATATCTTAAATCCTCTACACTTTAGGTACTTTATTCAAATATAGTTTTGCTAAAACTTTCTTGCACTTCAGTTAAAATTTTAAACAAAAATATTTTTATATTATGTATACATATATATATTTTTATATATATATTTATATATGTATATACATATGTAGTACATACTGTACATAAAGGTATTTTATGCCCTTGACAAAGGTATGTTAAAAACATGGCTCAATTACGGACTATTCGTTCTGTGATATTTTCAAATATTAAAGCTTTTAATATTACACCATTTCTAACTTCAAAAGTTTATATGTAATTGTATTCTAGAAAAGACTAATTCAATTTAAAAACTTTTTTATTTCAAAAATTTCTATTCGTATTTCATAATTTTTTATTTTACAATTTTCCATTCGGTTTTTAGAGTCAGTTATAGCCATAAGTGCTTATTCCGGGAGGGCATTTGTATAGGGATTACACAAAAAAATAACCGATAACATTTGTGTTCAGAATGCTTGTTGGCGGCATAAAGTTGGACACATGCAAAATTTGGTGAAGATAGGTAATATTCGAGTACAAAATGCTTATTTTGATAATTACCAAAAACATTGCTAATAAACGAATCTGCCAAATTTTTTTAAAATTGCAACCTGCACTTTGTTCACAAGAATATATAGACACCTAGCCGGACGGAGGCGCATGCTTATATTGACTCAGAAAGTGATTCTGAGTTGATCGGTAGATATACTTGAATGTGGGTTTTAGACCATTATTTTTTAACGTTTCAAACATCTGCACAAACGCATAATATTACTACCACGTATGTGGTGCAAGCCCCAATTATGGTAGAATAATAACGTTACCTTGTCCCTACAACAACAACTTCCTGTAAAATCCGGTATGTACAAATTTTCTGGTTACTTATGGTGTTTTCCTTTTTGGCAAAAATGTTACATTAATGCTACCATTCGAGTGGGTTTATGTTCCATTCTAAAAATACATGCAAGAGTGAAAACAGTTATGATGTTCCTTTCTGAACATGTTGCACAAATAACTGGCAAGAGTGTAACATATCTTACCCCCAATTATATTGCAGTGTAACAAAGTACCACTTTTTACAGGTACCGTGAAATAACTCCCAAATGAAATAACTCCCAATGGAAAAAATGAAATAACTCCCAAATGAAATAACTCCCAACGAAAATGAAATAACTCCCAATCGAAAAAAATGAAATAACTCCCAACGGTAAAAATGAAATAACTCCCAATGTTTGGGAGTTATTTCATAAAAGTCACAAAAAAGTGAAATAACTCCCAAATGAAATAACTCCCAACAAAAATGAAATAACCCCCAATTACAAAAAAAATAATTGTTTTATGAAATAAGTCCCAACGGAAATGAAATAACTCCCAACAATAATGAAATAACTCCCAACGAAAATGAAATAACTCCCAACGAAAACGAAATAACTCCCAATTAAAATATATATAATGCGGAAACCTTTTGTATCCATTAATTAGATGTTACTAACGTAAAATTATTTTCTAAACAAACAAACCAAATGACTGCCGGCCTCCGTCTGGACGCAGGATAAGTTAACTCTCGTGGATCGAACCGCCGGTTTCGTTACAGCTTTAGGACAGGCGCGTAGACTTGAGGCACCTTTTTGGTTAAATAATTTTTTAGTAAAAAGAGTTATTTAGATAGCCGGCCTTCGGCCGGGCGCAAGGAAAGAAACATCCAGTGGATTCGATCCGCCAGCTTCGCAGTAGCCTTCGGCCGGGCAACGGACTTTAAGCTCTACTGCTTTCCATATAAAGCTTCGCCAAATAAAATATGAATTTAATGACACTTTAGTTATGAAGCTGCAAATACTTCCGATGCACTACAGTTTAAAGTATATTCCCCGACCGAAGGCTACTGCGAAGCCGGCGGATCGAATCTACTGGAGTTTTTTTCCTTGCGCCAGGCCGAAGGCCGGCTATATATTCCAGCTTCGTTACAGCTTTAGGACAGGCGCGTGGACTTTAGGCACCTTTTTGGTTAAATAATTTTTTTAATAAAAAGGAGTGATTAAGATAGCCGGCCTTCGGCCGGGCTCAAGGAAAAAAAACTCCAGTCCATTCGATCCGCCGGCTTCGCAGTAGCCTTCGGCCGGGCAATGGACTTTAAGCTTTACTGCTTTCCATATAAAGCTTCGCCAAATAAAACATGAATTTTATGACACTTTAGTTATGAAGCTGCAAATACTTCCGATGCACTACAGTTTAAAGTATATTCCCCGGCCGAAGGCTACTGCGAAGCCGGCGGATCGAATCTACTGGAGTTTTTTTCCTTGCGCCAGGCCGAAGGCCGGCTATATATTCCAGCTTCGTTACAGCTTTAGGACAGGCGCGTGGACTTTAGGCACCTTTTTGGTTAAATAATTTTTTTAATAAAAAGGAGTGATTTAGATAGCCGGCCTTCGGCCGGGCTCAAGGAAAAAAAACTCCAGTCCATTCGATCCGCCGGCTTCGCAGTAGCCTTCGGCCGGGCAATGGACTTTAAGCTCTACTGCTTTCCATATAAAGCTTCGCCAAATAAAACATGAATTTTATGACACTTTAGTTATGAAGCTTCAAATACTTCCGATGCACTACAGTTTAAAGTATATTCCCCGGCCGAAGGCTACTGCGAAGCCGGCGGATCGAATGGACTGGAGTTTTTTTCCTTGCGCCCGGCCGAAGGCCGGCTATATATGCCAGCTTCGTTACAGCTTTAGGACAGGCGCGTGGACTTTAAGCACCTTTTTGGTTAAATAATTTTTTTATTAAAAGGGAGTGATTTAGATAGCCGGCCTTCGGCCGGGCGCAAGGAAAAAAAACTCCAGTCCATTCGATCCGCCGGCTTCGCAGTAGCCTTCGGCTGGGCAATGGACTTTAAGCTCTACTGCTTTCCATACAAAGCTTCCCCAAATAAAACATGAATTTTATGACACTTTAGTTATGAAGCTGCAAATACTTCCGATGTACTACAGTTTAAAGTATATTCCCCGGCCGAAGGCTACTGCGAAGCCGGCGGATCTAATCCACTGGAGTTTTTTTTTTTTGGGCCCGGCCGAAGGCCGGCTATATACCCACGGTTTTAAAACCCCAAAACTTTTAAATAAATGTCACCTTTTATACTAGCGTGATTAAATTTTTTTAAATGCTCTGGTATATACACTTGCTTTTAGTAAAATGAAATAACTCCCAATAAAAATGAAATAACTCCCAACAAAAATGAAACAGCTCCCAATAAAAATGAAATAACTCCCAATAAAAATGAAATAACTCCCAATGATAGAAAATTAAATAACTCCCAACAAAAATGAAATAACTCCCAACACTTCGAAAAAATGAAATAACTCCCAACAAAATTTCATTGGGATTTATTTCATAATGAAATAACTCCCAATGAAAAATAATGAAATAACTCCCAACGCTTTGGGAGTTATTTCATTATGAAATAACTCCCAATTTGTATGGAAAAAAATTGGGAGTTATTTCATTTTTTCATTGGGAGTTATTTCATTTGGGAGTTATTTCACGGTACCCTTTTTACAGTTGTGTTATGTAAGTAAATACTTTTTTATGCAGACGAGTTTATAACACAGAGTGCAGTTTTTATTGAAATCAAGCAATTTTCTGTTCCATTGAAACAGAAAAAATGGACAACTTTTTAAGTGTGTGTGTAAACTAATAAAAATGTTACACATACTTATTTAGTGTTGTCAATTTCGGTTAACCGGTTAACCGAAAAACCGGTTTTGGGCCATATATCCGGTTTTTAAGAAACCGGTTTTCTCCCCTCGGTTAACCGGTTTTTTGTATTTGTGGAAATCGTCAATTTTCCTTATTTTATTTTTGTGTTTACCGCACTGTTATCAGTAAATCGTTGTAAATTATTGTTTGTGTGTTTAGTAAAAGAAATTTGTAAGAAATTTGCAGAAAACAAGAAAAAAATAATATACATGAATATATTTATTTATTTGATTTTAAACTAAAAAAATGCCGACTACTGGTACATAATATGTACTACATACCGAACTTAGCAGCACTTACCCTATAAGCTGTTTTTCTAAAATAATGTATAATATATAAAGTCAAATTGTGTTTTATCTATTTTGATAAAATTCACATTTGGTCCTCAGAAATGTTTTCTAGTCACCATTTTTTTGTTTTTCTTACCATAAATTACATAAAGTACAAATTTTGTGTAACAAATGCTATTTTTTAGGTTATTTTTGTTGTTGTTTTAATAAAGATGAGTTCTTTTTTACTTTATATATATTTTGTAATTAAATGGGCGGTTAACCGATTAACCGGTTTTTTGAAGTTCGGATAACCGGAAAACCGGTTTTAAAAAAAGTCGGTTTTTTGACAACACTATACACTATGTATGTACATTTTTATGTATATATGTACATACATATATTCACATAAGTAGTTGTTTTCTTTTATGTTTATAGACACTTGCTAATTAATTACATACAATATAACCACAATACATATTTTTTATTTGGCCATTAAAAAAAAGAATCATTAAATCCGTAATTTGATTTTTAAATATAAAGCACAATATGGTTTATAAAGAAACTATTGGAACTAATTGTTTCGAATGCTTAGCAATTAGTATTTGCATCCGTAAAGTATGAAATCATCTTTAAAAAATATACATATGTATTTTATTTACTTACGAATATCTATAAGTACCTACATACATATCGCTAGATTAACATTAGAATCATAATCAGAATGAATGGGTGTTTTTTTATTGAGTTTATTATTAAAAAAATTCAATATCTCCCTCTGTTGCTGTTGTAACTTTTATTATACCCCTATTATACACATAGTGATAAGGGTATATATTAGTTTGTCATTCCGTTTGTAATTTCTTTTATATCCATTTGCCACCCCATAAAGTATATACATATATTCTTGATCCTAATAGATAGGGAAGTTTATATAGTCATGTCCGTCTGTTTAAATCAAGTTTTCGGATTCAAATAAAGTGATACAGATCAGTCATTCATTTCAAGCTATTACAAATATCCTGGAGACAATCGCTATCTAAAATAAGCAAAATCGGTTCACTACTGACCGAGATTTAAGCGAAAACTTAAAATAACCTCCCATACAAATTAACAATTTTTATGAAATTTTTGAAACGCTATAATTTGGAAACTGAAATAGCTATTGACATTAAACGTTTTTCAAGAAGTAATTGGACAACAAGGCCTATGCTTTGAAGAAAAATTTTTTTGGTGGGGCAGGGGAAGGGTAGCTCCCATAAAAATTAACAATTTTTATGAAATTTTCGATATGCTATATTTCGGAAACTATAACAGCTATCGTCTTTAAACGTTCTACAAAAAGTAATTGGAAAATAAGGCCTAAACTTTGGAGTACAAAATTTTGGGTTGGGGGCAGGAGAAGGGGAAGCTCCCATACAAATATACAATTTTTTTGAATTTTCGATACGCTATATCTCGGAAACTATAACAGCTATCGACATCAAATGTTCTACAAAAAGTAATAAGACAACAAGACCTACGCTTTGAAGAAAAACATTTTTTGGATAGGGGCAGGGGAAGTGGTAGCTCCCATACAAATTAATAATTTTATAGAATTTTCGATACGCTATGTGTATCTCGGAAACTATAACAGCTATCGACATCAAATGTCCTACGAAAAAGAATTGGACAACAAGACCTACGCTTTAAAAAAAAATTTTGGAAGGGGGCAGGAGAAGCTCTTATAAAAATTAACAATTTTTATGAAATTTTCGATACGCTATATCTTGAAAACTTTAACAGCTATCGACTTCTAGTGTTCTACGAAAAGTAATTGGGCAACAAGACCTACGCAGGTGAAGGGGTAGCTCCCATACAAATTAACAATTTTAATGAAATTTTCGATACGCAATATTTTGGAAACTATAACAGAAATTGACTTCAAATGTTCTGCAGAAAGTAATTGGGTAATAAGGCCTACACTTAGGAGAAACAATTTTTTGGTTGCGGGCAGGGGAAGGGGTAGCTCCCAAACAAATAACAATTTTTATGAAGCTTTCGATACGGTATATCTCGGAAACTATAACAGCTATCGACTTCAAATGTCCTACTAAAACTAATTCGGCTATATGACCTACATTTTGGAAAACAAATTGGGGAAGAGGCAGGGGAAGGGGTAGCTCCCATTCAAATTAACAATCTGGGAAACTATAACAGCTATCGACTTCAAATGTTTTACAAAAAGTAGTAATCAAATAATTCTTACATTTTGGGAAAAAAAAAGTTGGAAAGGAGCAGGAAGACTAGAACATCCCATCAAAATTAACCTTTTAATAGGAATAATGTCGAAAACTTTTGTGACTCTCGACCTCAAACCTTCTGCGTCTATTTCTATTATTCATACGAACGTTAAAATTTTGAAAAGTTTTCTATGGACTGGCACAAGGTATTTTTATTATTTTTTTTGCAGTACAAAATAACTCGGCTGGGTAAATTAAAAGACCAATGTGAAGGGTATATAAGATTCGCAAAAGCCGCTCTTACTTGTTTTTCTTTTATTTTGTTTTACTCTCTTTGTTATGATTTGTTGTAGGTACTCGCGTTGTGTATAGGTAGAACCCGATTAGTGCTCGTCCCCCGGTGACACTTTTGTCATACATTTCCGAATTCTATAATCGCACATATACATACTTATATACATGTGTGCATAAACATATAAAGTATACGTTTATATGTTCTCATTTTACCCAAACAGGTGATTTCAATTTATTTATTTTTAATTTCAGATGCAACAAGTGATGCAATTTTAAAAGTGGTCTCTGTAAATTTACATCGTGTAGACAATCATGAAGAACATCATACAGATCACTTCTATGCCGCGAAAGATGCTTTAATTGTGCGGCGTGGTGAACCCTTTCGCTTAACACTTAATTTTAATCGTCCATTTAGTCCAAACCGTGATGCCATTAGCTTTATTTTTACAGTGTCTGATGAAAAAAAACCGAGCCCGGGTCATGGTACTCTCATAGGTATTGTACCCAAAGATGGCATCGATTTCTTAGGGGATCCTCTAGATTGGGGAGCTGGTATAGAGGAGCACGAGAGTAGCTCTTTGACGGTTTTAATTAAATCTGCCGTCACATGTCCGGTAACGGAATGGAAACTGGATATTGACACCAAATTGTTAGGGGATGGTTCAAAATCCTTTACCATACCAGTGCCAGTTTATATACTTTTTAATCCATGGTGTCCTGATGATCAAGTGTATCTTGCCGACCGTAACGAGCGTAAGGAATATGTTATGCATGATACTACTTTAATATGGCGGGGTTCTTATAATCGCCTTAGACCGTCTGTTTGGAAAATTGGGCAATTTGAACGACATATTTTGGAGTGCTCTTTGAAATTATTGGGCACTGTTGGACGTGTTCCGGCAGCTTTTAGAGGAGATCCTGTACGTATAGCCAGGGCTTTATCGGCAGCTATTAACTCTGTAGATGATGATGGTGTTATTTTGGGAAATTGGACAGAAGACTTCTCAGGGGGTACCGCTCCCACAAAATGGATGGGTTCAACAGAGATTTTGCAACAATTTTATAAAACTCAAAAACCCGTCAAATATGGTCAATGCTGGAATTTTTCAGGAGTTTTAACTACTGTAACTCGAGCTCTTGGTATACCTTCCCGTATTGTTACTTGTTATTCATCTGCTCATGACACCCAAGCTTCACTTACAGTAGACATATTTATTGACTACAATAACAAAAAAATGGATGCAGAAACAACAGACTCAATTTGGAACTATCATGTTTGGAATGAAGTTTGGATGACGCGTCCCGATCTGGGAGTGGGACCAAATGGTTTTAGCTATGATGGCTGGCAGATCATAGATGCCACCCCTCAAGAAGCTTCTGATAATATGTACAGAGTAGGTCCCGCTTCTGTTGCAGCTGTAAAAAATGGAGAAATACTACGACCATTTGATTGTGGATTTGTTTTTTCTGAGGTGAATGCAGACAAAGTGTACTGGCGCTATAATGGCCCCTTTCAACCACTTAAATTGCTGCGCAAAGATACGTTGGCCATAGGTCATTTACTAAGTACCAAGGCTGTATTAAAATGGGAACGTGAAGACATTACGAGTTCCTATAAGTTTGAAGAGAAAACTGACGAAGAACGTAACACTATGCTAAAAGCTTTAAAACAATCCCGTCACGCTTTCAGTCGTTATTATTTGAATGATAATTTTAATGATGTGGAGTTCGATATGCAATTGAAAGATGACATAAAAATTGGAGAAAATTTTACAATAGTCGTTTCTATCACCAACAAATCAAAAGAAAAACCCCACACTGCCTCCGGTCAATTAAATTGTGATACAGTCTTGTATACTGGTATTAATAATGAAGAAGTTAAATCAATGGGCTTTGAGGTGGACATAAAGCCAGGTGAAACCGAGTATGTGCGTATGGAAGTCGTATTTGAAGATTATTTTAAAAAATTGACAGCACAGGTAAAAAAAATTAATAAATACATGCATATTTATGTATGTACATATGTAGGGTTGTTAACCGTCCTCTTTTTTCGGATACTGTCCTCTTTTTTGGGCATCAGTCCTCGAAAAAATCGGCGTCCGAAAAGTCCTACATTTTTTAACAAACGCTAATTTAGTTTTTTTTTCGCAAATTGCAACAGCTAAAAATAGTAATAATGGTATTAAAATATTTGGAAAAAATTCTTTTTTTTTATTTTCCGAAAATAACGTATCTTTTATTGTTAAAAAAAGATGCCAACATCGTAAAAATTGTGTTTTAACTTTTTATCATATTTTTTTTTCTTAATTACTTGAAGTACCCTGTGTTCAGAATTCTTATCCTACATATTTACTTCAAGTACTTTGCTAATGAATTACTTTAAAAGTATATTTTTGCCGTTAAAGCAAATTTTTTTTTTTAAGTTTGTGACTTAAACCTACAATAAACCCTAAAAATATATATAAAATTGTTTGAAACTATTTCTTTTGTTGATGACCGGAAAAGTTCGGGTTTTTTGCGCTAGTTGTCCCTTTTTTTGAATTTGGAGATAACGACCCTATACATATATATGTATGTACAAACATACATACATTTGTGTGCACACATTTAGTATGGCTGTTTTCCTAAACTCAGTTTGCTTCGCATTACGAAATTTTAACTTCTTCCCTTTAACAACCTTTACAATTCCGACAATGTTTTTGGTTTTCAATGCAATAATATAAGTAACTACAAACACATATGTAGGGGCAAAAGACATTTTCAAAACCTTTAGTTTTGTTGCCTTGCCGAAGGGTGGAAGTACATGCTCTAACTGATCAAGGAAGGGATTCTGAGCCAATTCGTTGGTCTCAGACTATTTTTTTTTTTTGAGTCAAAATCATCTAAAACGCATAATACCCTAGTCATGTATTAGGTGTTGGTATAATATGTAAATACAAGTATGTATGTATGTACATATCTACACATGCATGCTAATTAGAAATGTTAAAAAAAATGTTTAAAATTTTTAATAGTTAAAAATATTTTTGTATGTGTTTTAGGCATCTTTTAATATTTCCTGCTCTTCTGTGGTCAAAAACACTGAGTACGAGTACTATGCTCAAGATGATTTCCGTGTACGTAAACCAGATATTAAATTCACTTTTCAAGGTGACATAGTTTCGCAACAGCCTGTTGATGTTATAGTTCGTCTAACTAATCCATTGCCTATACCGGTCAAAAAGGGTATATTCTATATTGAAGGTCCTGGCATAGAAAAACCTCTAAGATTTAAGGTAAATTCTTTCTCAATATCCGTAACAAAATCTTAAGTAAAAAAATATTTCGGTGTTTTAAACAGATTGCCGAAATTCCAGTTGGTGGTACTGCAGCCTCTACATTTAAATACGTGCCGCCATATGCTGGCCGAGGTACTTTACTGGCAAAATTTTCATCAAAGGAATTAGACGATGTTGATGGTTTTATGTATTACGAAATTAAACCTAGACCAGAAGATGTTAATAGTACTCATAGGCGATCGAGTAATAATATCATTAGAAGAAGATCCGATGTTATACCTTAAATACCCCAGAAATTTTTTATATCTCAAATTTTTAAGTATTTATAATTTTTTCTTTCCGCAAAAGAACATTTTTAATTTAAAACAAATAAAAATAAGACGTAAAATCATATTAATTTTCCTTATCTCTGGTTAGTGTTTATCCTAATAATAA
Organism: Melanophora roralis; assembly: GCA_963583895.1. NCBI lineage: Eukaryota > Metazoa > Arthropoda > Insecta > Diptera > Rhinophoridae > Melanophora > Melanophora roralis. Next base: position 108,409,364 of record OY757188.1, read on the forward strand.
ACAGACATGCTGTCAGTTAAAAAAATGATTTAAAAAAACTTTTAAGCTTGCGTTATGATACGAGTTAACTAGACATTAAGAAAAGAATATAAAGTATTATAGAAACTTAATATTAAAAAAAGGATTTGGATTTTTCTTAAAACGAATCCATTCCCAAAGCAAACGCTGGTTTATTAGAAGTTTTTAAATAAAATATTCCTTCAGCTGTTTTTGGTACTGGATCTCCCATTAATATTTTTGTACCCGTACAATTTTCTGTTTCAACGTCATTTAGCGAGGAACACGGTGTTGCATAAAAACCTTTTTCGCTATTGATAGACTCAGCATAATATTCATAGGATCTTCCATGACTGCAGCCAGCTAAAATTGTTTGTCAAATAGTTTTAACATTATTGTGAAATATCTACAATAACTACAAAAAATATTTATTTACTAAAAATTTGACTTATTTCTGTGCAGCCGGGCTGAGGAGGGTGGCCACCATTGGGATAGAAATCAGCATGACCAATAGGGTTTTTGAAGCCCAAGAAGCCAGCACAGCTGTGTATTATGTCCACGAATTCAGCATCAGTGCGATCCAAATGATTTTCCGGTCCAATACAATCTTCAAATGCAGGCCGTGCAGGATCTAAACCTGATTTAAAACTTGTTAAAATTAAGCTTTTATTTAAAAGTATTCTGCTCTTATTACCAGTTATCCTGCTTACACGATATTTAGTGTAAGAGCCCGCATAACCCATAATATGTGAACCCAAACTATGTCCAATTAGATGAATACGCATTGGGTCCGCTCCCTTTTCCTCCACCAATAAATCAATAAGTTTTGCGACTGCCCGACCAACTTGTACAGTATAACGAGCCGGTCTTAAATAATAAATATTATCAGCTTGATCCCTCCAATTAATTGCTTATAAACATAAAGATATATTTTTCTTACAGGAATAATTTAAAATATTTCAAAAACCCCTAACATACCGAAAACATTCATACGACCTTTTTTCATATAGGCACCTCTAATTGATTGTATAGAATTACTTTGGGTACTTGATTTCCAACCGTGTACCAAAATTTTTGTATCCAAATTCGGATTGAACTTTTGCGCCATTTCCTCCCAAGTATCACGCTTTGCTCGTAAATTAAAAAGGTCTTTTTCACCATTTAATGACACCGTGCTTACTACAGGTGTTTCAGTATTTGAACTTAAATTTTGTTAATATAGCAAAATAAACGAAAAAATTTAATGGATTTTTTTTTTATTTTCCTTACCTTCCATAATATTCAACTTGTATTAATTTTGAAAATTCATTGCGATTTTCATCTGATGGGGGTTCAACCAAATAAGCCACTTGAGGGTTACCATCTCCATCAGGCATATACACCCACGTATCATTATAATCCTCTTCGTTTAGCTCAACTTCAGCTCGTATACCGACTAATAACATAGAAAAGGAGTTTAAATTTTAATAAGAATGAAAATTTAAAATTTTAACTTGATTTTATTACACAACTTAATCATGGGTCTCATTAATTTTAGTAATGATGAAACACCTCCAATTAACCATTGTATTAAAACGAAAGTCGAAGACAATTCATTACGACAGGGGCTAAAGATATTGCAGAGACAGTGGGCTGATGAAATAGCAGCCATCTGTTTTTTTTTTTTGTTTTACCCGCAAAATATTATGCCACGTTTCTTTTTAAATCTCTAATTTGAAATGTTAATTATGTTTTTTTATTTATCAAAAGCGTTTAAGTAAGGCTTTGATAAGGATATGTCAGCAAAAAACAAACACATCTATGTATGTATATATTAAATTTTAGATTTTAAGAAGAGTAATTTTGAATTGTTCACATAAAATTTAATCAAACATCTCAAAGATTGCACAGAAAACTAAGTACACTTCATATTTCGGAAACCAAATTGAATAAACAAGCAATTGTTCAATTTAATCGTTATGGAAAAAAATATGAAAAATTTAATTTTCTTTCTAACACAATATTTTCTTTGCTGTATATTATTTTAACAATTTTAAAATTTAACGAAAATCGCATAAAATGTCTTCTGACAACTGTGATCATTTTACATTGTTATTTCATTATATACCTAAATCCTTGATGCCATAAAATTCAATACATGTATACAAAATTGTGAGTAATGAATTTTATATGGATATGATTAATTTCTTTATTAAGTATTTTTATTAATGATACGTTTTTAACATAATTGACAGTTACATTTGGGATTAATTAAAAAAAAATTAAAAACTTAATTTATATACATTTGTATGTATGTGAAAGACTAATTGGGTCAGTAATGCGATTTAAAAAAATAAAATAAGAATAAAAATATGCAAAAAATAAATAACTTCATAAAAATGATTCAAAAGAGCAAAAAAAAATGTTCAAGTTTAAAGGAAAAAAATGATATATAACAAATGAACTACTAAACTCACCATTTAAAATTATCCCCAAAAATGAAAGTTTATAAAATAATTTAAAGTTTGTACACATATTTATAAATAACTTTTTTAAACGAATAAACAAATACTAATTTAATTGTTTATATTAACATATAAAAATATATTAATTTTATTAGCGGTCTCCGACTATCGCAATCAAACACTAACCAATGTTTAAATGTGATTTAAATAAATGAATCCTTTTTTATTGGTTTCCCAATAACTGCAAGTAACTTATATAAAGGTAAATGGTTTATCTCTAAATTGTTAGCATTAATTAGAGTGCTCATAGTTGGGTGCCAAGAATACTACAGGTTATAAAAATAATAAAATTTATATATGTATGTTAGTTTTGATAACATGAAACTATGTACTTGTAAATCGTCCCACTGTCAAATGGCATAGTACAATAATATTTTAAAGATTAGGGGCGTAATTAGTTAACTTCAGAGCATGCAAAAATTATAAAAGTACATATGTACATACCTATGTGCATATGTAGTTCAATGTTTGTTTTTGTTTCTAGGTCAATAGAATTAAATTTGTGCTATAATTAAATTTAGTTTGTTTTTTTATCAAATAATGTCTTAGGTTATTTTCTTTTAAAAACATTTTATATTTGTTATGAATTATACTTGCTGCAATAGATGTTTAAACTTTTTATTTGTTTATACTACTTATAAAGGCAACATTTTTGGCATCTGAAAACTGTAAATATATATTAAACGCTCGATTAAAAAAGGAAATTCTGGCGTAATAAACGAGCCCCTTTTTAAGTGACCCATTAAAACAATTACATTTCTATCGAAACTTTCAATCTTAGTTTAAATTTGCTTAATTTATGTAAAGATCGTTTTTTACTAAACACATATTTTGGTGAATTTAAATTTAAGAAAGTGAACCTATGTATTTCAATAGTAATCTTAATTTTTTTGCGTTTAGGGTTATTTTTGAATTAAAAATTGTTTGTGGAAATTCATGGTAAAAAAAGTTGAATTTTGGATTTGACAATGTTTATAGTTGGATTATTTAGTCATTTTCTATTTGTTGTCGAAATTTTTCAAAACAATTACTATAACTGTTTGAGAGTTGTCAAACGCAATTCGAATTATGTTAATATCTGCATTGGCTAAGAAACTACAAAAAGTACCTTGATGGTCCAAAATTTTAAAAATACATATGCAGAAAAAATTTTTGTATTTATTGAGACCTGTCGAACACAATATGAATCATTTTTTTTATATTTATTGGTTCGGGAGTTACAAAAAGTTCCTTAAAAGTACCAATATACATATTACTTTTACGCTTTTTTTTCTTCCCCTTATATTCCAAAATTTCAAATTAGTACAACAAAAACATCCATATTGTTTTGAGACCTGTGGAAGGCAATTTGAATTATGTTTTTATCATAATTGGTTCAGGAGCTACAAAAGTACCTTTTTTGTACCCCTCATTGTCCGAAATTTCAAAAAAGTACAGTAACCATATTCATATATTTTTTTGAGACCCGTCGAACACAAGTTGAACAATATTTTTATCTTTATTGCTTTAGAAGTAACAAAAAGTACAAATATATAATTTTTGCCATTTTGTACTGTTTCTTTATTTTTTCGTTTAGAAGTTACGAAGAGTACCTAAAAATCACCAATAAAAATGTTTACCATTAGTGTACAAAATTTCAAAAACGTCAAGACTTTTTGATTGTTGTTTTAAATATGCTTCAGTGTTAATTGGTTTAAAAGTTACTAAAAATACCTCAGCAGTACCAATATATAATTTGTACCCTTTTTCTACTCCGAACGCAGTTTGAATTATGTTTCTATGGTTATTCTTTAAATTATAGAAAGGTATACTATTTTATTGTAGTGAACAATTTTATTTCAAAAACCAAGTTTTTTCCTCTATAATTATTTTTCAACTCTCTTTGTATTTTTACATTAAAACCAATGAACAAAATATTTTCCGAAAAACATAAAATAATTACAAAGTGTATTTCAGACAAGTACATACTTCAACAGTTTCTTTGTTTATCAGGTTAGAAGTTAGGAAAAACATCTTAAAGGCTCAAAATATTATTTGTACACCTTAAAAAGCAAAACTTTTAAGAAATTACCAACACTATATTTATAATTTTTCGAAACCTGTCGAACGCAATTCGAATTATGTTTCTTCCTGCATTGGTTTAGAAGTAACAAAAAGTACCTAAAAACGACCAATATATAGGGCTTGCCCTCATTCTGCCTTTTAGGGACCAAAACCGTATTCGTATTTTGTCGAGATCTGTCGAACGCAATTTGAGTTTTGTTTATATCTTTATTAGTTTAGATGTTACAAAAAGTACCAATACCTAATATGTGTCCTTTTTCTACTCTTTAAGGTCTAAATTTAAAAAAAAGTACTAACAACATATTAGTATATTTTCCAGGCCTGTCCAAAGCAATGTGAATTATGTTTCTAATTTTATTGTTTTAGAATTTACAAAAAGTACCCAAAAAGCACCAATATGTAATCTGGACCCTTTTTTCTACCCTTTAAGGTTAAAAATTTTAAAAATGTACCAAAAGTAAATTTATAATTTTTCGAGACCTGTCAAACGCAATTTAAACAAGTAAGAGCGCTATATACGGCTGTGCCGAATCTTATATACCCTTCACATTGGTCTTTTAATATACCCAGCCGAGTTATTTTGTACTGCAAATAATATAATAAAAATACCTTGTGTGAGCTTTTTACAAAATTTTAACGTTCGTATGAATAATAGAAATAGATGAAGAAGGTTTGAGGTCGACAGTAATAAAAGTTTTTGACATTATTTATAATAAAAGGTTAATAAAAGTTGTTAATTTTTATGGGATGTTCTTTCTAGTCCTCCTGCTCCTCTCCAACTTTTTTTCCAAAATGTATGAATTATTAAATTATTACTTTTTGTAGAACATTTGATTTCGATATCTGTTATAGTTTCCGAGATATAGCTTACCGAAAATTTCCTACAAATTGTGAATTTGTATGGGAGCTACCCCTTGTTCACCAGCCACCCCAAAAATTTTTACTTCAAAGCGTAGGTTTTGTTGTCCAATTACTTTTTGTAGAATATTTGATTTCGATATCTCTTACAGTTTCCGAGATATAGCGTATCGAAAATTTTACAAAAATTGTGAATTTGTATGGGAGCTACCCCATATTCACCCCCACCAAAAAAATTTTTACTTCAAAGCGTAGGTTGTGCTGTCCAATTACTTTTGGTGGAACATTTTATTTCGATATCTGTTACAGTTTCCGGATGTAGCGTATCGAAAATTTTACAAAAATTGTGAATTTGTATGGGAGCTACCACATATTCACCCCCCACATAAAAAATTTTTACTTCAAAGCGTAGGTTTTGCCGTCCAATTACCTTTTGTAGAAAATTTTATTTCGATATCTGTTACAGTTCCCGAGATATAGCCTATCGAAAATTTTACAAAAATTGTGAATTTGTATGGGAGCTACCCCATATTCACCCCCCACCAATGTATCAGTTTTGCAGTGAAAAATTTGACAGGTCATATGTAAAATACATCTCGTATAAAATCACCTTTAGATGGATATTACAAAACGTTTGTTCCATTAGCCAAACTTAGAACCTATCTCTAGCCGCTTCGATCTTCAGCGCTTCCTTTCCAAAATCAGACCCCAAGTTTAAAATGTGTTCCTCCACACCAGGTTCTCATTCAAATGACTTCCTAGCTAGAGCATCTTTATTGATTCTCATAACATGACCAAGCCAACGTAAACGTTGAGTTTTGGTACGAGTAACTATGTCAATGTCGGTAAACAGCTCATACAGCTTACGGTTCATACAACACCGATATTCCTTGTCAACGCAGATGGGTGCAAATATTATCCGAAAAATATTTTTCTCGAAAACTCCAAGCACTATCTCATATGCTTTCGCTAGTACCCATGCTTCAGAACCATATATAAGCACGGGTAGTATCAGTGTGTTGTAGAGAGTGATTTTTACAGCTAATTGCTGAGCCGATTGCTGAAGCAATTAATGCTCAAGAGATTGCTACATATGGAAATTTCCCGCAATAAATATTGCTACGTTGAGACCCCAAGTAAGCAATAATTGCCAAGCAATTAGCTGTCATTTCAGTTTCTCTGCCATTTTTGTTTATTACTTTTGCAATTCCTAGGTAAAAAATGAAAGAAATATGGAAAATATTGATATAATACTTATTTAACTTATAAAAAAGTTTAAATAAAACATATTTTATTAAAAAGCATGTCAATTTCTTAACAAATAAAGGTAGAAGCATGGTGGAATACCCTACAGCAAATTCCGCAAAAATTATTAGTGCGTGTAGACCTGATTCTTTTTAATAATCTGCTAGTGTATACTTTTTTACGCAACTCTACAATTAGTACAAGCATTTTTAATACCAATTTAAGCATCTATTCATATATAAGCGTATATTGTAAAAAAAGTGCGTCACTCACAATATTCCGTAAATTATTTCTATTAACTTAAGCAAAAATTAAAAGCATTAAGATATTGCTTTAATCAAAAACAAATATTTTGTGATTCCTTTAGGTATAAACATGTCGGGCACCTCACAAAAGTACAGAAATTTTGTTGCCGAACCCATGAGTGATAAACCTGTCACAGATTTGGCCGGAATTGGTGAGACGCTAGGAGGGCGCTTAATAGAAGCTGGGTTTGATAAAGTAAGTTATTATGCTTAAGTAGTTAACGATATATTAGTTTCAGTAAAACTTATTTAATATACCAAATCAAACTTTGAAGGGTTTTTGTGTTTGCACTATTTAATGGGATTTTAATAAGTGACTCTTAAACTAAAAATAATTTGAATCTAACCGTTTATTTTTCGTAGGCTTATACAGTATTGGGCCAGTATTTAGTTCTCAAAAAAGACGAAGAACTGTTTAAAGAGTGGATGAAAGATACCTGTAATGCCAGCTCGAAACAAGCTTCTGACTGCTACAACTGCCTTAATGATTGGTGCGAAGAGTTCTTGTGAAACTTTTTATCTATGATCTAAGTATGTAATTCCAATTTCCTTCGCGATCAACAAATTAGTTTTTTGTCTGTAATGTCAGGTGTTTAAAGTAAATACATATTTAAGTTTTTTATTAATAAAGAAAATACACAATTGTTTTTTATTGCAATAATAAAGCGTAATTATTTGATTTAATTTTATTTATTTTGTGTTCCTTAATATTATTTTCCAATTTTGGCTTATATTTAAGCCTGCTCAAAAACTAGTCGTCGCACATAGGGGTATTTTGGCAATCTAGCCGGACATAAAGCCAAAGTGGAAATGTAAAAATTTAAGTGCGCAGCTCAACAGATAGGTTAGGTAGAACAGGCAGCCGTTGAAAGAAAGGATACAGCTCACTTGAGTCCGCCTAATTCGGTCCCTTTGTGTTACCTGAAGAGGCAGACAGAATAGGTTGAGATGGAAGGAAATAAGAAATTTAGAGAAGGATAAGAAAGAAAGAACAGAAAATGAAGCAAACTTACCAGGGTCTCTCTCTGGTGGGAATAGAACCCACAACCCCGAGACTGGTAGAATCGTGCACTTACCACTGATCTACCGGGGCTCAACAGATAACAAAATTCTGTATCGGATAGTGAATTTTCAAATCTTTTGCTTACAATTTGTCGTTTTAAGGCACTGTTGAAAGTCAGTTTATTAACTTTTGATGGTTTTGAGAGGTTTACAATATATTTTTTTGAAGCTAAACAAAAAAAGATTTTACACTAATTTTTTTTTTTTTTTTTTGTGAAAGAGCTACCTTATTTTATTTTTTATTTTAAGTTTTATTTTAAAAAAATTCCTTCGAAATTAAAAAGGTTTTTTTTGTTCACTTTTTGATTAAAAAAAATAAAATCAAAAGGGTTTTGAAAGTGATGGCACCCATTATCCTAAAAATCTTTTTCATCACTATAAAACCTGAAATCTCCACTTTTAGACGAAAATAGAAAACGTTGCGCGTTTTTGCACCATTTTTTTTTGGCGAATTTTTGAAAATTTCACTTTTTTCTGTATTTTTCCATCTTGTGTGTTTCAATACGAGTAAGAAACTTTTTTATGGGTCATAAAACGTTCTGATAATTAATTGTTTTTTAATGTTTTTTATTTAAATTATTACAGGTAAATTAAAATTAATTCTTAACAGGTTAAATTGGGTCTTACACTGACATTGCATGTTTAAAAAGGAATGTGCGAGGCAGTAGTTCTTACCCGCCCCTAAACTGGTAATACCTGTGCGACAGCTTTCTTAATAACGCTATTTTATGCAACAAAATAAATGTACCTGCCTTTAAAACCTTTAAAAAAAAACAAATTGTGCTTCAACTACTTATTTTATTAGTGTATACATATATATATATATATATATATATATATATATATATATATATATTGTGGTTATTGCACGAAATTGTTTTTAGAACACTTTTAAACTACGAGAATAAAATTAGAAAAAGTTTAAACAAGATTAGAGTTATTACAAATAGTCATGAATGTACATAAGATTTCAGTGTAACGTAGATATTATTAATAGACTTTGGCTCAGTTTTGACCCACTGGTGACTAGCATAAGACAAACTCCAAAAAAGAAATCATTGCCCTTTACGGAAGAAACAGTTTCTTTAATGCCTCCCCTTGTACTTGATTTTGAAGAGAATTCAGATTTAGAAGAGGTCTTGGAAGAAACAGACGAAGAAGAACAGTAGCACTTCTGTTCTTAGTGGAAAAGGATATTTTTCTAAATAAATTAGTTTTTGTTTTCATACTTTAAATTAATTGCTACTTCTGTAAATAAGTTATTATTATATAGGTATAAATTACTGACAAGCAAGCTTAAAAATACATTTTTTGTGAAAATTAGCAAAATATATAAAAATAAATTTTTTTGGTACAGGGCCGTTTCGAGGGGTGGGGTTTGGGGGCATTTCTGCCCCTTTCCATAAAAGCTTAAAAATTTTACTTGTATAGTATATTTGGGCGTAAGTTTTCCATTATTTTTAATTTATACAATTATTTTTGCAAATTTTACTTTATGCCGTCCCCACGAAAGGGGAGAGGACGACACTGTCCAAGTGTAGATTTTTTTAGCTTTCTCCATGGTACAAATGGTACCATGACTTTCTCCTACGTTTTAAGTTGCATTTGTATATCAATGGGGGTTTTCACACAAGACTAATTGTGCTGGCATAAAATCGCAGTTTGTCGGCTTTTTCAATGAAGAGAGTGGATTTGGTTGGCACAATTTTTTCAACCAGCTTCAATCACGCCATGGTACAATCACCTTACAAGGTAGTATCCATGGTGAAATAATCGTACCAGGTGGTGTTACAAGCACAGCTGATCTACTTTTTTCATGCATAAATCGAGGCTGGGTAGTCAAAGTTGTTTACTTTTACATCTTGTTTTGACAACAGAGCCAACGAAAACTACAACAAAAACGAAAATTATATTCACCTAATTTTGTTGTTGTAGAATCCACACCACCTGATACTCATAATTGCGCCATGGTAGTATCGATTAAAAAGCTGACTATATTTTGCTCAAGTTATTTCACTCGTTATATCAGTGAAACAGTACGTTTTTTGACATAAACGGGGATGCTTTTACAACTTCATAAATTTGGTATCGAGTTTGTTGTAGTTGTTGCCGTAGCGATAATACCTTGTAAGGTAATTGTACCATGAACTCCGCACAAGCCGAATAAAACTAACACATACACACTTGGCAAACGGAAACCCTGCAGAAAACAGGACTAGTCCATACATGCGTGTATGGACTAGTCCATAAAGGAGTAGGATTACTCCAAAACTAACCCAAATGCATGTAAAAAACATGGTCTTTTTAACATTATGGTTTCCTAGGGCCGGACCACTTAACCCAGATTTGCATTACGTCAGAGTAGTTTCAAAACTACTCTATCCTACCTACAAACAACGACAACTCGGTACGAAATCGTTAACACACGAACGCATATCACTTAAGTAACTCCAAGTTCTTGTTTGACAATGAAATGGTCCATGACTGCATTACACAAGGACCATGTTTTAACTAGTCCATTTAAGCTATAACGGACCATGTGGTCCAAGATTTTTTGCAGGGAAATAAACAAAGAAACTACTAACACACACAAAGCTTTGTATACGTGCACAATTTTATGCCAGCATAATTAGTCTTGTGTGAAAACTAAAGAACAAAATATGTGCGGATTAAAAATTAGTCTGGTGTAAAAATCACCAATAGTATTAAAAACTCATAAAAAATTTTAATTTTTCAGAGGTAGTATTAGTTCTTCTAAAGGGAACTTTTTCCCCCTTGGTTCGATTTTTATTATTTTTAATCCTTAAATGCCAATGACTACAATACATGTTTCTGCCAAGTTTCATCAATCTAGGAGCACTCGGTAATTTTTAAGAGCTTTATTGTAAAAAATAAAAAGTAATGTCCGGCTAGAATGGCAAAATACCCCTATGTGCGTCGGCGTCGCGCTATCGGTTTTGGGTCGGTCGTTTTGTATTAACTTTTGACACAACTTGACAAGTCAAATTCATTGACCAAGGGGAGTTAACGGCACAGCTGATCTGCCTCTTTGCTTGCTTTTTTCGAGGCTTGGGTTGTCAAATTTTTTTTATGTTTACATATAATTTCTGCATGTCAGCCAATGAAAATCACAACAAAATTGTATATTTGCGCTGCCAAAAATTAGTTGTAATCAATTCGCCTTGCTACTGGAGATTTGTTTCAGCATGTGTGTTATTTTTGCCGCCGTAAGACTACCTGATTAATTGTGCCATGTCTGAGCATTATAAAAATCATGGTGATATTATCAGGTGAACGCATCCGGGAGAGATTTTTTACTGTTTTTTTTATATATGAAGTTTGACAACATATGGATCAAGGTATATTCAACAAGGTAGGGACAACTGATCAGCTGACTTCTATTTCCGCCATATGTTATCTAGCTTAGCTTGGACACTTGCTTATGTTATACAATGGTTGTGTATACTGTGGGTATGTGTGTTCGCTACATTTTCGACAACCAAGCTGGAATTAGCAACAACAAAATACATGCTGATATTTTACAGGAAGTTGTTGTTTTTGGGACGCTCCCACCTTCTTATTCCACCATGATATGGATGAAATAATTTTAACCGGATTGTCAAGCTTTATATATAAAAAAGAAAAGAGTAAGAGTCAAAAGCTCTCTCAGCTATGCGTTCACCCTCCATTTCACCATGAAAAAAATATGTTATGTTTAGTACTTTATTGAGCAACCATGTTTGTCAAACCCATTCATTTTCGTGAGTGTGCCAAGTGAAGAAAATTTTTCTGCTCTCTGGTAAAAAAACCTAAAGTTATATTGGTTAATTTAAAACATAAAGTTAAAAGCACATACCAAAAAATTAATAAAAATAAAAGAAGTGTCAAATTAATTACAATATAAAATTGAGTTGTAATTCCACATACAAACAAAAAATATAAAACAAAACTTTGTGTGTGCAAAATTAAATAAAGTAGAACGACGTAGGCAAGAAAGAACAAGCAAGAACCAAGAAGAAAAAAAATATCAAAGTGCTGGAAATATAAAAATTTCAATAAAAAATAATACGCCTTAAGTGTTTTTCTTTCTTAATATGTATAATTATTATTTAATTACATCTTTTTAAATTGTTTTCATGAAATTTTATATTGTTCTTTATAATATGGCAGCATTAGAGTGCAGCCATTGAGAAAAATATTAATCCACAAAAGAAACAAAAAGAGCATTGCCATTTGTCTATATTAGTAAAAAAGCACGGGAAAAACAGTGTCTACAAGAAATTTACTTGTTATATTAGATAGAAAACAGTTTATAAATTATACCTATATGTAATTGTAAAAAACATAAATTTTTAAACCTGCTTAAGAAGGTTAACGCAATTCTAGATATATGTTTTTTTCAATTCTTAGAGTTGTTTGCATCTTGTGAAATTTCTGGAGCCTTTGTTAATTATAATTAACAGTGCTTGCTAGTTTAAAAATAAGTGAAAGCTGTTATAAATGCAAAGCAAATTTTTTTTATTTATATTAGCTAAGAAAAAGGAGCCTGTATTTTAAAGTGGATGTTATAGGAGGGAGTGTTTCCCTATATGTATGTATGTGTAGGTTTTTTGTAACAACTTTAAATTGCAAGATTTTTCTGTTTTCCAGTACCGAAGTTTGTACAACACTTTCAAATATACATTGTTTGCATATTTTTTTAGATTTAAACATGATTCAAGGTACATATATAAATAAAAGATAATTTTAATATTCTGAAACAAAAATACCTACATATAAATTGCTATTTTTAAGTGTCATTCAAAATGAAACAGAATTAACAAGATCAGCTAATCTATAAAAAAGCAACAACCAACTAAAAAACTGAAAGGAATACCGACTTTACAATATTTATCTGTAATAAAAAAATCAACTACAAAGAGATTCGTGTTTTATTTGCAAAAATTAAATAAAAAAAAATAAAGGAACAAGATTAAAACAACAATAAAAATATCACAGGTCCAGCAAGTTAATAAATAAAGCAAATGGGTACCAATTCAGGAGCCACGACTGGCATTAATAGTAAACCGGTTGGCGGTGGTACAGTAGCTAGTGGTGTCGGTGTAATTGGTACTGGTCTAAGCGGTTCTGTAGGTCTCAGTGGTAGTGGTAACGGTGGTAGTGGCATAGGCAACGCAGCTAATAACAGTAATAATTCTGGTTTAGTTGGTGGTAACAATATTTCCAACGCTGGAGGATTAGGTGGAATTGGTTCTACCGGCAATACTGACGATGGTAATGGTGGCACGTCAATAGCCAATAACCAACAGGCTGCACCACAATACACAATACCTGGCATTTTACACTTTATACAACATGAGTGGTCACGTTTTGAACTGGAGCGTTCTCAATGGGATGTAGACCGTGCTGAGTTACAAGTAAGTGCTGTAAATACTGTCATTACAAAATAAAAAAGAATTCAATGCGTCTTCAATATTTGTAGGCAGTCGTAGAAACTACGACAGCTTATGGTTTATTTTTTCAAGCTCAGAAAAAAGGGAAATTTTTTAGTTATAGTCTACAAGCTACGCCATTCGAAAAATACAGAGAAAATAAAAAAAAAAACATTTTATCGACTCCGACGACTTACAATACGTACAAGAGGTTATGAATTGAACAATTGTTTCTAGATTTTTATTTAGTTTATTTGGTTCAGTTCTCTTAATATGATGTGTAATTTAATTTCTTTCACTTCACTGATTTACTGTGAATCAACGTTTATAAGCTATATGTTTATGCTTAAAGCAAGAAGAAACGAAACATACATATAAATGAACAAGTATTACTAAAACTTACATTTATTTATAATTAAGTTTAAATCAAGCCCAATTAGGGTCGAAATTTAAACATTTTTAAGGTTGTGTACGGTAGCAAAGTAAGCAAATTTTGACATTTTGAAGTTAATAAAACTTCATTGCCCCTAGGGCTGGTGATACAAAAAATGTTGACAGCCAAAAAAATCTCTGATACTATTTTTTGTTATTGTTCAGGATTTAAGTAACTTTCTTTAAAAAACTGCATGTTGTGCGCCAAATGCTCAAAAACAAATTTTATAAACTTATACATATTAATATTTTATTTAAGCATTTATATTATTTATGTACCTATACCTATATTTATTTTAGTATATCTTATATTATTCAAACTCTACTTTGAGTATTTTTATCTGATGACTTTGTACCTTTTGCAGCACAGAAACTTGCATCTTACAAATGCAGTGTGCACTGGCATGCATACCTCTTTTTTATTTTCTGCTGAGTTAACAATTTTCAACGTTTTACTATTTAAGTTGCAGGCAATAAGAATTATATTAATTTAAAATTTCAAGAGAAAAATTTAGGAATATTTCAATAAAACTAAATATACTTAAAGAAAAAGTTAGGAATTTAAGTTATCTTTGGGTTCATTTAAAAAAGTTGCATTGTCAGAATTTGGAAGAAGTTTAAAGCAAGAAGGCTGACCACCATTATTAAAATTAAAGTATGGTTATTAAAAGCTTATTTGACAGATGTCTTGGCATAATTATCAAATAAGCCCTTTTTATTATGAATACGAGCGTACGACTTTTAGTACCATTACTGATTATATATATCAAAATATCAAAATTGATTTAAGTGCTTTAACTAACTCAGCGCACAAAAATATTTTCAAAACAAAATTCAGTCAAAAATTAGACATCGCGCAGATATTGGCTTCGGGGGACTAGATTATAAAAATTCTTTCGTTAATCAAATATAAACATATTTGGAAAGTTAATTAAGATAATAAGATTTGGATGACTAACTAACGAATTCATATTTATTTATTCCATCATAAGAAAGCAAAAACATCGGAAAAACATCGATCGATGTTATTGATAAACATACATATATGAGGATGTATTCATGGATTTTGTACTAAAAAAAATGGGGTGTTTAAGGTTTTTACTTATATCTCCTCCCGTAGTGACCCGATCTTTCTGATTTTAAAAAGCGTTCTGATCTAGGAATATTTCTGATAGTATGACTCCAAAACATGGTCGGATTTCAACAGACGTACATGGCTAAATCATTTTCCCTATCTATTAGGATTCAAAAAAACTTTATGGGGTCGCAAATTAATATTGTCAAAATCACAAACGGAATGACACAGTTGAAATTACATACTTATGTTTGTTTGTATAGAAGAGGTCAGTACAAGGCAAGAATGATAAAAGATTAGGCCACGCGCATGATTTCCTGGAACTACAGTTCATATGGAAGCTACAATTCTTAACTAAAAATGTATGCTTTCCGTCAAAGTAAGCAACTCTACAATCGAAAGCTTAGGCACAGAGAACAAAAATAACATACCAAAATAAAAACAGGAATGATAAACGCAAGCACATTAACTTAAAAGCTGAAAATAATTAGCCAATAAGAAAATTGTATGCGTGAGCTAAAAGTTGTAAGTCAATAGAAAAACATTTTGAGTGACGTCATGGATCCACGATGAGAAAAAAATTTTTAAAGTTTTGCTCTTGGCATCATCTTATGTTATATCAATCCTATGTACAATGTGCCTTAAAAATCAAATTAAGCGCGCAAATGACTAATCTAGAGGGCAAATTACAGGACTCAATATCTATGGTATTTAATCAGGGATCGCATTATTATGAAAAAATTAAATTTTTTGGCAGGAATCTAAAATTTAAAAAAATGTAAAATGCTGCATCATTTTTTCTTATCTTTTTTAGGCTCGCATTGCTATGTTGTTGGGTGAACGAAAATGTTTGGAAAGTCTAAAGTCGGATTTAACACGTCGCATCAAAATGTTGGAATATGCTTTAAGGCAGGAAAGAGCTAAATTTTATCGCCTTAAGTATGGCACAGATCCTCCGCAATTAAATGAATTAAAACCATCTGCAGATGACTCATCATTAGGCGGAGAGGTGGCACCAGACTCCGAAGTACCATATAGTTCGGTATCAAATACTACTTGGCGCCAAGGTCGACAAATGTTGCGTCAGTATTTGGCTGAAATCGGTTATACCGATAATATAATTGATGTACGTTCAAATCGTGTACGTTCCATTTTGGGACTAAATAACAATGCCGAACAAGAAGAAAATGTTAGTCCTAATGTAAATGGAAATGAGAACAATAAACGAGCCTCTGAATCAGATGGTATTTATTTATTTTTTAGTATTTTTATTTCATTTATTATTTATTATTATTATCGGCTTATATACCAACATATTTTTTTATTTGGTTTTGCTTACAAAGGACGCCGCACGCCTGCAAAAAAAGTCCAGCAAACAAATGATGCAATTATACTAGATACTGAGGCTGCTGTTATGGCCAATTTTGAGTTTTTAGGACCCACAGAAATGTCAGATGATGATGATATATCCGATGATTTGGAAATGGTAACTGGTGATAATGATGAAACTGATATTAAAACACAGAAACGCATTAAATCCAACAAAGATATTTTAACCGAAGGTAAACAAATATAATGTTTGATATATTTTGTATGTTCATATGTATTTATTAATTTGTTTTTTAAAGTCATATTTTTATTTTGCTTTCCATTTTCTGCTTAATACTAACAAGTTTCATGTTTTTCTGATCAAACTTTTTTAATTAATGTTAGTTTTCACTATAACGCCAATTTTTTATTGTATAATAAGATAATGTATTTTGAGTTCCCACGAGTCGATGTTTGTTAACATTATCACATTTTAAAAACTAAACATTTTCTTATATTGTTTTTTTAATTTGTTTAATACAGCATACAAAGTACAAGTAAATACTACTATTATGTGTTATATTAAATTTTATTTTTATTTTTTAAACAAATTTATATGTACATATATAAAAAAGATCTGGGAGCCGATTTGGGAGAGCAGCTGCTCAATGATATAAATCGTATAACCGAAGGTGCTTATTATATTATTAATATAATTTATGTTAACTCGTTTTCTGTTACTTAGAAATAGCTTACTATCATTATTATTATTTTTTTAATAACTGCACTCACTGTCTTTGTTAGTTCATAATTTTGACATTGACCTTTTTCGTACGAAAGGAGTAAATTATTTGAATTAAAACAACATACATACAAACTTTTTAATACATTTTACACCCTCTGTCGCAGCAACGTCAATTTTTAATTATAAAGGTATTAATGTTCTAAAAAAAAACTAACAAAAAAAACTACCAAACTTTTTATGTGCGATAATAGAGTGCACAGTGTAAGATTTATCCAGCCTAGATAGACAAAATTATTTTTTGCTTTGATTTTTTTTTAAATTGTTTACAAATATGATTAACAGCTTGGTAAGGAAAAAAACAAATTAAAATAAAGTAGCTTTTGTCAAAATTTTACAAATAGTTGTGCTTTAAACATTAATGTTTCGAAAAAAAAAAACACTTTAAGATTGTTATGCTTTTACAGCAGTAAAATTGCAATTGTTTTTTTACGTAAAAATTTGCTAAGTTTTATTTATTGTTGAACTAATTGTTTTAATACAAATTTTTGATTTTTAGTTTGGCTTAAGTTCATATAATTTCTTGTTATTGGAAGAAAATATTATTTTCCGTTAATGTTGAAAGAAACATTAATTTTGAAAAAAGCTGATTTTTCTACCGATACTAGCCGAGTAGAATGCATTTTCGAAAGCAGCTACGCAATTTCATCATCAGTACTCTTTAAACGGTAGTAGTGTATTTGGTTGTAAACATCACCTATTTAACTTACACGTAACAGAGAAAGGGATACGGCATAACTGTTTTCTTTCGTTTTTACTTTGTAAGTTAGGACGAAGTTTACTTTTCATATGCACTATGCTTTTTTCCATTCTACTCGGCTAATATCGGTAGAAAAATCTGCTTTTTTTCAACACTATGCTTTGGTAGACGTATAAAAAACGCGGTCTTGATATAAAATAATATTTACTAGAACAATTTAACAAGTTAAACTATTTAATTGGTTTTAAAACATTTCGTGAAATTGTTTAGTGGTCATCTCTGAAAAATTATTAAAGTTTTATAAAATAAAGGAAAAATAAGTAAAAACATTAGTTCCTGTGCACTCTTATTGTATGTGCTGTTGTTGTTGTTTGTTCTTAACTGTTAAGTAAGACACGTTTTGCAATAAGTTTTGGCAGTAAAAAGTGTAGCAATGCCGTTTCTTTGTGGGGTCTGTAACTTAAATACCACTGGATCGCGTTGTTTGCTTTGCAGATCTTGCGATACCTGGTTTCATGCCGATTGCGAAGATGTTACTAAGACCTTATTTGCCACTTTGGACAAAAATCGTAATCTTGCGTATACCTGCAAAAGTTGTATGGAAAACCCGCCTGATAATTCAGATGCTGCTTTTAAAACAGAACTCCGTAAGGAATTTACTTCACTAAAAAAATCTATAAATGCCTTACAAGATGATCAACTAGTTATTAAAAATAAAGTTGATTCAGTTATCAGTGAAGTTCGAGCAGAATTATCTAACAGTTTAAAGGAAGTCAAAGAGGACATGGCAACATGTAAAACCCTTATTTTTACAAATGATGTTACATATAAAAAGAAATTTTATGAGATAGAAATCCAGAATCACACTTTGCAACACCGTTTAAATAGAGCCGATATTATTATAACTGGTCTTCCGACTAACCTAAATGATCTTAATTCTGCTGTGAAGTCTATGTGTGAACATCTTAAAGTGGATATAGCTGTTGGGGACATCCTAAATGCAATGTATATTAGAAAACGTTATGCCATCCTTGTCAGATTTAATCAAATTGCTCAACGGGACAGTGTTATGGCTCAATATTACAAAAATAAGTCACTTAAAGCCTCCGATGTGGTTGATGGTGCTGCAGGAACTCGGGTGTATTGTAACGATAATTATTCATCCCTTGCTAATAAGTTGCTGAAAATTTGCTGGAAATTAAAAAGGGACATAAGGATCAATAGCTATAGTATTTCTAATCGGGAAATCCTTTTGGTTAAGATTACTATGCCCAATGGGGATATAAAGTCACTGAACTTTCATGAGTGCATTGATTTTTTCAAATTGAATTCCATTTAAACCAAATATATATTTTTTTAGTAAAAAGTGTATATATATACATGTGTTAATTAATATATGGGTATACATTGTATGTATGTATACATATATATATACATTTTTATATACGCATATATATGTATGTGCATATGTGTGTATGTACATATGTGTTATATTTTTATATACATACATTTATCATATATAAATGTGTATGTTGTGTATATGTACGTATGTGTATATATGTGTTAACGTATGTATGTATATATGTATTTGCCTTTTTATATCAAGATTGCCTTAGAATGAAATTGTTTTGAATTTAAAATGTTTTATTTTATCATATACTTTATTGTTAGAAACTTCATTTGCTCTGCTTGGCTCCCCCTAAAATATAAATATTGCCTGAAATTTTATGGCTCTTGATAATAATCTTGGCCCTATATCCACGGATAGTTCCGTCTTAAAGAATTGTCTTTCTCCATGATTCTGTTCCAACATCTAGAACTAAATCGGTTTCGAATGATTCCGCCTGGATTAATTCTAGGGAAATTGTTCAAGCTAGATCTAACAGAGATCTTGCTTATGGTGCATATCTCAGAAACAGGTCTGATGTTAATTGGAGAGCTTACTGTAAATTACGTAATAAAACTAAATCTTTAATTAGGAAAGCTCGTCGGAAATATGGTGAAAGTTTATTTGGTGGTGTTAACAATAAGCAGCTGTGGAGTAGAGTACGTAGGCTAGGGTGTGTTGGTTCTGATAACTTAGGATGCAATGAATTGAATGTAGAAGAGATTGCAGGAATTTTTTTAAGCAATCTTAGGCCTAATAATCATAGCGATTCAGTATTTGACAACTTAATAGATAGGACTGATTCATTTTTCTTTATCCCAGTTAGGGAGTACGATGTTGCTCTTGCGTTAAATTCGATTAAATCAAATTCTGCTGGTCATGATAGTATTCCTATCAAGTTTATCAAGATTATATATCCCCTTATTTCTAGTATTCTTCTTCATCTTATAAATAATATTTTCACTTGTTCTTATTTTCCCACTTCTTGGAAACTTGGCCGTATTATACCCATTCCCAAAAATGGGCTTTTTGATAAAGATAACTTACGTCCGATAAGTATTTTACCCGCTATGTCAAAAATTATTGAAAATATAATGAAAACGCAAATACTAGCGCATTTTGAGGAATGTTCTTGTATTCATCCTAGTCAGTTTGCTTTCCAGCAGAATCTCAACACTACGTCACTGCTTCTTTCCCTTACTGAATCCGTCAGGAGAAGATTAGATAAACATATTAACTGCACATTAGTTTCTTTAGATCTTTGTAAAGCTTTTGACCGAATTAATCATACTATGCTTATAGACAAGCTAAATAGAATTTTTAATTTTTCTAAATCAGCATGTAAATTAGTATATTCCTACCTCTCTAATCGATCTCAATATGTGTCTTTTAACAATTGTCGTTCTAGTATAGGCTGTGTTACTTCGGGTGTGCCTCAAGGTTCTGTACTGGGTCCTATATTTTTTCTTGCTTATATAAATGATTGCATTCCGGTCTTGAGCAATAGTTTTTGTCAACCTTTTTTGTTTGCCGATGATATTTTCTTGTTATACTCATATGATTCTAGGAGTTTACACAACACGGAGATTTGTATAAATAATCACCTTGATTATATCTCAGACTGGATGAGTTTCAATTATCTTGAAGTTAACCCAGTTAAAACGAAGGCATTAAACTTTAATGTCTCTAATTTAACCTTTTCTAATCCTAAAATATATATAAATGGGCAGGCTATCTTATTTGTTCAATCTCTTAAATGTCTCGGCGTTATTGTGGATTCAAAACTAAATTTTAATGATCATATTAATTTTATCGCTAATAAAAGTTGTATTATTTTAAGAAGACTCTATTCGTTAAAAGCATATACGCCGCAACATGTAAGAAATCGGCTTGCTATTTCACTCATCATGTCCCGTGTTAACTATTGCCTAGAAGTTTTTTCCGCTACTTGGTCTTGTTATGTTAATATTATCGAGGCAACCGTTCGAAAGTTAGTCCGCTATGTGTTCAATGTCAAAATTGGTGAGCATGATAGAACCTCTAATCTCCTACCCATGTTCTTAAAATGTTAATTTAAGGATTATCTAAATATACGTATTTTACTTAACTTTTACAAGGTTATTAAATCTGGGCGACCTGTTTTTCTTGCCAATGAGTTCTCTTTTATTAACTCGACGCGCAATGTTCAAATTCTTGTTCCTCTAGGACATCTAACGATTTTTGATCGCTCCTTTTTAAAAAGAGTTCACCGTATCTGGAGTTTGCTTCCTAGCGATCTAAAACTATTTTCTTACTCTTATCCCACTTATAAGAAAAAACTCCTGGATCATTTTAATAATAATCAGTTATAATTTAATTTTACGCCTTGGATATAGGGTTATATTATATTATATTATATTGTCTTTATCATTTATATTTACGTTACGTTTGTGGTAATATTTATATGGCTGGGGAGCCAAATCAACCAAACCAACCAAATCAACTAAATCAAATAATCTACCAATTAACTATCGAAAGATAGTTATCTGTATTCTGGTTTTTAAATAGACTTTATTTTTACTTCATATGTATGTTTTTTTACTTAAAATGCATATATTTTGTTTTGTTATATTTATCTTTTCTGTATACTTACATATGTAGAATATTGATATTTCTTTATGCATAGTTTAATTTGTACAATACATATTTTATTAGCGATGGAGGCTTCATTGTATTGATATTAATAAAATAAATAAATAAATAAATAATAAATAATAAATAAATAAAAAAAAAAAATTAATGTTTCTTTCAACATTAACGGAAAATAATAATTTCTTCTAATAACAAGAAATTATATGAACTTAAGCCAAACTAAAAATCAAAAATTTGTAGTAAAAATTAGCATTTCACAATAAATAAAATAAACTTGCATCCTCTTTTGGTCTGATTTCATTGAGTAAGTCATATCTTTTTTTATACTCTCAAAACTTCTAATCAAGCTTTTTCTTAAGTTAAAGGCTAAAGTATAGCTTTGAAAACAGTCTGTGGTTAACCTGCGAAAATAATCCCCGTTTGGTTAAATAATAATTATGAGTGACTTGACCCAAACCATGAAACGGATTTGGCAATGTTGTTTTAAAAAAATAATATTCGTTAATTTGCACTTTTTTTTAACATCTTTGCTTTTTAATATATGTTTGCTTAATTGTTGTTTTTTAAATTGTAGTGTATTTATTTATTTTTTTTTTAATCATTTAATACCTTTGACTTATATATATCTATGCTTAATCTTCTTTTTAAACAAAACTTTTACTTTTTTTTAACTACCAAAATGAATTGTTATTAATGTAATCACATTATGACCAATATCAACTACAATAATTTGTATCAAACTGCCTGCCTATCAAGGATATTCATCAACAAATATTGAACAAACCAATAATACCGTTAATACAGCCGCTTCTGCTGCTGCTCGTCGTAATCTTATTACGGCAGTAACCACCGGAGGGGATGAAGATGTTGATGCATCTTTGGGATTAGGAGAGTTGGCACAGTTGACTGTTAACAATGATTCAGAGGGTTCATATGATTCGAATGCAAAGGATGGTACCACCGGTGGAGCTGGTTATCGCAAGACTTGGAATGCCAAATACACATTACGTTCACATTTTGATGGCGTTCGTTCATTGATTTTCCATCCAGATGAACCAGTGCTTATAACAGCCTCTGAAGATCATACTCTTAAGCTGTGGAATCTACAGAAAACGGTACAAGCCAAAAAATCTGCAAGTCTCGATGTTGAGCCCTTGTATACATTTCGGGCACACACTGGACCCGTTTTGTGCTTGGGTATGTCGACAACCGGAGAAACTTGTTATTCAGGCGGTCTAGATGGTAATATTGAATTGTGGCAATTACCATCGCCTAACATAGATCCATATGATTGCTATGATCCCAGTGTTCACTCGGGAACTCTAGAAGGTCATACTGATGCTGTCTGGGGTCTGGCTACTATGCACAGTAATATTGTGTCATGTTCAGCCGATGGCACAGTCAAGCTTTGGTCACCATACACCAAGGAACCACTGCTCCGCACTTATACAGCTTCGGAATCTGAAGGCGCCCCCTCGTCCGTAGACTTTGTGCGCAATGAGGTCGACCACATTGTAGTGGCCTATAACAGTGCCCACTGCATAATATACGATACGGAAACCGGAAAACAGATTATCAAGCTGGAAGCCGCTCAAGAGATGTCCGGAAACACGGGGAAATTTATAAATAAAGTGATCTCACATCCAACGTTGCCTATTACGATCACTGCTCACGAAGATCGTCACATACGCTTCTGGGACAACAGTTCGGGGTCATTAATACATTCGATGGTCGCTCATTTGGAACCAGTCACTTCACTAGCCGTCGACGCACATGGTCTCTATTTGCTATCGGGCTCTCACGATTGTTCGATACGCCTTTGGAATCTAGATAATAAAACGTGCGTACAAGAAATCACGGCGCACCGTAAAAAATTTGACGAAAGTATATTTGATGTTGCTTTTCATTCTACTAAACCCTATATAGCCAGCGCAGGTGCCGATGGCTTAGCAAAAGTCTTTGTCTAGAATGGAATTCCAACAAAAAGAACAACGATTTCGTAAGATAATAATAAATTGAGATTGTAATTGATGCATAACGACAATTAAAATAATGTCGTTACTTCTTCTTTTTGTTAGAATAGAGAGGTTTGAAATGGCAGCCATCGGACAAACACAAAGAAAATATTTACACATACATATTTAAGCAAACATAACATATATTTATTTACATACAACTAAGTCTCGACATTAGTATGTGAATGTACAAGAACCTTGAAGGTATTTCCAAACTGTTCTACCAAATTAGGTTAATCATCAAAGCAATTAAAATTGCAAATTTTGTATCCGTATTTCGTATAAAAATGAAATAACTCGTCATTTTTTAGTTCTACATTGTTTTCATCTTAACGTTTGGAAACACCTTCGACAAAGCGGATGTCAAATTCTCATTTTTACGAAAAAAAACGGTAGATTTTATTTTAAGAAACGTAGTTTATATCGTCAAAACCCTCTCTATCAAATTAATCATTATCAAATATAATATGATGATAAAATGCATGATTAGAAAGCAAATAAATTTTAACACTTATTATATTATATGTTATACAAAATTTAATAAAAAAAAACGATATAATAGGAAAAAAATATATATATATTACTATGCGTACATAAATTTACGCCTTGACGCGACAAATCTTTACCAGACAAATGTCAAAATCCAAACAAAAACCTGGTATTTTTATACTGTTTTTTTTTAACTGAGTTTGACGTTTGTCTAGACATCAATTTGTCTCGTCAAGGCGTACAATAAAGCAGATACACAGATTACATTTACATACATACTTATACATACATACATATATTTAATTATAATTATAAAAAAAAAAAAAAAATGAATGCTTATGCACATATGGCCCTTAACAAAACCAACAAAAACTATTAAATCAATTAAAACAATAAATACAAAATAGAATTCTTAAATTTATTTCACCATTCTTATGTATTCTTTTATTAAATGACATCAACCTTTTCCTCCTTCTATCCAAAAACATACGTTTTACTCTTTACTCATAAGGAGCTTGCAAAGTTTCAAGGTGTATCTGCAAAGTTTTTTAAGGTTTGTAAAACAAATTTATTTAGTACGAAAATTTCTCTAAGCAAGCCTTAAATAAGTTTGTAATTATTTTATGAACAAAACATAAATTTTTAGACTTCAAATGCAGAAAGAAAAAAATATTTGGAAATCTTATCTTTAGCATTAAAAAGAACAAACATTAACACAATGTAAATTTCTATTTTTTAGTTTAATTTATTTTAATAAAACGACAATTTTGTTTTTTAATTAAAAAAAAATAACAAACTATAAATCAAATTGATATTTGTGACAAAACGAAAATTGTACAGCAAATGCATCGACGGCAATCAAATAATAGGTGTGTTCATTTACAGAAAATTATCAATAATTTTCAATAATTATTACTAAAAGGATCTATAAAAACGTATTGTAATGTACAATTATCTTAAAGGTAATTGTACCATGGCATATACGAAAGAGAATAAAGAAAAAACGAAAACGTCAAAAGAGAAACGTCCAAAAGAAACATTAAAAACAGAAATCGTGTTACTTTTGTAACTTCTCTGCCTTCTCTACCCAATTTGCCTTCAAAAACATGTATGTATGTTACAGTAACGTGTTACAAGTAACATAATCTAAATGCCGTAATAGTAGAATTTTTACTAGCAGAAATTTTCAGAAGCATTTTTATTTCTAAACATATTACGCTCTTTTTTTTGGCTCTCTAGCTGCTAATTTTTTGTGTACGTGAACACTTACTAGTAATAATTATCGAAAATTAGTGATAATTTTCTGTAAATGAACACACCTAATTTCTACTAGTAAAAATTTTACTATCAGAAATTATTCAAACATTTTTTTCTGTCATTTTGCTTTGAAAAAAAATATAAGTTTTTAATTTTTATAAGTTTACAATAACAAAATACATTTGCTTGCAAAACTTGACTGTAAGTTAAATATTTTTGAGAGCAATTTTGAAAATATTTCTTTTTACTCTCTCGTTGCTATTAATTACTGGAATGTTATTGAACACAACTAATATAAATATCTGTGGACTTTTGACAAAACCACTTATTTGAAAAAAGTGATTTTTACAGGAGAGCAAAAAAACTACTTAAACATCGCAAGAAACATCGTGATTATTATCTAAAAAGTCTTAAAACCTTAAATTATAAAGTAAGTTAGTTGAATTATTTTCCAATATTGAATTTTCGCATGTACTTGCGATGTTAAAGTAGTTTTTTTGCTCTCCTGTAAAATTCACTTTTTTCAAATAAGTGATTTTGTCAAAAGTCCACAGATATAATAATTATACACTATATTTGGTCTTAATACATCTACAGACATATTACTTTTATCCAACTCTTTTTACAATAAAAAGCAATTTAAAAAATCTTATAAAAAACTGCACACAAAAAACCATGTAAGTAAAAGTTATTACATAATATCAATTTTCAGTTTGTAAATTGAAAGAGTGACACCACTCGAACTATAAATAAGTCTATTTATTAAAGCTTTAAGTTTATTTGTATATTTTTTGTACAAAAAATAAATATACAAATAGACTTAAAGCTTAAAAAAATGAGACTTATTTATTAATATTAGCAAGGTAAAAAAAAAAAAACTAGAACAAAAATAAATAGCCACCATTTTTGTAGATACATACTTACATAGTAATGAAAATGGAACCATTTTAAAACAATAAGATGCCGTAAAACAAACAAATTATTGAAAAAGTTTGTTTTATTTATATATTTCTGTATGTACGTATATATTTATCAAAAATAGTAAAAAACTGAAAATTTTAATAAACCATAATTTTAGAGTTATCATAAGAATATTAAATAAACCATACACAAAACACTATTAAAATAAAAATAAATTGATCGTAAGAGAAGTAGGTTATACATACATATGTATGTACTTGTAAACGATCGTTAAATGTATTGAAAACTTAACTTCTTCAAATTAAAAAGTAATAGGAAGTTACAAGGAAAAATAAAAAAAGACAAAAGGCATTTTCTAAGTAAAAGAAATAACTAAAAACGGTATAAAAACATCAAAAAAAATCCCTATATAAAAAGATTTTAAAACCTAGAAAATATAAGATTTATGTGTTTATGCCTAGTTTCATATTCAAATATTTTCTACGAAGACTGCACGTTGTGATAGATTAACGTTTCGCAAAAGTGATTAGTGGGGTAATTACGGCACTCGATGACTAGTACATAAGTTGAATTTATTACCGAGTCTTCAAAAATCGAAGACATTATTTTTGATTTTGCTTTACAAGTACAAATATGTATGTATGTGCATACATATTGCATATACATATACTGAATTCAGTGAATTCGATAAGTCAGTCGCTTAAAAAGTGATGCTTTTGGGACCTAAACTATGAGGCTTAAAATACACATACATACATATTCTGAAATGGGAATGATCGCATTTTAAACTTACATATCATCAAAACATATTTTATTTCCAAAATACACATACATACATATTCTGAAATGGGAATGATCGCATTTTAAACTTACATATCATCAAAACATATTTTATTTCCAGTTAAAAAAAAATTCATAGTTTGTTTAACTAAACAGACGAACTTTATACATAAATAAAAATAGTTTTTACCCCTGTTTTATAAACAGAATTGATTTCACTTAAACGTTTTTACAAATTCAGATATATTCCAATTCGGTCAATTTGCTGCGTTCGACCAATTTTGGTAATTAAATTTGAAATCGAGCATTTTGTAAGAATTCTAAAGTTTTTGTATTCGGTTTATTATCGAGTAATATACTCGGATTCGGCTTACAAAACACTGGGTTTGGCTTTTTAAAAATTTATAATAATGGACCAAATAATGTGATATCCATATCTATTGTGGGGCAATTTCGTTGTGACGGGTGTGGCCATTTTGCTTACATTTTTGCTATAATTTAAACCATTTGAAACTTATTTAAAAAATAAGATGGTATGTTTTTAACGACTTATAGCAAGAAAGCATTGAAAGAACATGATTTCTGCTTATAATGATCAGTTGAAGACTGTGAAGAATGTGATCTTACAAATTTAATTTTTAAAGAAAAACACAGGAAAAAGCGATTTTGTGCCGTTTTGCGTAGAATTAAGCTGGGGGCAAATTACGACATTCGATTCGAAATTAAAAAACAACAAGGGTTAGGTGGCTTAGCATTCATCAAAGACGAACTAAACACTGTGATTTGTATACATAAGATGGAAATTCGAGCTTTACCGCAATACCTATGTGAGCAGTTATCGTATGTAAGGGAGGTACATCTTAGAAATGGCTACGATTTTCGGTTACAGCGAGCAACAAGCAGTACAAAGC
Organism: Melanophora roralis; assembly: GCA_963583895.1. Lineage (NCBI taxonomy): Eukaryota > Metazoa > Arthropoda > Insecta > Diptera > Rhinophoridae > Melanophora > Melanophora roralis. The sequence goes on from OY757188.1 coordinate 108,437,539, forward strand.
ACTCTTCTTCAAAGGTTTAAGTATTTATAATAGACTTCCAAACGATTGAAAAAAAGTAGGAAAATATTAATATATTTAGAAAAAAAAATTGTAGAATATATAAACTTTGTACAGAGCTATAATAATATAAATTATAATATGTAATAATTCATCAAAAAAAAAAAAATTTATTCAATTATATAATATACTAACAAACAAATAAATAAATTAGGATTCCTATATTAAAAGCATTGACAACTCGATCGATCGAGTAGAATTTCGAATCGAATTTCGTTATTTGCCCCCAGGTGAACGCATCGCAATTTTTTTGACCCTTAATATTTACTTTTTTATATATGGAGTTTAAAAATACGGTTCAAATTATTTCACCATATATAAAAAGGAAAAAATAAGAGTCAAAAATACTTTTTTCGATGCGTTCACCTGATAATTAATTTTACCATGGAATCGAATGCCGTAATTTGCCCCCTGATTTTCAATCGAATGATTGTTTGTTTTTCAACTCAAAACTTCTTTTTTATAGGTACAAACATTTAAATTTTAACATTATGCCGTTTCCAATCCTTTAATATAGGCCTATTCGCAAATGCATTACTGACTTTTGGAGTAGCAAAAAGCATATTTAAATGCACTGATTTACCTTAAAAATGTTATAATAGAAAAGGCTACAAAAGTAGTATTACTCACCTCTTAAAACTTTTTTTGTAAAATTTTGCGCTCAGTGCAGTGATGCATTTGCTAACAGGCTCATAACCACTTACACCTATTTGAGAGCAAAATGCCTTATGAAACCTTCAGATTTTCTGCCAGAAGTGTAAATTTCGTACTACGTGTAAGACAGCCATTTTACAAAACGAATATCTTAAAATTCGGTACTTTTTAAATCGATTCGGTTTGGAGCATATCAGTTTGAAATTGAAAAAAATTTTTCTCGGATACGGTTTATTTAAAAATCGTTAAAAAAATAAAATATTGAAAAGGTGTTTTTAGCTTAACATAAGTTTAAACGCAAATATTTATTTCGGACAAATAACAGTCCATTTAAAAGTATATATCAAGTTTTAAATTGTTGAGACTATTTAACTAAACCACGATTTTTTGTTAAGTGCACTCCATTTAGCTATGTTCACTAAAATTGAGCTAACACACTGATCTTTGTTACAGTTTTGGCCATAATAGTCAACAAATTCACCATCGGGATTTACTAAATACATAATAATTGTGTGATCGACAATATAATCGTTATCTTGGTCACGGGGTCCGGCAGAGAAATACACTCTAAATGCTTTGCATACTTTGCTAATCTGTTCCACTGTACCGGTAAGGCCCAGGAGTTTGGGAGAAAACTCTTTGACATATTTAGCTACAACTTCCTTTGTATCACGTTCTGGATCAACTGTAATAAATATTGGTTGTACTTCCAAATTTTGGGGACTTGTGTCTAAATAAAAATTTTATTATTAAAGATTAAAGAGAAGCGTATTTTTTTTACCAATTTCATCAACCACTGCTGCCATTTTCTCTAATTCATCGGGACATATGTCAGGGCAGTGGGTAAAACCGAAGTAGATTAACAACCATTTTCCCAGAAAGTCTTCAGACTTTCTTAGGTTCCCCTGTGAGTCAATTAATTCCCAACGGCCTCCAATAGCTGCCTTTCCCAATTGACGTTTACGTTCTTTTAGTATGGCCTCTTCCTTTTCATGCTTAACGTACAACATAAAGGCAAGACCGAAAGCACCCACACAACTAATAGCAGCAAAACTTTTCCATGTAACTGGTCCTTTGCCTTTTACCGGATCTGTGGCTGCTAAACGACGATGTACCAAGAAATTTTGTGTTTTACTTAAATAACTGTTATAAGCGGTTACTTGACTGCGGCAACTTCCAAAAAATCTGTACCAAACACGAGACATTTTAGTACTTAATTCAATATTTACGTAAATGCATTAATCAAAGTATATGTAACAAAGTAACCACAATTCCGCAACAACAAAATTTCGTGCTTTTCATTTGTCACTTTTTAATCTATGTAGTTTGACAGCATGCCATCATAAAATTCACCAACAAAATATAATCAGCTGTGTTCGACTTTACCATGGTACAATTACTTTGGACTTTTCCTTTTTGTTTTGCCATGGATACATCAAGAGGTTTATTGAACCTTGGCAGCATGGTGTCCATGGCGCAATAATGTTGGTGAATCTACAACAGCCAAATTGTGGTGAATAAAATTTTCGTTTTTGTTGTGGTTTTCGTCGACTCATGTGTCAAAAAACATATGTAAAAGTAAACAGCTTTGACAACCCAGCCTCGATTTATGCGTGAAAAAAGTGCTCGTAACACGACAGATAACAAAAGGTGGAGTTAACAGCACAGTTGATCTACTTGGTCTGTATAAATCGAGGCTGGGTTGACAAATTTTCTTCGCGAAGTGTTTCCATTACGTTGTAAGTGTTTTTGTGTTGTTTATATATTTTTTACCATAAAACAAACAATAATTTTGTTTAATAACAATATAAATATGTTAGTATAAAAAATTTAGTTTAAATTATTTGCGGTAAAATATTTTTACATATAAGCAGAACCGTGAATAAACGAAAATTAAAATAAAAACGATAATCAGCTGTTTACTTGACCATCAAGTTGAAAGGCGATTTGAATGGAAAAATTTAACATCAAGTTGCTTTCATATTGAAAAAGTTTGAGTGTGTTACTAAAAAAGTTTGAGTGTATTGCAAAGGGAAAGGCAAAAATTGAACGTCTGGCCGCTAAGTAACGCTGCGGCCACAAATTCAAGTTTTTGCTTTCAAGTTGATCACACATATTGGTTGTCAAATTCACTTGAATTGATGGTTGTGGCGTAGTCATGGTATACACTTTAAATGCTCGCTTTGCGGCAGAAGATTCGTTATATGTAACACAAAAATTGTTTTATATATACATATCTTTATTACATTTTCTATGTATTGTATACATACATGTTAATATACAAAAAATACACGTAAATTTAGATTAAATTATATTCGATAGAATATTTGTATAAGCAGACACGTGAAACAACGAAACGACCATCAAGTTGAAAGGCGATTTGAATTGAAAAATTGATCGTCAATATGCTTTCAAGTTAGAAAAATTAGTAAACAAGGCGAATTCAGGAGAAGGTGGTCTCGACAGATCAGCTGACTATTTTTTGCTCGGGCAATTTTTCTCACAATATGTCAAAAGTTTGTCTTTGTGCTTCTTCTTGATTAAAAAAAATAAAGCGTCGGTTAGATTTTTAAACTAAAAATTTATAAAAGTGTTTTTAATTAACAAACAGTAAAACCAAATGATGCGTTCTTGTACTTTGTGCAAAAAAAAACAATGTAAAATTGTTTTTATTCAAGTTTTTCTTCTGCAAATAATTTGTGTTTTTTTAATGTGTTTGACATTATAGGTACGAATTTTTCGCCCTGCGTTTACCTTGTATGAATTCGCCTTCGTAAGTAAAAAAGTTTGAGTGTATGCAAACAAAAAATTTAACGTATGGCTGTAAAACCACGTCTGGTTTCATGAACATAATTGGCTTTTTTGGGAATTTTAATAAAATAATTTGGAAACCCTGTTCATAGCCAACACGAACGCACATTTTTGACAGGTTGCGGACTTAGTGAATAGGACTTGCAAAAATATTTGTAAAAATATATAGAAATATCGAAAATGGTAAGTGTTACAAAGAAAAAATGCGAAAATTTATTAAAAATCCGTCGAATATATGTATATTAGATTATGCGTAGAAATAGTCATTCTCTCTGCTGTCCATAACCTTAAAATTGTTTTTGTGATTTAAAAGTGTTTTTTTTATTCGATTCGGCGTTTCTAGAGACCTTTAATGCTTCAGGGGCATGAACGTTCCATAACTCAAATTAAATATAATCGTGAGGGAGATTTATTGTTTTCATGCTCAAAAGATCAAAAACCCAATGTATGGTGGTCGCTTAACGGTGAGCGTCTCGGAACTTATGATGGCCACCAAGGTGCCGTGTGGTGTTTAGATGTGGATTGGACTACTTCTAAGCTAATTTCTGGTTCAGGTGATATGACAGCTAAAATTTGGGATGTTGAACACGGCACAGTCATTGCTTCAATACCGGCAAAATCCTCAGTACGAACCTGCAACTTTAGTTATTCCGGCAATCAAGCTGCCTACTCTACGGATAAGGCTATGGGCCAAAACTCGGAACTGTTTATTATTGATGTACGCACAGCTGATTCTAGTTTAGCTGATCAAAGTCCTATTTTACGTATACCCATGTTGCAATCTAAAATAACTTCTATGTTGTGGGGACCTTTGGATGAAACTATAATAACTGGTACGTTTTTGAAACATCAATGCACTTAATCGCTCATGACAAAAAATCAATTACAGGTCACGATAATGGACAAATTTCTATATGGGATATTCGCAAGGGTCGGGAAGTTAATTCGGTGAATGATCATACCGCTGGCATCAATGACATGCAAATGTTTAAAGATGGGACTATGTTTGTAACAGCTTCTAAAGACACATCCGCCAAGCTATTTGACTCTGAAAGTTTGATGTGCTTAAAAACCTACAAGACTGAACGTCCTGTTAATTCAGCAGCAATAAGTCCAATTTTGGATCACGTTGTCTTAGGAGGTGGTCAAGACGCTATGGAAGTTACAACAACTTCTACAAAGGCCGGTAAATTTGATTCTCGTTTCTTTCACTTAATATATGAAGAAGAATTCGCTCGTCTTAAGGGTCATTTCGGTCCTATTAACAGTTTGGCTTTCCATCCAGATGGTAAAAGTTACGCCTCTGGTGGTGAAGATGGTTTTGTGCGTGTAAATACATTTGATAGTACATATTATGAGCCATTATTTTAGGTAAACTGTAAATTGCTTTATATATTTTTATTAAACTTTGTCCTGACCTAGAGATACAATACAAATTTCCAATATCTAATAGATACATTAAAAAAGAGCTCCATTCTTTAGCTTGAAAATAAGCTGGAACAGTATTTAAATAACTAATATTGCTAATATGTATGAAAATAAATTCAACAATAAAATGTACGGCAAAACACGAAGAAAAGTAAATAAATATTGTTTACGGACTGTTATTGTGACAATGCTATGCCTGAATAAACGTGTGTGCAATTCGGTTGTAATTATGTGAAGGGTATATAATATTGATAAGGGTATATATCAGTTTGTCATTCCATTTATATTTTCTTTATTATCAATCGCTATTTAAAATCAGCAAGATCGGTTAACTACCGACCGAGATATAGACAAAAAACAGTGCGATTGCCTCAGTTTTTTTAAAACAAAATCCATACTAAAAGTGTAACAAATGAAAACTGGAAACGCTGTTAAACATACTTATATATGGATGGGCATAAAAAATAATGCAGTTTCTTGTATGCTTGGACGTAGGTATATGTATTGTCATATCCAGATAGCTTTTGGAAGATTGTTTTTCGAAAAATCACCTTTCTGAGTCTTTTAAGAGTACTTTTGGTGATCAAAAACTGATTAATCACTTACACGATCAAAAAAGGACTAGAAAATGATTCGCGCTACTGAGTGAAATGAGTTTAATTTTAAATACAATAACAAATTGTATATCAATCGCAAATTAACCATCCATACGTTTAAAATGTGACTACATTTTTCGTCATTTATTATCATTTTCCGCTCACCTTTACGATTGAAAAATGCTTAATCAAAAACAGATCATGCAGGCGCTTAACAAGTGATTAAAATTATGTATTTTATGATCATATTTTGCGCAGATAGAGGATTGAACACTGCTTGTTAAGTAAATGTCAAACACTTAAATTTTTGTTCATTTAAAAAGTAACATCGTGGTATAAAATTCGTTTTGCTGTGAAAGTGAAATTAAAGGATTAATAACAAAAACGTGTAATTAAATTAAGTAATTATCCAAAAATCCTTAAAGTAAGATATTTTAATCAAACAGTGAAATGCAAAGTAAGAAAGGGGAAAAAACGTTGCAGCTCAAATATGCAGAAGACAGGTAGAAAACTTGGAAGAGGAAGAAGAACTTAAGCAGCCATATGGGACAAAACAAGAACACGGAGCAATTTTAATTACCTTCTTTTTTTGTTTTTTTATGGTATATACATATGTATTTTGAAAATGTCAATAATAATAAATAATAAAATAAATAATAAAAAGAAATATGTGTGATAAATGACAATAAAGTGACTTACAAAAGACTCGAAAGCGACTATAGTTATGACTAATAGACGACTCAAAAGAGAGTCACAAACGAACTAAAATTAGACTTATATATGATCAGAAAACACTTCAAATACTACTTAAAAAGGAGTCGAAAATGACTTTGAACTGATATCAAAAAAGACTCATAAAAGACTTATCAAGAAGAGTCACGGGAAGTTAACTTTTTCTACCGACAAAAGTATCTTTTATGCTCAGAAAATGCGCGCATATTTTGCCTTTTTAATCGCGCAGTGGAGTCAAAAAAGACTCAAATTTGATTAAAAAATTAAAAAATTGCTGGATGGGTATGGATGTATGTAGGTACATATGTATGTATTTACATACATATGTATGTATGTATATATGGTTAAATGTACATAAATACAAACATACATATAAAAACATTTTTATTATATTCGCAGTACGAAATAACTAGGCTGGATCAGATGGCTGGGCATATAAGATTCGGCACATCCGCATATAGCACTTTTACTTGTTTTTATTTGCATTTAACATTTAATTTTTTAATTCTATATGTATTCTGGATAAAATTTAATAACTTTAATAACTGTCGGTGAATTGCTGAGAACATTTATTTTTTCAACCGTTTTTTTATGTTCCTAATATCCCAGAACGTTGTTGTTGGCCGAAGGCTGATAACATATCATATATTTACCGCTTAAATAATTGTTGCTGGTTTCGCTAATTTTGGGTGACTATGCTTGTTCCAGGGTCTGTAAATGTGGAATGTGAAAAAATTCTATTGGAAAGTTTAGGGAGTATTTAATGCAGCAATTGTAAATCTTGGGTTTATATCTATTGTGCCAATGCTTCGGAGAAGCACCTTCAAATTTTAATGAGAAACCTAGTTTGTTTTATTTTCATTGCTCTGACTGTCTAAGAAGTTGTGCGAACAATGATTTAGTGGCAAATATGGTTAGATCTTTAAAGAATAGCTTTCATATTTTTGCTATAAGATATGGCGGAGCGATAAGTAGATTTAAGTTTAAGGTGTCTGCAGGTATAAAAGAAATTAAGCACAATGTAGTGTACAGCTGTGTGTTAGGAAAAGAAGCGAAAATAATGCGGGTTGCTAAACTGTTGGCGGCTCTGGTACGGTGGCGTCATGCTCCGGCTAGGGCCCGCCGTCTCGCGATACTTCTTCCCAACGTATCTGGTTTTACAGCCGATACAAAAAAAATCTTACCAGATTTAGAGGGTGTATTTAAAGATAAAACAAAAAGATTGGACACCCAAACCAGTGTGTGGCACCCACACAATCACTGGCTGCTGTTCTGCCAGTTTGTTCGCCCTACCTATCGTAATCCAATTGTTAGATGCCCCTTGTCCCGAGGCTGTTACCACTTACCTTACCCCCCCTACTTACCGCTTAGTTGGACTCTATCTAGGCCTTCATTACGTATCCAATAAACTTATAAAAAAGCTACATATAAAATTAATTTCAACTTTGTAAAATTATAATTTATTGAAGAACCGGGTTTATAACATAAAGATATAAGAAAAAGGTAACATTGACCAGAAAAAAATAAAATAATAAAAATTGTATTAAAACAAGGCTTTTTTTGCTAACCAAAAAACTCTTAACGCCTTGCTGTTACCTTGTTTAGTATACCCTGCAAAAGTTGTAAGTATTTGCTTACATTAAAAAGTTTCTTTTTAACTGTATTGAATAAAACATAAAAATTATTTAAAGCATTTATTTTATTTGATGAAACATGTATTTTTTACATTGTTATTATCATTCGCGTAATATTAAATACACTTTATTACAGGAAAACAATCACTATCACAATCACTAGGATGCACTATCATTCTCCAAAAGTACTAAGTATCAAGGGAAAAAGATATATCATTTTTAAAAGAAAGACCTTTTCTGTGTTTTAAGCACGACCGGCCGCCCGGACATAGCAGCTAGTTGACCTGGTGTTGGGGCACAGCCAGGAGGAGGGGGCGGTATGCTTATAGATCCAGCGGCTGTAGTTCTAACCTTAGCACCTTTAGCTAAATATAAAACATTTTCTTTTGAATTTAAATTATTTGAAGTTGGCAATGTGTTTATCGTGTTATAAAAATATTGCTGTTGTTGAATATGAGTTTGGTAGGGATTGGCATAACCATAAGGTACCGAAACAGCCGGTCCTGCATAAGTTGGTGGTGGCGCAAATGATGGCTGCTGATATGGTGCAGTAGAAGTTATGTACTGATAACGATCACTCATACCGGTGGAGCTATCCATTCGTAAGCATTCTTCGTATGAAGGTGGGGGTGGCCCTGTCTATAAAACAAGAAATATTGGCCTTCAGCATTTTGATTCGAAATTCCTCCCTGCACCCTTTTTTACTATAGTTGTGTTCAATAACTTTCCAGTAATTACTAGCAACGAGAGAGTAAAAAGAAATATTTTGAAAATTGCGCTCAAAAATATTTAAAAGTAAATGAACACTTTTACAGTCAAAACTTGCAAGCAAAGGTATTTTGTTATTGTAAACTTATAAAAATTTAAAACTAAAATTTTTTTTCAAAGCATAATGACAGAAAGACTGTTTGAATAATTCTGATAGTAAAATTTTTACTAACAGAAATTATCAGAAACATTTTTGTTTCTAAACATATTACGCTCTTTTTTGGCTCTCTAGCTGCTAATTTTTTGTGTACGTGAACACTTACTAGTAATAATTATCGAAAATAAGTGATAATTTTCTGTAAATGAACACACCTTATGTAATAGTTTTGGCCACAGATACCACTTATATTTTTTAGATTTGATTTATTTCGTTACTAAAATATTTAGCCTAGACGCGTTGGCAAGAACTAGCCCAAGACAACATATTTTTTCCAAACAATTTTATTGATTAAAGGGGCGCAGATTATTTCGAATCAAAATAGTGATTGTCAATTTTTTTATACCTGAAAATTGTCTAAATCAGCTGAAACAGCATTTGTCTGCAGTTTACCTGGAAAATAATTGTTAAAAATAAATTTTTAATAATTTACCATGATATGCGACTTACTGGAATTTTTAGACATATTTTATTTGTATATGTTTTGCGCAGAGAACGAAGCTGATATATAATCATAGATTATCCAACTTTGTGTATATATTGATGGTCGGCGGCGGCTCATAGTCAACTAAAGTTGAAAAAATTTCAGCGGCGGTGGCTAATGGAAAAGGTCATCGGCAGCTGCTTAAAGTCGGCAAAAAACAAAAATGTAGTTGCGTCGTTATTTTCAATATGCATTATTAAAATTAATTTAAAATGTTATTAGGTAATTTAAATATTACCTAATTTAAAACGAAGCAAATTTAATTTGCTAGAAAATTTGAACTAAAGTACTATATACTCTACTTTTTTGAGTTTGGAAGAAATTAAAAAATTTAACCCCCTTATTTCCTAAAACGCAACGCCCTAAAATAAAAATAAAATGTATGAAAAAGTTTTTTAAATTTTAATTTTTCCATACAATTGTTTGCGTTATTATGCGTTGCGTTTTTCGTAATTAAGCACTAAGTTTCGCTTTCTTTCATTTTTGGTTTATATTCTAAGATTATATTTTTTATTTCGTTGTATTAAAACAGTAGCAAAACCGCATCACTGCAATGTGTTTTGACGTTTTGGAACTCACCCATAATGTAGTAATTGTTTGTTTTTAAAATAAATACAAATTAATGGCATATCTATAGAACTATGTAATATATAATTTTAATTAATGGAGAACTTTTTCATATCGGTTAACTTATTTCAGCAAAAAGGCCTAGTTCTGCAAATGCATTTTAAAAATAAAATTGTTGTCTTTTAATGCACAACGTTAACAAAATAAAAAGCCGCAATATACATTTAAAAAACTATACCTATTTAACCTAAGAAACTCAACACTTAAAAATTTTATGCTTCTTCAATTTCGTTTAAAAATGTTTGGCATTTTTTCTTTAAAACTTTTACAGCTTCCACAAATATTACGTCAGGTTTTAGAGCTCCAACTGATTCAACTGTAAATATATAATGATCTCGTACTCTTGACATTTCTACAGCATCAGCCAAATCTGGATAGCGATAAATATTACGACTACATGTGTCATAGCGGGCATTTTTTACATATGCACAGTTACTTTCATTAATTCCAATAACTTCCGGCGAAAAACATTTCTGTAACAAAAAGGCGTCCTTGCCCTTAACCTCCCGCAAAAGCTTAATCTCTGGTAAAAGACGATAAAAAGCAGTGGCAACAGGTGAAAACTTAGCATGGTCTTTACCAATACCCTTCACGGCCACCAACTTTAAATCAAATTCATGGCCCGGTTTCATTTGTGAAATTAAAATATCGTCTTGTATACAGCTAACATCAGATTCTGAATAAAGTTGGGCTTGTTTGCCTCTTGGTAACCATTTTATTTGTCCGGAATATATTTTATGATTTTTATAGATCATATCAAAATTTGACGAATCCTTAACGTCCTTACGTCGCGTACATTTTACCTTTAACTCAAATTCTAGGGTGTCTAGTTCAGTGCCCTGCTCATTGTCTTCACTGCGATATTCAAATAAACGGGGATCAGCGTTGATCGGTATTAAACCAATGCGATGAGCCAAAACTTCATCCTGTATTATCGAGGTGTTGTTGTATATATATACCTTTTCAAAAGCCATGCTGGGAACTTCGCTAAGCATCAAACGCCTAAAGGCATTGGCAATAGCAGGATGTACACCAATTAAATCAAATTCCATTTCGTTGTTTTCATACCTTTCAAACAGAAATAAAATTGTGCTTACTGTTATAAAAATTTTTTTTTCGTACATGTAATCTACCTGACAATAACTATTTGCATTTTTTTCTTAAACGTTTCTATGTCCACTGGATCATCAGCTAATCCATAGTCATGTGGATCCTGCTTTAGCTTATATTCGTCCATATATAATTTTGGCTTTTCGTTTGCCATTTCAACCATTTTATTTCACATATATTTAGGACAACACGGTTTAAAGTTTTTGTTATACACGTGCAGAAAACGGAGCTGACGAGTTTTAGTCGTCGGCGGTGGAGGTTAAGTAGAATAATATTCGGCGGCAGCTAACAGCTGCTTCTTTATATATATAGTTGGTAAATTTTTTAGGAAAATTTTTCCCTAAATAAGTCTATTTTCTCTAGCTTTAGGTCATATTTTGTTAATTATCCACAAATTTGTTTGAATATATATATTATTTTCCCACTCCGTTGTGTGGCATCATCAGGAGGTTTTTATAAGTATGCATTATTAATCGTTATTTTCGTTCTAAAATCAGGGATCAAATAACGGCATTCGATTCGTTTTAAAACTTTTTATAAGAGTTCCTTTTTTGAAAGCATTGACAGCTTGATCGATCGAGTAGAATTTCGACTCGAATTGAATGCCTTAACAAAATATGTGAAAAATATGTATATTTTAAATGACCTAAAGATCGAGAAAATAGACTAACTCTTTAAAATAGAAAAGATCAAAAAACTAGAAATAAATAAAAATTTATTTCTTTATATGTATTTACATACATATTTCTATGTATGTTAGTGTGTATTATATACAGTGGTTCATAAAAAAAGATTTGCGGCGGCTACGACGTGGCTATTAGCCAATCGGCTTTGTTCTCTGTACACGTGCAAACAAAATGTAAACGTTTAAAGTGCTTTCACACGATATGTATTTTAAAGTGCAGATGTAAAAGTCTTATGACAAATTTCTTTATAGAGCGTGTTCTATTTTCTGCTGTTTTAAGAATAAAACCAAGGAAAAGTAAGTTGTTCATTTTGTTTGGAGGTTATGTTATATGTAATTACATACGTATGTGTGAAGATATTATTATAAAGCATCTGTAAAATGACAACTTTGATAGACATGCGAAATTACATGTTGATTACAAAAGTGGCAAGTCATATGTAAGATACATACCGTGTGCAAGCACTTTAAACAAAGTCAGAGCTATATGTATGAAACAGTGTTTTAAAGCGTTGGGTATTTGATATTATACCTTCTAGCCAGGGGAGTAGAGTTGGGCATAATCTTTCTTTTCAGGGAATCGTTCACAATCGGTCAGAAAGGTCAAAGGAAATATGTAGTTCGTTCCTTTCGTTCATCTTTCTTTTATGAAAGATGTTTTGTGTGAAAGATGTTCTGTGGAAAATATGAATGACCGACTGAAACAAGACATGCTGACAGCTGTTTTTTCATATATAACGAAAATGGTAATATTGAGTGTTAATTGATAAACAAAAAAAGAAAATTTTTTAGTGATAAATAAGTTAAAAATATGTTATAATAAAAAAAATAAATGTGTGGGGCATGAAATACAAGAGATATGTGTAATTAAAATAGTTATTTCATTATTGATAAAACTATTAATCTAATAAAGAAAATAACTATATAACAATTGTGTGTGCCAAATGAAAAACAGTTTTCATTTCCGGCCTCAGTGACACTATCGTTTAATTGAAATAGTTCTTTCATAACCGACGCAATTCTGTGTGAAACATGAAAGGTGAAAGATGAACGAAGAAAGGTTTGAAGGAAAGAGTACGAACTATTTCTCATCTTTCCTTTCACAGAATCGTTCAATTGAACTAGTTCGTTCATGACCGACACAACTCTACAGGGGAGCCCAAAAGTTCCTTATGGAAGAGGAAACTCCAAAAAATATAAAGCCTCAATAAACAAATTGAGAATTACTATAAGCAAACCAAAACGTTCGAGTTTTTTAAGAATCCAACAAACCAATATTCGCTATTCGTTGTTTTTTTCCATATATAGTTACTCGACGTTTTATTAAGAACACCACTTTCAAATAACATCTTTTACAGATATAATTTTTTAGAGACTCTTTAAACTATTTCTAATCATTGGCATATAAAAAATATTTTTATATATATAAACAAACAGTGGCTAACGTACATATTTCAAAATATATTTTTCTTAAATGCCGCAAATCTTTAATTTTCAAAAATTGTCAAATTCAGGGCGAAAATCGTCCATGCCAAAAGCCTATTTTTGCCTCCAAAATCGTGAAAATTACGATAAATCGTCAGCTGACTTATTTCCACCATATGATTTTCAACTTAGCCTTTTTAAAATTCTCAGCGGTCACCCTGTTACTGCTATCGGGAAACATCGATAATGTATTAACGAATAGTAGTCGATATTTTGCTGCTCTACTATGAATTGAGAGTTCCCATCAAACAATTGGTAAAGTATTTATAATTTAAAAATGTTTTTCGAAAGTTAATGTAGTGCAGATAATCGTATAAAAATTATTAAACTTTAAAAATGTCTAAGCGTTTTCAACCAATGAAAGAATTTGGGCGTTCAATGAAAAAACCTAAACTTGACATAAGTAGTAGCACAAGTACATCCTCTAATGTGGTGGTTCGTCCGTCAACCCCAAAAGTGCAAATTAAGAGCTGTACTGACAGTTTCTGGGACGATGATGATGACGACGTGATTTTGCTAGCCACTCAAGTAGCTGAAGCGGCAGTTGCTGCTGAAAAGAATTGTAGCCAAATAAAGCATCTACAAAAGCTCGGTGGAATACATCTGACCGAAAGTGATTTAACATTCACAGAATTTGTAAATGCCGCAAGCACGAGTACTCAAAAGCCAGTGGCAAACGAAGAACCAGCACCAGATATTCTGTCACAGTTGTTTGAAAATGACGATGATTTCGAATTGCTGGCTGCTGTCCAATTTAACGATCTGGTCGAATTTAAAAAACCAGCACCTCCGCCGCCATTACACTTGACAAATGCTGTGCCACGTAAACCAAAATTTACGCAACAGGCATCGGAGGATACTATGGAATTTGTATTATCGCAAAATACGGGGCCAGAGTCGACTTTGCCCTCCAGCCAAAGTGTCGCCCGAAGACAATTGGCTTCCGAAAGGCAAATCAAGTTTCTAATGGAAAAGGTAGATATATTAAAAAAGGAAAATATTAAATTAAACAATGATTTAGTGGAGGCTAAAACAAAAATTGCTTCTAAAGAAGGTGAAGTATCGTTGCTGCGCGACGAACTGCGTCATTTAAAGCAACAGGCCCAATCACTAAAAATAGAAAAGATTTTAAGCACCAAAAATGCTCAAAATGAATGCCAGTCAAAACTAGATGAATTAACTAAGGCCGTGAAAGCTAAGGAGGCTGAAGTTCGTATGAAGGAAATGGAATGTTCTTTAGTGAAAATGCGATATGAGGATGATACACAGCGATTGCAGCAGAGCTTGTGTGATGAATCCATTCGACAAGTGCAGTTTAATCAAGGATGCAATAAATCTAAATCTTCAGCAAAAAATAAACGACAGGGTCGACTTGCTAAATGTCTTATGAGAATGCCAAGTTTGGATGTTGGTGTTGCATTGGCTGAAAAATTTGAAGAATGTACTCTTAACGAAATTCACCCTTTGGTTTATATACATTCATGTGACAAAGGCATTTCAAAAAAGCAAAGAAATTTATTCCAACTTGAACTAGAAAACGTACAAACAAAACTGGCACAGTTGCATTTATTAGGAGTTGATAAACTACCAGATAATTTTATAAAGCAATGCTTAGACTCTGTAAGCAAGGTTTTGCCTGAATTTTGGTCGTACACTCACAGTTTGGAGTTTTTCAAAAATCGTCGCATACATCCATATCACGATTATTCGATCATCAATGCAAAAACTCTGCAAAGCCGTGGCGACTCTAATCGATGTCTACAGGAACCAAATGAACTTTACGACGAAGAACGCTGTTTAAGTTTAAGGCGGTATCTGGCTGCTTTCTCCATTATTTGTCGACAGGTGCCGGATTTAACAAGCTCTCTATTGCTACACAAAAATGGCGAATTTTACCTATTGCAAATTGTTACAGACTCTGTATCAAAATTAGGGGTTTCCCGAGAAATTTGCGAACACTTTGGAGTGTTGGAATCTTTAGCTGTTTGGTTAAACAGTTTACTAATAAATGTAACTTTGGCAACGCCTTTGAATTGTATAGAAATGTTGGTAAATCTTTTAAAGGCCTTAGTATTCAGTCGTCCAAGCGCTTGGGTTTTTAAAGAAATATCTATTGGTCTAAAGCAGTGTTGTAAATTACCTCACGCCCTGGAGTTGCTGTGCGTTAATAGTCCAGAGTCAACATTTGTGGCGGATCGAGTAAGATCGACATATAGATTTACCAATGAATCATGTTTGATTCAGGTAAATAAAATACTTTTGTTCCCCTTTTATGTACTAAAAAGTTCTATCTTTTGGCCAGGTTTACTGTGGCCTATTAGAAATTGCATTTCCTCTTAGTACGCACTTACATTTACAGCATTTTAAGTTGCTTGTTACGATATGTTCAAATCATGTGCGTTTTGTATACCAGTGCTTTGAAAAACCACCAAAATTTATGGAAAAAATTTTACCTTTGTATGACGACGAGGAGGATGAGATAAATACTGAGAGACAGGTTGATGCTTCAGATAATTCTTTTGAAACAACAGAACAAAACTCCAGAACCAAATCAAGTAATACTTTGACCTCCTTAACAGCAACAACAACAGAAAAGGAAATTGCTGGAAATGTGGCTAATCCAAGGTGTGAATGTTATGTGAAATTGTGTCTATGTGTGGTAACACTAA
Organism: Melanophora roralis; assembly: GCA_963583895.1. Classification (NCBI taxonomy): domain Eukaryota; kingdom Metazoa; phylum Arthropoda; class Insecta; order Diptera; family Rhinophoridae; genus Melanophora; species Melanophora roralis. The sequence goes on from OY757188.1 coordinate 108,453,436, forward strand.
TCTTTCAACTTCTTAGACAATGGTTACTGCACAAAAAGGAATATTGTAAGAAAAAATTAGTTTCCTAAATAATTATATATTTATAAAAACTTTTAACTTTATTAGGTACTTCACAGGTGGCTGAAATTTCACGTTTATCCGTGCAACTTTTACATGTTATCTATTGTGATAACTATTTGACATGTTTGTTTCGTGAGTCGGAAGAAACTACAAAACATTATCTCTGTTTAATCATTAAATGGTGGTCAGATAATTCCAAGTTACTGCAATTCAATGGTATAAACAGTAAGTTTGTTATTTAACAATTTTAAGAACGTGGGTATATTAAACATCAGTTTTATTTTTAGTAAAATTTTTACAGAATCTTCAAAATTCTCATGTTCTGCCCAAGGATGTAACAGCCGAAATAAATTACCATAATTTTAATTCCGACTTAGCTGATTGGCAAAAACATACTAACGATAATGTTAGTCATTTAAAGCCACCAACAAATAGTGAAGAAGCTGAAAATTTTGCTAGCCAATTTAATCTTATTCATGATGCTTCAAATCAAAATAAATTTTTTGAAAGTCTTAAGGGTTTCGCCTTTAATTTCCAGTAATTTTGTTAAAGGAGTGTTACAACGTATGTTTATATAAATTACTGTTATTTTTATTAAATTTGATGCGGTTGGTTTCATTATTGTTAAAAGTTTCTCTAATAAAAGCTTGCCAAGATTTTGAGGGCATTGAAAATTTTTTTTTTGTTTTTACACAAAAAATTTTAATGTTGCAAAAGCAACAAACATATGTTAGTAATTATTAAACACCTGACACTTGGAGTAAAATGGCTTGTACTTTGAATCCCTGAATTTGGCCTTGTGAATCAGCTTATTTATTAAGAGATGTGGACATCACATCTAAGACTGCTTACAACAATTTAGACCTGTTCTAAAAACTGTGTTTTATTAATGTTTTGAAAAACATCGGAATTGAAATAACAATTTTTATATGCAGAATTAATTTTAAAGATTTCTGACAAACAAGAAGTAATTTTAGGAAAAGGCCTGAATCGTTTTGCGTGTCTCCATAAGAAACTTTGCTTAGCTAGAATTTTTTTAAGTACATTTTCTTAATGAAAACAAAATTTAGCATTTGTAAAAAAAATTTTTATTTGCTGTGTGCACGGTATAAATGTATTTAATGTTTATATGTATAATAAGTAACTCCTTCTTCTTTTGAGCTTTTGGTCTTTTTAAATATTTACCTAATAATAATATTATTATTTTAATTTAAAAATTACTAAACTGAATTAAAAATAACTTCGATATGATGCCATACAACGGAGTGGGGGAAATATTGAATATATAAAATTAAAATTGAATATAAATAAATATATTAAAAAACTTAAGGCTTTAAAGAAAAAAGAGTTAATTATGTAAAAAAGTACAAAAAACTAGAGAAATAAATAGTAAATATGTATGTATATATATATATATATATATGTATGTATATATATTTTACATATGCATCTGTATACTTATATTTTTGAAATATTTGTTTTTAGTATAATAGGTTCATTCGTTTACTTTTCCATTAAAATTAAATTTCAAGAATTTAGTCTAAGACATTTTTGTAACAAAAAGTACGCGAACGAAATTTGTTTTTGAAATTTTTTTAAATAAAATTTAAGCCGATAAAGATTTATTTTGTTTTTTTTTTTTTGTATATTTGTTTACATTCAAAAACATATGTTTTTTCACTGAACTTTTTTAATAGCAGTAAAGTGTCCAGAAAAAATTTTAAAATACACAGTAAAATAACCGGCAATTTACTTTTTCTAGTTAATATTTTTTGTAAACGAACGAAATCCGATAAAAAATAATAAAAAACTTTTCAAAAATTGTGAGTAAACGAATGAACTTATTAAAAAGAATGATATTTTTACCAAATACTACAATGACGTGTTTTTAATACTAGTATGTTAAAATATAAAAAAATTGATTAGTTTTAAATTGGTGTTTAATGTTGGCCCTTAAAAAAAGTTTAAAAAAGTGTATTTTGTTCATTTAATCTTTTACGTTTAATACCTTTAAAAAAAGTATTGTATTTAATATGTATTTAATATATATATGTATCTATGTGTGTGTAAATAGCTTTTTGGCAAAAACTTTACCTGTCTCGCACATAAATTATTTAAAATAATCGGAAACACTATAAAAATATTTGCCATAAAAAAGCAAATTCCAAGATACGAACAGACATGAAAAGGACGAAAGAGAAGAGAAGTGTCATTATTTTACTGGTGCATTTGTAGATAAAAATAACTAATAGCATAATAGCTCTTCTCAAGGACACTTAAGGATGAATCAACATACATATATATGTACGTAGAGTTAATATAAATGCGTATTTGCTCTTTAAAATAATTACCATTTTAAAGGGGTGCTACGGTTGCTAGCAGCATTTGCTCTAAAAATATTTAAAATTATATTTTAAAAAAATATTTCAAAAACATAATTCTTGTACATCAACTTACTTTACTACACCCTGTGCCTGTATGAGTGTCAATGTTATTAACGGCGTTAAACGTTCTACGAAACGTTCATTGTTACGTTCTAGCTCGCGCTGATAATCCTTTTGATCGGATAGAATTAAATTTCGATTTTTCTTAAGAGCATCAGCGCAACGCTTTGAGAACTCTCTGAAGCATAAACGTAGTTTGTTTTGGCTTTTAGTTGGTATGGTTACACCATCTGAAAGATTTGACAGAAATACTGCTGCCATTTCCATAGGCCCCTGATTGACGGTCGTACCAATGCAGCCTTGTAAAACCATTTGTAAAATTTTTGGGTCGGCCGGCTCTTGGTTGGTGGCAGCAGCTAATTCCAAAGTTTTCTTTTGTATGTCTTCAATGGCCACCTCAATTGGATCTAAAATAATCTGTTGGCGATTTATGACTTGTATACGGGTCTTAACGTATGGAAAATGATTAGCAGTTGTGAGAATTGTCTTGCGTTTGCACTGTTCGTGTAAATCACCATGCGCCTTGCCCGATTTGGTAAAGGGAGTTGCAAAAATAAATCGTTCTAAAATAATTTGAAAACTTTAAAAAACCGGGTAAATATACAAAAAATTAGTTGTAATACTTATGTTGAAATTTCTTTCGAAATAGGTTTCTCTATGCCTAAGTTCGTAATTTTCAAAATATGGCTCAACATATGTTATTTGTATGTAAGCCTTGTCGGGGTCTAGACTGTTAATATCTACACTGTTGGAGTCTTTAATAATGTGAACCGAATCTGGACCAAAACGGTCTGCATAAAAGTTCTATTAAAAAATAATAAAAATTACTTATATATACATATGCACGTATTTGTTGAAAGTATTAAAACAAATACATATATTTTATTTATATAAAATTTGAAAAAATATCTATTTATTTTTTTGTATAAAAAACCAATTTGTTATAAAATTGCTAATAAAACCAAGGTTGGCAACTGATATCCTTACCGATACCGTTTAAATACCGTTTTAATTCGGTTACCGGTATTAATACCGATATCGAAATAATTTCGCAAAATACCGTTTCCTTTGATACCGGTATCAAAATACCGATTCGGTAATAAAAATCGAAGAAATTATACAAGTAGAAAAAACAATTGTCAAGGGTAAATACCCCGTAAATAATATCATGCTACAATGAGTGAATGCCGCGAGTTATTTTGGGCTATCAGTTTACGGGGAGAAAAAAAAGAAGAGGATTCGAGAATACGACGCTAGCAAAAACGCGTTTTCTTTGAATATCGTTTTGTTTCTTGTAAAATAATTTAAAGTTGTTTTTTTCTTTTAATAAATGTTTTAAATAAATTAAAACATACTCGATTGTTCATTCCTTATTAGACGAAGAATATCCCGCAACCATCCTTTGACATTTTCAGAAGTGGGATCGAGCCGATGAAAATATAACTTTCTTGATAACATGGAGAATCTTCATTCACTTACTGTAAAGCAACTGCAGGCGAAGTGCCGAGAAATGGGTATTCCATCGTCCGGCAAGAAACATATACTGGTAGAGCGTATCGAAACGCACAACGAAGAACGAAATGATGCAAAGGCAACAACGCCTGATTTGTCTCAACGAGTTTTGCAATTGGAGAGTATGTTGGCAAATATGCAATCAGCGGCCGAACGTTACCGACCGTCCGAATTTGATCCGTCTGCTGCGTCATCACCATTGCAAACATTTTTGACATCTCAGGAACCGACATCGAACTTGGTGGAACAGAATTATTTAAATGGTGTTCCGACAACATTACATGATAATGGTTTTCCGTCCACACAAACGTCTGTACAGCAACAAAACGTAGTTTCTACGTCCGACGCACGTCACCCCGTTTATGGTGAACAGCAGAATACACAACCGACAGCATCATGCTATGTAACAAACACTCATCGTCCACGTGTTACACCGAATTTCGTTCCGTCTTATTACAACGTTCCAACCGTCACTTTACCATCGACCAACTACGTTCAAAATTTTCCGTCAACAGCGACATTTGTTCAACAGGGCACGTCCCCTGCCACTTACGTTCACAACATGCAGCCACCCTGTTACGTTCAACAAATGCCACCACCTACGACTTATTATCAACAAATGCCACCACCAACCTACATACAACGTCCGCTAGTACAACGTCCAATGTTTTCCACGGCACAGCAAAGTTTTCAGCCTAACCTGGATACTGGCAACCCCTGCGTTCGGGTAGGGGACATTATTTCTTTGTTGCCAGACTTCAACCCTTCGTCAGATGAATCATTGAATTCGGAGCAATTTGTAAAGCGTGTAGATGTATTGAGAACGAACTATGGTTGGAATGAATTATCGGTCATTTTTGCAGTACAACAGAAAATGAAAGGCCCTGCAAAATATTGGGTCGATTCATTGCAAGAGGTATTCAAATCTTGGCAGCAGTTTACTAATAGATTTCTTTCAGATTTTCCGTTCGTGGGAAATGCTGCCGATATACACATCAAAATGTCTTCGACTATACGCCGCACACACGAGACTCCACAGGAGTACTATTACAAGATGTATGCAATTGGTAAAAAGGGTAATATAGCTGAATCGGCAATCGCTCGCCATATTGTTAATGGCATAAACGATGAAGATTTGAAGAGGAAAATCTCCAATGAGTATTTAGTGTGTAACCAGCTTCTTATCGACATAAACAATTATTGTAGTTACAATGAAATAAAAACACCTACCATAGTGCACAACAGACCGAAGAAGAATACATCTGACATAATTTCGTCAAACACCGGAACAACAAAAAAGCAGAGTAGCACACCGTCAGATAAAATTAGATGCTACAATTGCTCAAATTTTGGACATTATTCATCCAAGTGTCCTGAACCTCAGAAAAAGGAGCGTTGTGCAATTTGCAAACGTACAAATCATAAGACAGGTGATTGCAAATCAAAACAAAACGAAACTGCGAATGTAAACAAAATAGAAGATGATACTCCAAAGCCGATTGAAAAACTTTCCAAAGCCGTTGAAATAAACAGTGTTGCTACTGAAGCGTTTATTGATTCTGGTAGCGATCGTAGCTTAATAAGAAAATCGTTTGCAACGGAAATTGGTAAAAGCGCCCAATGCAATGTAACTTTGAAAGGTTTTGCGGGAGGTGAATATATGTGTTGTGAAAAGGTGATCGTAAATTTGCTAATAGATGATACCGTTTCCGAAGTTGAATTGTTTTTAGTAGAGGATTGTATGATACCAATGAATGTTCTTATTGGTCGTAATTTGTTGTGCCAACAGGGAAAGCGTACTATTATTGAAGGAGGTGAATGTTGGGTACAGAACATAAACGCAATCGAATCAAAAGAGTTTTTGACATCTGATGAAAGTAAACGACTCCAGGCAGTACTCGAAAATCGTAGAGCTTGTTTCGCTGAAAACATAAATGAATTGGGTAAATGTAATTTGGTAAAAATGGAAATACAACTCACCGCTCAAGAGCCCATATGCACTAAGCCGTATAGAATTGCTTTTGCAAAACGTCCAATTGTATCCGAAATTGTTAATGAACTCCTCGATAATGAAATAATACGGAAATCAAATTCGCCATATGCTTCAGGTATAGTGCTCGTAGAAAAGAAGAACGGAGAGCACCGCTTATGCGTCGATTACCGCCAATTGAACAAGATAACTGTGAAGACACCGTACCCCATGCCAGTTATTGATGAACAGTTCGCACGACTGGCTGGAAACCGTTATTTTACGACGCTTGATTTAAGGATGGGCTACCACCAAATTGAAATTGCCGAAGAGTCCAAAAAGTATACAGCGTTCGTCACATCCGAAGGACATTATGAGTACAACCGCATGCCTTTTGGACTAGTTAACGCCCCTGCTGTTTTCCAGAACGTTATGAATCGGATTGTAGAATTGATGGAACCAGGTGAGGTATTGGTATATCTGGACGACGTAATCATTCCCAGTAAAACCATTGAAGAGGGTATCGAACGTTTAAATCGATTTTTGCGAATCTTGGAAGACTGCGGACTCACCTTGCGATTCGATAAGTGCAATTTCCTTTTGGAGAGGATTACATATTTGGGTCACACCGTGAGTGCGTCTGGTATAACACCCGGTAACGACAAGGTAAGCGCAATAAGAAATTTTAAGGTACCAGCGAACATCACCGAGGTCCGCCGATTTCTGGGCCTAACGGGTTTTTTCAGGAAATTCGTTGAAAATTACTCGATAATATCACGACCACTCACGACCCTTTTGCGAAAGAATATGGAGGGCAATTTTCAATGGGGTGAACCGCAAACCGAATCGTTTAACAGGTTAATTGAGATTCTTTGTGATAAGCCTGTACTTGCAATTTACGACGTATCGGCACAGCACGAGGTACATACTGACGCAAGTGGCTCAGGACTAGCAGGCGTACTATTGCAGTCGTCTGGTGATGGTAAATGGCGAGCAGTATTTTATTTTAGCCGACATTGTTCTGATACTGAGGCAAAGTACCATAGCTATGAGCTAGAGGTACTGGCCGTCGTGGAAACGTTAGAACGTTTTCGAGTTTACCTTTTGGGTAAACCCTTTCGTGTGGTGACTGACTGTGCAGCCATCACTAGGGCGAAGACCAACAAGGAACTACTACCGAAAGTAGCCCGTTGGCTAATGAAATTGTTAGAATTCGATTGTGATTTCGTCCACCGTGAGGGTTCACGTATGGCCCATGTTGACGCTTTGAGCAGATCACCCGACTTACCAGCCACGGAACCGGAACCCGCTGGATTCATCATGAAGGTTAGCATCGACAATGAAGACTGGGTCTTCACAATGCAAATTAATGATGTCAAACTTGGTAATATTATTCAAATCCTACGTGGTGAATTGAAATCTGACCAGCACCGACAACTGAAAGCTGATTACACTCTACAGAGTAATCGTCTTTATCGTAAAACACAAAATGGACCAAGATTGGTAGTTCCCAATGCAATCCGTTGGCGTATTTTGAAACATTGTCATGACGATATCGGTCACTATGGACTTGATAAAACGTTTGAAAGAGTCAACCAAACATTTTGGTTTTCCCGCATGAGGAAATATATCCAAGAATATATCGCCGCATGTACCGAATGTTGCTACAACAAGGCTAATTGTGGTAAACCTGAGGGAAATTTTCATTATGGTGTTCTTGAACCACTCCCATTTCGCCAGATCCACGTGGACCATTTGGGACCTTTCGTGAAAAGTAAACGAGGACACACGCACATACTGGCAATTTCCGATGCTTTTTCAAAATTTGTGGTGGTGAAAGCAGTTCGAAATACTAAATCTACCCCTGTTTTAAACGTTTTAAATGAACTGACCAGTTATTTTGGTTTACCGAAACGTATTATTTCTGATCGTGGCACTGCATTTACTGCAAAGGTGTTTGAGGAATATTGCGATGATCATAATATTCAACATGTTAAAACGGCTGTACGCACACCCAGGGCCAATGGCCAAGTTGAACGTGTCAACCAGATAATTTTGTCCTACCTGCGTACTACTACCGATGAACCAAAGGACTGGGACAAATCGTTGCATATTCTACAATGGTCAATCAACTCTCAGAAGAATTCGACTTCTGGTTTTAGTCCTTACGAACTAATATTCGACTACAAGCCTATCGACTTGGTGCAAAATCGTATACTAGCTGCTATACAAGATGACGTACTTCCAGAAAACCCTACATCAATCGACGAGAAACGGAAAATAGCTATTCAGAACATCGAAAGTGAACGGGAACGTTGGAAGAAGCGATTTGACAACAAACATAAGCGTCCTGCGGTGTACAAAGAAGGCGATTTGGTACTACTTGAAAATGAACCTCAAGCCACTGGTGAATCGCGAAAGCTGGAACCGAAATTCCGAGGTCCGTACATCGTTACACGCATCCTCGGGAACGACAGATATCTAATTGAGGACTTACCTGGTCTTCAGATAACCTCCAGAAAATTCTGTTCAGTTTTTAGTACGGATAAGATGAGACGATGGTGTGAGGTGTCTCCTGATCTTGATCTAAATGATGATGGCGAAGTCGAGGACAACTTAGAACCAGGATTGGCCGAACTGTCAAGGGTAAATACCCCGTAAATAATATCATGCTACAATGAGTGAATGCCGCGAGTTATTTTGGGCTATCAGTTTACGGGGAGAAAAAAAAGAAGAGGATTCGAGAATACGACGCTAGCAAAAACGCGTTTTCTTTGAATATCGTTTTGTTTCTTGTAAAATAATTTAAAGTTGTTTTTTTCTTTTAATAAATGTTTTAAATAAATTAAAACATACTCGATTGTTCATTCCTTATTAGACGAAGAATATCCCGCAACCATCCTTTGACACAATTTTATATGTTAGTTAAAAAGAGTTTGGCAAACTTTACGTTCCACAGTTGTAATGCTGTTATTGATTTCTTTTCTAACAAAACAAACTTATAGAGACGATTGCAGTCTACTTGCTGTTTGTTTTTTAACAATATTTTCGTCTTTTAACTTTTGTAGGCCTAGGGGCAAATTACGGCATTCGATTCGAATCGAAATTAAAAAATTTTTAATAGAATTCTTATATTAAAAGCAGGGTTCACAAATACAGGTAGTATCAAGGCAAATTCAAAAACTCGCCCACTGCATTTTGTGTTTGAAAAAGTAAATTTTCAATTAAAAATAAAATAAATATATCTGACAATCACTGTCACAAAATTTAAAGACGAATTCATAATCAGCTAAGATCTTAACACTACCTGGATTAGTGTACCCTGATTAAAAGCATTGACAATTCAATCGATCGAGTTGTATTCCAAGAAAAGCTCAAAGAGTTTTAGTAAAGAATTTGTGAGTTTTTTTTATCTGCCTTTGACAATTGTATCACGATGTAGTTGTTTTTGCAGAATTAATCCCACCTGATGTACATGCGCCTTGCTCTCTACCTTTTGACCCCTCGCCATCAGTTTTCGTCTGTCTGTCCAAGTGTAAAAGTAGTCTAAACAAAGAATTCATGTCAGTGTGATGGTGTTGTTTAATTTTTTGTTCTACTAAGGTCATAATTTTTTGTAAATTTTTTTTGTTCAAAACAAAAGTAACGCGCACAATATAATTTATTTTATTAAAAATACCGGCTAGTATCGGTAGAAAAAAAAACCTGATTTTTTTAAAAATAAAAAGTTTCTTTCAGCATTAACGGAAAACTATTAATTTCTTCTAATAAAAGGAAATTTTGGTTGAAGTCTACTTATGATTTGGTGTAAGAACCAATGAAATGCAAATAGACAAACTTTACCTACAACAAACCCCATGAATAAACAAAGAAAATTGGGATCAATTCCTGAAAAACCTTTGAAAGTTTCTAATATTTTTTTAAAGCTAAACTATTTGTTTTACCATTTTTATTTCTTTATTTTTTTTAAAATTTTCAATTTATTTTTTTTAGCCTAATAAAAAAGAAAACAAATAAAAACATGTTTAATTTTTGTTTTTTGTTACATACGTTAAGTAAGTACCTTCATATACCGATATAATTAAAATACCGATACCGTTACCGATACCGAAATAAAATTTTTAATACCGATACCGTTACCAAAACTAACTTAATCAAATGACAAATTTTTTAATACCATTTCCGATACCGTTATTAGTTTCGGTTGTCAACCTTGAATAAAAGTTGCGAAGAAAATATTTTTTTTTCTTAAACCAGAGATAGATTTGTACTTACTTGCAGCCGACTAAATATTTCGGGTAATTTAGTTAAAGTCGGTTCTTTATAAATAAATTCCTGCTGATCTAAATCGCCGAACTTGGCACCATAAAAACCAACTCTAAAATAAGTGCCAAAGACACGTTTGCCCTGTAGTTGTGCGATACGATTGAAAGCCTCTTGTAGTTTTCCATGAATTTTACTTAGTTTCTGAAAATCTCTATTTGCTTCGCAAATGGGTGTAAGTATTTTATACACCTCATTCATGGCTTCATACATGCCAGCAATTTGAAATGAATTAGAGGCTTCTTCAAGCAATGCCTTTAAACCGGATTCTGTAAAGTGGTTGCCTAGACATATGCCATCTTCTCCGGGGCTCAGAACATCATCGGAAACCGCTGACTCCAGCAAGGAATTGGGTGTAACCTTCTGAAAGCTTACGGCCCCCACTGGCAAATGGGGTTGTGATTCCAGCATGCTAAGGTATTCTGCAACTAGGGCGGCGGAATGGACAAAGCACATGGCAGCTTCTGTGTGATTGGCACGCTCCTTGTGTTTTTTAGCCATATTTTCTAACCAAGTAAGACGCAAATCTGGATTGTTTTGATAACCTTTAGCAATGCGATGCATAAGATCCAACAACATCTCTGGATCTTCTTGATATTCTTTCATTTTAACCGTATCCGAAAGTATCATATGAAGATTGAATAATAAATCTTGTACCTGTTCTGGAAACGAAGTATCTTGAAGATCAGAATCAGACTCAGCATAAACTAAAATAGTTTTTAGGGCCCGACGCAAAGACTGTTCGCTAAATGATGAGCTAGTGCCCACTAAAGATGACAAAGACATGGTTACCTGCATTTTAACGCGAGCAAAATTCTGCAATTATACATTTTTTTTAGTTTGAATAAAAGTTTTTGCAAGGACTTTTTATTTTAGTTATAATAAACTTACATTGCCGATCTCGAAATTTTGCCTCATTAACAGATACAAGGAGGCAGCTGCTTGCGATCTAATGCCAGGTAATTGTGAACCACAATGCTTTAACAACAACAGACATAAGTCGGCACATATGTCTGTCTCCTCGTCGAACAATAAATTTGGAAATTTAAAAATTAAGGATCTCTGCGAGGCAAATAAATTCTTAAGGGCCAGAGTACTTTGATTGCGCGACAAAGCATGTAGCAATACTTTCAATACTGTACCTAAGAGATTGTGATGCATTTCCGAATTTGTAGCCACTTGAACAATTATTTCTAAACAATCTAAAATCACTAAGGTAATTTCAGTGGCCAGCGAACCCTCAATATAGTGGCTTAATTCCAGTTCTGGATCGATTTTTGTAATGGTATCATAAAATTGAGCTCTGTAGGGCATTTGGTCCTTGCGCCAACGAAACTTCTCAGTGGAATTGCGATCTTTACGGCGATTTATTAAATCATAACGAGCCGAGTTTGTACCACGTATACACTCTTCTAGTTTTTCTTTAAGATCTGTAGGTTTTCGAAAACTTTGCGTATTACGTTTTAATACCGGCAAACGTTTCTGACCCTTATATTCAAAACATGGTATACAAGTATTCAATAATTGCAACATTTGATGAACTCTATGGGGCGAAAGCCCCAAAGTCCATCGGTATAAAGCAGTTTTATCGAGATTTTTTAATATCCAAGTACAACATGCCAAAAGGTGTCGCGTATTTTCACTGTTTAATGGAGATTTATTTTTAACGTGATCGTTCATGTAGGCATAAGATCTAGATCCTGATATGGCATAGGCCACTTCAGGGTTTATAGTTGCAGTAGCGATGGTAGAGTGGGGACCCTGATAATCGTCAAGAAGACCAATATTGTGCAAGCGATCATTAGAATCTGTTAAATATTGGTGTAATTGCGGTATAACATCCATTACAATGCTTAACAAAGGCAGATATAGGGAGGTCACGCGAGCTCTACCCTCACTGTCGCTATAGCGTGGATCTAAATCATGGGAAGTCATTAAATTGCGAATGCATCTTATAGCCTTTCCATGTAATTGAGGATTTCTAAGAAAATGCAAAAACAATATAGATTTTTCTTATGCTAAAAAATATGTAATTAAACTTACGGCACTTCCAGGACAGTGGCTAGATCACCTAAAACTAAACCTACAAGAAAGTGCTGCTGCCTAAATTCAATGCTTAAATCGACATGTAAAGCGCGTTCGATGGAACCCTGTTAAATATAACAAACGATGATTTTTTTTATTTATTGTATAAAAAAACTTTTATTTTTTATTTATTGTATAAAAAAAAAAATTTTAAAACATACATATGAAGTTCCACTGGTATTTGAGTTGGTACTTAACGTTGGACTGCAGGGTGCTGACTTGGTTGTATACGGTGTGCCAAAAGGTAAGTTTAAGGCAACAAAATGCTCATGACTGCATACAATACGCAAAAAATCGATTTTGTAATTCATTAAGTCCGGTATCGAAGCATTCTTCGATATCAAAACTTTGTAATAGGTTTTAATTAAACCAAATATAAAACCTCTATCCATGACACTGAACAAGTCGAATATGAAAAAGCTTAAACTGGCATTAAGACACTTTGCCAGCTTCGGTTCGTTGCTGTGATATCCAACCACTTTAGTAGTAACTAAATGGACAAGTGTTGATATATCATCTGTATATTGATGGGGAAATCTTTGTTTTCGCGGCGCTTGCAGAGAACGTGTAAAATCCAAATGTTCAATCATAGATTTTACAATTAGTTCAAATAGAAACCATGAGTTGCTCATGGCTAAATCAGCAGCACGACCGCTAGCAACAACCCAGTGTAAAGCTAGTTCCTCATGTAATAATCGTATTTGACCATCTCGCCCAGAAATTGTTGGTGACATTTCCATTGCTACTTCTTTGCGGTCCAAACTGCGGCCAGCTAAAACATTTTCATAAATATTGTAATTGTCTGATGAAGAAGCAGAGAAGGTATGCATTTCTTCAGCGTTGCTGCGACTACAAGTTATACGTCGTTTTCCGCTAAAGGGATGAAGAATTTTACTTTGAAATTGCACATACGTTGAGAGTAAAGATTGACGACCGTATTGATCTACAATGAGATCATCACTTAGAATCTGAAAGATAAAATATTTGATACGTTGTCGAATGTGTAAATAAAATTAAACTTTGCTTATTTACCGATAAATTGGCCGATACTAAACACAAAACTTCAAACACCGTGGAGCCAAGAGAAAGAGTTTGCCCACCAATTTTGTAAGTCGTTACTAGCAACTCGACTAGTTTATCCAAAACCAAATGTAAATTTTTTACCAAAGGTTCACGTTCGGCATTTGCAATTTCCAGTAAACATTTCTTCATTTCAATTTCCATGTTGCCTTCGCCTATGCGTGGCGGTATCTTTCTTGAGCTTAGGTACTCACACATCAAAAAAAATCTATCTAAATTCGCATCCAAAGTATGCACTGAGGTGACTGCTTCTACACTGATTGAAAAGACGGGACGATGATTGTCTAGCCATTTAGTTCCTGGCAGATGTACATTTGGGGGTATAAAAGAGTAATTTTCTGGTGGTGTTTCTACCATAACTGGCAGTTGGAATTCTCCTACTTTTAGTTTTCCATCCTCCAATAAAGGCCACCAAGTGTAACCAACAGCGGTTTCTACAGAAGGCTGCATGTCTTGAGGTTTCTTTTGGCAAGAAACATGGTAAATGGTAAAGAAAAGGTGATGATTTTGCTTAAGATGGGCCGGCAAAGCAAATTTGATCTCATCATAAAAGGTCGGACATTTATTGTGATAATTAACAGCCGTGAAAGCTTCACTGGAATATTCAGGGCATGATGATTTCCCGTAAATAGCGTTGATGGCATCGTTTTGTGTTTCCCCAGCCATAAGTTGTACTCTAACAGCAATATTGCGAGCAGAGCCCGCTCTTGAGGAAAAATTTAGTTCTTTTGGTGATAAAAATAGTAAATTGCGATAAGTGTAGTGGGGATTGTAAATGGCTGTGGAGGGAAATTCCAATATTTCTTTTACTGGCCTAGTTTTATCCTCTGCGTAAGGTTCCACCTTCGATAATTCTGGTGTCAAGGCATTTTTAACATCCTCGGGGCAGGGCGAAATTTCTAATTTTATAGAGCCTGGTATGCATTTGTATTTCTTTATTGCCGAACTAGGTCTTTTTAGTTCTATAAGGAATTTATATAAATCTTCGTCTTTCATTTTGTCCGTCTCTTGTTTAAAAAAACTGGATATTGTTATAGTTATCGGGCGGAACGATTCAACTACATTAGCAAAGTCATCGGGAGACCACGACCGTCGTTTTTCTTTACGTTCCAAGGATCCCCTTCGTGTTAATGTTCCACTCATATCATTAGCTTTGCGTCTCAGCTGGTCAAAACTGCTAGTTGAGGATTTGCGATCTAAACTGTTTGAACTAGCTGCAGAGCCTAAAGAACCACCAGTATCTTTTTCTTGATTGTTGGAAGAACCAGCTCCTCCTTCTTTGCCACCTTCAAAATTGTCACCATTGAAAACATTAGTCAAATAAATACCCGTCCAAGCAAAGGGCATTCGGTATTTTCCTAAACGTTCACAGAAGTCAGATGCGTTTTGTTTGGCTTTATCCCGACATTTATCCTTATCATCTTTAATGTAAGGCTCGACAGAGTCCTTAATATCACCCTGTAGTACTTTTTCCAGGCGTATAACCAAAAACAAGTCATTACTTGGATAACTTATTTCGAAAATTCCAGCCCTACTTTGGGTACTTTCGTCGGCACAACGCACATGAGTGTGTAACATTCGCTTTAAGGTGTCGGAATTCATGTCAAAGTAAAAATTTTCGGAAATTTTTTTCTTTTCTTTTGCATCATATATAGCCATCGAGGCAAAAATTGGTTCGACCTCTAACTCTAGTCTTAACTGCAAGCATTTTACTAAAATTCGATGACCCATATGTTCCATAGGCAACTCAGCCGAAAGCCGGCGCTCAATTATATCTTCGACTTCAGATTCAGGATAAAGGGAAAAGAGAGCAGCTTGTCTATTCTCTAGTCTCTTTGCTTCGTTTGTTTGATCGATATTCTCTGGGGGAACATCATCTAATATATTTGGTATTAAAGGATCGTTTACAGACCGTCTAAGGTCAAAGCTTGCCCAAGAACCACGTGGTGTTAAGGTATCAGTACACGAGCTAACCGAAGACAAACTAGCAATGGATTGCCTTGAGCTTGGAGTGCAACTATTGCTTTGATCTGTTAAAGAGCCTTCATCAAAAGAAGCGAAATCTTTGTCGACCTCAAATTCTTGTTGATACGCAGACGGGCTGATAGTGCCTCGATCAATACGTTCTCGCGCGCAGCAAGAACTTGAATAATGGCGCTGAGAATATTCGACCACTTTCCAGGGTCGTGTATAACAACTTACGCATTCCTGAACATGTTGTGGGAGTTCAGAACTAGAAAGTATTTGGTTAATTTATTTATTGATATAAGAATTAAAATAAAAATTGCTTTTAGATTAAAGAAGTACATATGTACTTTTATTACTACCCTACGGAAAATAAGTAATAATCGACCTCAAAAACACTATAACAATAAGTCGCAACATTTTTTTATTTATTTATTCCTTTGCTTCGTTATAATAAAGCCTATAAGGCCAAACAACTTATTGTAATAAGTAATAACAATTCTTATATAGATACTAAGATAATATATAAAATATGATGCAATATTACAGCCGTAAACACAAAATATAGAAAAATAATATAAACAATAACAGCAAAGGTACAACAAAGCAACCAGATATAAAATGCATATGAACGATAAATACAAAATTACATACCCGATTAATATTTAAATAACGACGGTAAACCTTAACCGAAAGAGAAAATACGTATTTTTAATGCTTTCTCAAAATACTGACATGATATTTTTGGAATGACCATTTGCGGATTTCTTAACAGAAACAAATTAAGATCTACCACTCAAGTACGAATAAATAAGTTTACACGCCTATTTAGAAAAGAAACCAAAACATATAATTCGTTTAAGTTTAAACCATTTCTGATACTATCAGTCATTGATAGAAGCAAAGATGTAATATTATGACATGGGAGAAAAGAATACTGAGATTCACTAAGAATAGGTAAAACCGAAGACATAATCTGCATTTTCAGAGGGTGCTTAGCTATTTTAGAAAGTGCAGGCAATGTAGAAAAAGATCTAAGGTCATCAGCACCACGCACCACTTTAGACTTAGGAATAGGCAAAAATGGTTAAATATTTTTAAAGTAAAAATACCGAAACAATGTCTGACAATCTGGGAATTTATAAACATCTAGTTTTATAACATAAAGAACAATAATGCAATTGCGACTGGCGTTAAGTTTTTATTTTAAATTATATTCAATGTTATAATATATTATTAAATTAAATCTTATGTAAGAAGGTACTAACAGTTGAGGTTTTAAACCTTCAAGAGACGTTAAAGTCCTGATTAAAACTATAGGAGGAACATTGTTATTATTTTTTTTTTTTGTAAAAGTGCCGATAAACATTTAACTTAAATACTATAACCTTTTTATTTTTACGCAGATAATTTGCCACAAATTAAACAAAAACCGTTTATTTTTCAACCAAATACAGTGAACTCGCGGAAACGTGAACTAATTTTTACCAAGGGTGTTCATGTTTTCGATTTTGTTCACGTTTTCGATTGAATATGTTCTAATTTTTTTCTAACGAATTTAATTTTTTTATCAATTTATTGTTACTAGTTGAAAAACATCCAAACCTAGTCAAGTCTTAACAATGCTTTAACCCGAAAAGTCCGATTTAAAAATTTTAAAACCTAAGTTTTTTGGGTAATACATAATTGTCTTATAAATCTGACCACAAAAATCAATATTTTGCAAATAAAACCATGTATATCGCTTATAGATCCTTTAATTGCATAATTCGAAGACTCCCAAAACTAATAAAATTAATGTAAACAAAAAAAAACTCAAAAAAAAAAAAACTGTTCACGTTTGAAAGCTTTCAATGTTTGTTCACGCTTTAGAGTAGTTAATTTTAAATAAAAAGTGTTCACGTTTCTGGATGTTCACGGTTCTGGATATTCACGTTTCCGCGAGTTCACTGTATTTTTATATTTAATAATAATTTTTTAAATGAAGAAAGGTCAAAAGTTCTTTTACTCAAAACTTAATTTTTAAGCCTATTTGTAATAAAATTTTTTTTTGTAAAAGGTACAAAATAATTTTATGCATTTTGCAATAGTTTCATAATGCAAAATAACAAAAGTTTCAATACTTCTTCTTTTTTTGCTTTTAAAAAAAGTTATTTCGTATTATTAAAAAGCTTTTAGTTAAACATTTCGTAGTTTTTACAAACGAATTCGCATGGATTTTTTGAGTAAAGGAAACTTAAATAGTAATGTATGTATATAGTTAGTCCCCTATTAGATTTTTTACCTTGCATGTACATATGTGATACAATTTTTTCGTTTGACTGGCACTATGCCAGTTAGTTTAATTAATAAAACAGACTTACAAATTTTCCTTTGGTACAATATGTTCTATGGTCCTTGTTTTACGAGGTATTGTTTTAACAGTAATATCTCCTGGTGGAAAGTCTAGTATGTTTCTTAGAGGATCACGATTTATGGTATTTACATGGGAATTTAAGAACTCCTCGTAATCCAAAGGTTCAACAGGTTCTGCTAAGGAAAGCTAAAAAAACAAAATGAATTAGTTTATAGGTATCTTTGTTGATAGCATATAAAAGGAATACAACATACACACATGCTTACACACATACATATGAGTATGCCTGCCACAAAATACTTACAGTGGACGAATACATTAAAGAATCTGTAGTTTTTGTTTGCATATGACAATTGACATTTTTTCGTACCTCACTTGCATGAGTCCTTAAATAATAAATTTTTTAATATTTCTTCAACAGTCAAAAAAAGAGATCTAAGTTTTCCAACTCAGCCTCGCCCCTTTTGCTAAGCTATTCATTTTTTTACTTACCTTGACAATTTTTGCGCAAAAGAGCGCTGGGTTACGGACATTTTTCATTAACTATTTATTCGTTAGAAAGTAATATTTTTTTTATTTGTTTGTGTATTTTTTAATTAAAAACACACATTAATAAACCTTTTCCTATTATTTTGTAAAGAGTTTTGCGGCATACAGTACAAGAAAGATGGCTGATTGTCAAAATTGACATCTTAGAAAACATCTGTTTGAAAAAGGCATTATTAGGGAGGTTGTCCTTAACATAACTTTACAAGATATATCATAACTGTTTTCAAATATTTAAATCGATTTTATAATGTCATTTACTGCATCAGTATGCAATTTTCGTTGCTTTTTGTTGCATAATTCCTTTATTGAATCTTCGCTTATACGAACTAACAGTAAGTATTCAAATCTTAAAACAAAGTCATTAATATTATTAATATTATGTATAAGTTTTAATATAAAATTAATTTATTTCAATGGTTTTATCTAAGCGCAATAGTATCCCTTCTTTTCAGATGAGTATGAACATTATGTTGCAAGATGTTTCGAGCGAGCGGATTTGGATGTGTATCCAGTTGATTTTAATACTTATCCACGAAGTTAAGGATTTCGCATTTAACTAGCAGAACTTGTAGATCCTTGTGGATGTTGCTTTTTTAAATATACCAAGTACTACTTTTCCTCAAAGGCTTTTCGTATAACCTGTACCAACTTCTAAGCCCAAATTGGGGGTTTGGAATGCAAGATCGCGGCCAGCTCGTTTTGAAGCAGCTTTTCAAACAATTTCGACATACTTAGTTTATAACAGACTTATACATAGGCCAATAAGACGTTACCTTCGAAGGATCTTTAGCAGGCTTAGGAATCATATTTTCTAAGAAAACTTTTAATATTGGCAGAAAATGTTCAAGCCGTATTATGGCAATAAAATAAAAGAATTATTTTTTAGCTGTAAAATGTAGCTCTAAAAGCATTTTGTTGCTTATTTTATTAACACCAGGATCTTTTTTAATTTAAGTTTACGAAAGCCTCTACAACATCTGAAAATTGGAAACGTATTTTTATAGGACGTCTAACAACAATAGGCGGTAATTCCCTCACGCCAGTGCATGTAATGGAAGTGAATACGTTCCTAAAATGACTTGCGAGCAGATCGCATTTTTCTTCGTAATTTCAAGCCCAGGATCCTCTTAGATTTCGCAGTAGTGGTTTTGCGATAACAGATTTCTTAAGACGTCTGGCGGATCGCATTAAAAGTAACAGCTTTGCAGTTAATAGTTACTTCACAGGAATACCCAAAAATGTTACTTTAAATAACAGTAGCAGTTAACAGTCGCTATTCAGGAACATTTTTAATTTTTTCCGTTTATTTTTAAATGAACGAGGTTGTTGGCAAAAATTAAGTAAGCCTTGTAACAAAATCGCAGTAAATAGTTACTTCACAGGAAATCCCAAAAATATTTCTTTTAATAACATATCAAACTAAATACAACGCAGTAACAGCTACTTCACATTTTA
The DNA here is from genome assembly GCA_963583895.1 of Melanophora roralis. Classification (NCBI taxonomy): domain Eukaryota; kingdom Metazoa; phylum Arthropoda; class Insecta; order Diptera; family Rhinophoridae; genus Melanophora; species Melanophora roralis. The sequence continues at coordinate 108,473,234 of OY757188.1, forward strand.
TGTCCCTGTCGTTACCAGTGATCTTCAGGTACAGAAATAGCACTCATCTCTACTACATAGATAAACTTTTAATTATATAAAATTTTTACTGTGTGTAGGTTGATTATTGCTCTAGTTATAAAAATAAAAATAACTTTTTTTCTTTTTGATAGTTTTATTCTTGTTCTTTGATTATGGCTTTTGTGCGATTTCGTGCCGCTTTGTATTCTTTCCGCTCACGATATTTGCTTTACATTCACTTTTTGATGTGTGGATGGATGCATTGTGTGCGTTTTTTTTTTAAATGAATAATCTCTAAAAATATCTCAATAGGACTACAAACTCAAGATTAACTTCAAAAATACAAATAAACTTTCAATTAAGAGATCTTCGTCACATACTACATGTGATTGTAAAGCCAAACGTATAGGCCGTTGCTTTGAGTGCTCGCGTTTTGTCAATTTTACAGTTTTTAAATTATGCATGTTGTTGTTGTTACTTTTTGTTTTCAAGGTTAAGGCAAACTGGTCTGTCCCATCTCATTTAAACCCTTAGCCATATTTTGTCATTTCACTCTCTATATTGATAATATGTAATTCATTATCATGAATAAAAAAACTAACAGATCTTGAAATAGCAAACCATGGAAACAATAACCTATCTTGGACTGTTATATTTTTTTGTTAAACAAATGTTTTGATAATAAAACCATGTATTTTAAATGCAATACAAACCATTCATACTCGAAATGATTTATGTGCATTACATTTACGTTAAAAACTTTAAGAATTAAAATACTTTTAACACGCCAATAACTTACTGACACTACTGTCATATTTTTGAATTTTAAAGTATTTTAAATCCGTTTTTGAATACTGTTGTATTAAAGCCGTTTATATGTATGTATGAACTTATACGATCTTAGCGTTTAGATTTAGGTATATAAAAAAAATCGTTAATGGTATTGATTTGAGCTGGGACCAAATCGATGCAATTGATTCAAATCAAAATTTTACTCAATAAATTAAATGATCAATACTTTTAATATACAATTATAGGAATAAGAATTTTTAAATTTCGATTCGAATCGAATGCGACACTTTGCCCCCTATTTTATACCTATGTTGCTACCAAAAACAAATATAATAAATAAAACAATACATAGTTGGCGAAATCATAAGCCAAGTTAGAATGCCATAGCTCTCTTATGTGAATATTATACATACATATGTGTTGAATAAAACACATGGAAATATTTTTTTTTAAGTTTAAGATAATAACGGCAAAATTATTTAATTTAAAACCAGCAAAAAATAAGAGACTACAATAAGAACAACTTGCCACATAATAATTTACTTTCTCGATTACCAAATGCATAAAATTAAATAGTTAAAATAGCAATTAGTAATTAGTTGAACTTATTATTCCAGTTACAAAAGAATGTCACACAATTTTTACAAAATGAATTATTTATTATTATATATTTTAATAAAGTCATTAATGTTTTTGAGTTCTCTGCTAAATTACTTTTAAGTAAAAAGTAAGAACTTAAATTTTTTACTAATTTACGCAACAAAAAAAGTTTTGTAAAAAAAAAAATAAATTGCCAGTTAATTCTGGAAATTTCAAAAAATTCGCCCTTTGGATTTCCTTTTTGTGTTTGATAAAGTGAATGTCAAAAAAACTTTTAATTTCAAACAAAATTAATAAATCTGACAATCACTTTTACACTACCTGTATTAGTCTACACCGAAAACAAAATTGTCGAAATGAAAAATTCCTTTTTTTAAAATAATTTTCTTATTTCTTGATATAAAAAACTCCTTAAGGTATAAAAAGGATCTCGTTATCAGATGTATACACGAATTAAAAATAAGAACTAGTTATTTGAGTTTGCCACTAAAATAGAAACTCTTTTTGAATAGATGTGTTTAACTTCAAAAAGTAAGAGAGTCTAAATGTCCTTTTGGAATTGCGGCCACCTGGTACGTGATTTTTTTTTTGTGTATACGTACATATGTATGTGCCCCGGTAGATCAGTGGTAAGTGCACGAGTCTACCAGCCTGGGGGTTGTGGGTTCGATTCCCACCAGAGACCTTGGTAAGCTTGCTTCATTTTCTGTTCTTTCTTTCTTTCTTTCTTTCTTTCTTATCCTTTTTTAAATTTCTTCTTTCCTTCTATCTCAACCTATTCTATCTGCCTCTCCAGATAACACAAAGGGACCGAATTAAGCGGACCCAAGTGAGCTGTATCCTTTCCTTCAACGGCTGCCAGTTCTAACTAACCTACCTAACCTACATATAATCGGATAACGAAATCAAACAGATATAAAGACAAGCCATCCAGAAAGTACATTCAAATATTTAATGATTTATAAAGTTTAAACAGTTTTATTAATAAAATTCAATTATAAAATTTTGAGATTTTTTTCAAGTATAAAAATACTTGTACTTTATTTTATTAAATAGATTGTTGTTTACATTAAATAAATATTAAAAAAAGCAAGCAAATGTACAAACTAAACTTTTGTTAATGTTTTTCTCCATATACCTACTTATTTTGTGTATTTTCTTATTGATGGTTATTAATATTGTTTTAAAAATTGTGTACATTTTGTTATTATATAAAAGTTCTCGTCTTTATTATAATCAGGTTTTTTATGTTCAAATCCGGCTGGCACGACCTAACACCATCATCAACAAGACAAAACAAAAGCTTCTTCTAAATTAAACTTAAAATAAATCAGCATATAAATTTTTTTTGTTTAAATACCCACATACATACATATGTATAGGTATATAAATTCATGCAAAGATACGAATAATGTCTATTTAATAGGATTAAAAAGTTAACTTGTTTAATTTAATAAATCTCTAGCCAAAATGATAAGACTTTACATATATGTATATGTATGTACACAGAAAAAAATGAATTGTAGAATCAGTTACGAAATTCAGGGAATCAGTAATTGTTTTGTCTGGCTGAGGACCTACAACGGAAATTGTAAATTTAAACAAACAATTTGGACAGCATTTAATTAAAAAAATAATATTAGTTTTAGTTAAAAAAATTTGTTGGGCTGGTAAAATATTTGAATTGTCTAGGCGATAATTATGTTTGGTTTAAAAATTATTAAAGACTATTAAATAAATTTACTAAAAATTAAATTATTTTGAACATGAATTTGTTCGAAAAAAAAAATTTTGTAGTTTTTTCTGTGTACATATATTTTAACAAAAACCCTTTTTTTAAATGTTCTTACTGTATAAATTATTTAACATTTTTATAAACGTTGATTGAACAAAATCCTTTAAAAGTTCATTACCATTTCCATTAAAAACTTTAGTTTAGTAAGGTTATCGGTTTTTAGTATTGCTTATAGTTCTGCGGCTTTGCTTAATACTCAATAATTTTATTAAATATTTATCAACCGCAGCGAAAACTTAAAAGGCTATTTCCAAATTTTTCACTACAAAAACATTAAGAGTTCTTGAGTTACCATGAACAACAAGGCACGTATTCAATATGCAATATTTTACAAGCTTATGCCGTAGAACACAATGTTTAACAACTAAAACATTTTTATTGAAATATTTAAACATTCTGATTTTTTTTCTAAAAAAATGTTTCTGTTTTAAAGTGTTGCCTTTAAGAAAATAAAGCCCCTTTTGAGATATTTTGAAGGGTTTAAAATAAGTTCCTGAGTATAGAAATAATTAATTAAATTATTTAAAATATTTGTTGTATTAATACATATTGATACGTATATACAAACATAAGAATAAACATGTAAGAGCGCTATATTCGGCTGTGCCGAATCTTATATACCCTTCACATTGACCTTTCGCAATCCCAAACTTTTTTTATTTTTAACCATTTTTTTACTTATGAAATATTTCTAATCTTTAAATAGGCTCTAAGGCCAACTCTAAAGAAGTTGTGGGCATTTTTACATAATTTTTGTAAATTTTGTATGGCAACCCCCTTAGGGCGTGGAGATAGGGGGTAAGTATGTTCTAGGAATATGTTTGGGAGGGCAAACTAATGGGGGTCGGTCGTACACTTAATTGCTCTAAGGCCCACTCTGAAGAAGTTGTGGGCATTTTTACATCATTTTTATAAATTTTGTATGGCAACCCACTTACGGCGTGGAGATAGGGGGTAAGTATGTTCTAGGAATATGTTTGAGAGAAGAAACTAATAGGGGTCGGTCGTACACTTTATTGCTCTAAAGCCAACTCTGAAGAAGTTGTGGGCATTTTATCATTTTTGTAACTTTGGTATGGCAACCCCATTAGGGCGTGGAGATAGGGGGTAAGTATGTTCTAGGAATATATTTAGGAGGGCAAACTAATAGGGTTCGGTCGTACACTTTATTGCTCTAAGGCCAACTCTGAAGAAGTTGTGGGCATTTTATCATTTTTATAAATTTTGTATGGCAACCCCATTAGGGCGTGGAGATAGGGGGTAAGTATGTTGTAGGAATATGTTTGGGAGGGCAAACTAATGGGGGTCGGTTGTACACTTTATTGCTCTAAGGCCATCTGTGAAGAAGTTGTGGGCATTTTATCATTTTTGTAAATTTTGTATGGCAACCCCATTAGGGCGTGGAGATAGGGGGTAAGTATGTTCTAGGAATATGTTTGGGAGGGCAAACTAATGGGGGTCGGTCGTACGCTTTATTGCTCTAAGCCCAACTTTGGAGAAGTTGTGGGCATTTTATCATTTTTGTAAATTTTGTATGGCAACCCCATTAGGGCGTGGAGATAGGGGGTAAGTATATTCTAAGAATATGTTTGGGAGGGCAAACTAATGGGGGTCGGTCGTATACTTTATTGCTCTAAGGCCAACTCTGAAGAAGTTGTGGGCATTTTATCATTTTTATAAATTTTGTATGGCAACCCCATTAGGGCGTGGAGATAGGGGGTAAGTATGTTCTAGAAATATGTTTGGGAGAAGAAACTAATAGGGGTCGGTCGTACACTTTATTGCTCTAAGGCCAACTCTGAAGAAGTTGTGGGCATTTTTACATCATTTTTATAAATTTTGTATGGCAACCCACTTACGGCGTGGAGATAGGGGGTAAGTATGTTCTAGGAATATGTTTGAGAGAAGAAATTAATGGGGGTCTGTGATACATTTTTTTCCTCTACGGGCGAGTCCGGGGAAGTTATAGCGGTTTTTACCTTATTTTTTAAATTTTGTATGGCAACCATGTCAGGGGCTAGAGATAGAGGGTAAGTATGTTCCACAAAAATGTTTGGATGGAAAAAATAATTCGGGTCGGTCTTACATTTTATCTTTGTAGGAGAACCCTGGAAGCCGTAGGAGCGATTTTAAAAATGTTTAAATTAAGCTTTGTATGGCAACGCTGTTATATGTATGAACACTAATACTAATAAAATTTTTGTTTTGGGTTTTTTTCAATAATATAGACATGACTGATTCTGTTTTTTTCTTTTTTTGTTGTTTTTTTGTTGTTTTTTTATTATTACGTGTAAAAGTATGTTCTTTGTTGTTGTTGTAGACTTAAAAAACCGAGGTAGTCGTGGTTTTTTGCTTATATCTCGGTTATTTATCGGGCGATTTTGCTGAATTTCAATACCGATTTTCTCGCGACTATCTGTGACAGTTTGAGACCACATTCGGGTCTATGCGATATCGGGGGGCTTCAGAAAGTTGATTTCAACCATAACACGGACAGACGGCCAGACGGCCAGATGGACAGACGGACAGACGGACAGGCGGACATCGCTAAATCGGTTTCCCTATCTATAAGGATCCAGAATATATATACTTTATGGGGTCCCAAATGGATAATAAAGGAATTACAAACGGAATGACAAACTTATATATACCCTTATCACTTATGTGAAGGGTATAATTAAGTTATTTTAAGTTTACATATAAAATCTTAAATACATACATATATTGATAGAATCAATAGAAAAAAGTGTTTAAAAAACAAAAAACGGTTTTTCAAGATCAAGGTTGATTGTTAAAAAAACTACACTACCTCTTTTAATTTGTTATACCTGCAGACAAAGAAACCACTTTTAATTGTATATTAATATCGTAAACAAATTTATCTTTAACATAGCGGAACAAAGAATGCTTTTTGATAAGTTTTTTTTTCTAAAATATTATAAAAAAAGGTTCAACCAATTGAAACTTAATAGCTGGATTCAAAAGATACTATAAGTAATTTAACATATCTTAAAACAAAAATCAACAAAATAAGATATTTGTGAACAGCACAAATTTTAACTCAGGTTATAAAAATGGAATAAGTTACAAAAATTTTTTTTTTAATTCCAAACACCAAGGCGGTTGGTAATATAGTTTTAATAAGTTGTTAAGCAGTAATGAAAGTTGCAAAAAGAACAAAAATATACATATGTATGTGTATAGACAAATAGGAAATGGGGATGTCGGTTTAGAGTTTAAATAAGGCAATAAAAAATGTACCTGTGTGTCTACCAATTGTCTTCTAGTTGCAAAGTTTTCATCCTTATTACCAGCATTTGTTTAAGAATAGAATTTCTCATTCAGTTAACAGTAACTACCCGTCAAATAATAACAGATGTGATTCTTTAAAAAACCACATTTTAATCACACTCAAAAATGCTATTGCATGCTTTTAAGGTTTTAGTAGTAAATATAAAATGGATATTAAAACAAATTCAAAAACCATGTTGTTTAAAATTTATTTGAGGTTACCGCAAGGCTCTGTCTTATCTCCCATCTTATTTAAAATTTTTCTTAACTACCTTTTGCTTTAAGTTCTATCTGTTTTTTTTGCAGATGACTGCAGCATATGCCTTTCATATTCATTTGATCACAGATCAAGCTCTGGAGACTATAGCGTTGAGGCAGATTATCAACGAGACACTTAACCGCGATCTGGTGGTAATCTCTGACTGGGGCCGGGCAAATAGAGTCGACCTTAATGCTCGTAAGATCCAATGTTGTTTTTGGACAAACAAACACACAGTAGACCATGCCGCATTGTCTGTATTAATAGATGATATAAATATTGTGGAAACATGAAAATAAAGGGCGATTTCCGCTGGACGAAACACATTTTTATTTTCATAGTCGAAAAACCTTAAAATAAGAAGTTATCAAATCGTAAACGGCCTGCACTTTATTGTATGTTGGTCCGGAATAAAAGAATTTTAAAAATTTGGGAAACAATAAAATGTTCATAAGAAGTAGTGCCATATTTAGGGCACTGAATTTAGAGAATAATTAATTCTTCATGTGGAAAATAACGAAGGTAGTATGTCCTGTTTTTTTTTAATTTAATAAAAATGTTGCCATTATTGTTTTAGTGAGAAATCGATTTAGAAACCCTTTCGGTACCATGTAAGTTAGAGTTGTAGCTCAAGGGAAATAATAGCAGCACAAGGCCTCCAATTAGTTCTGTTATTGCTAAAACTTTGCAAAAGGTAGATAGTTAGGAATCTCCTCAATGTGTACATATATTCCCCCTATATCCGGACGAAAATGAAATACACTTCCTTTGTATGGGTCAATGTTCTAAAGTCTTTTTTTGGGCTACTGGACCGCGTAAATGAAAGGAAAAAGGTACTCATCGGTGAAGTTGGGGTATCTAACTGAATCACTTCACTTGAGAATCGTCGTAATGTGAAATGTGTTTTACTTTTCTATCGATTCTATAATATAATGTGCTTTTTTCTTAAGCCCGGAATTTAGTGCATGGTAGACGTCTTTCTAGAAGAGCACACCCATTTGTGGTCGACTGTATAGTAGTGAGTCGCACCACACATTATAGGGAAAATCTGTTTTTTAGTAACGCAGTTCCTTTGTGGAATATAATTCCTTGGGATGTCTTTCCTGTCACGGTTGATATCGAGAAATTCAAATCAAATGTTCACAAAAAACTCTCCCTCTTACCTTCTTCCTATTATGTTCCTGATAACAATACACCGATACAGAATGCAGCGCATCTACTGAGTGTTGGCTATTACTTACTTAGATTAGGGATTTAGAAACTTTTTATTGCTGAACTTTTAAGTAAATCTTCAATCTTTGCACCCTCAAATATTTTGTGCAAGAAGTAAAATTTGAATCTTTGGCTTTAGTTAAAAATATGCCTTTCTAAATTTTAAAGTAACAAACAGATGTAGCACGATTTAATGGATTTCTTTAAACAAATCAAATTATACAGAAAACCAGAAATCAAGTGAAAAAAAATAAACAAATTTATTACTAAATGTTTAGAGAACGCTAAAGGTCGTTTTAAATATTCTATTCCAAATAAAATACAAAAATTTAATTTGTCATTAATTTAATTTTTTTAATCTTTTTGGGCGGCTATACATACTAGACAAGTTTTTGACTCGAAATGTTAGGTTCGAAGTTTGTTTAAAAAATATAAATAATTTTGTAGCATTAAAAGTTAAAGGTTTTAAATAAAATTATAATTTTTATCTTGCACTATAAAGAAGCAAACTAAGTTTAAATTAGCATAATAAATAAAAGAATTATTAAAATTTTCTTGTAAAATTTTTAGTAAAAACCGGAAGTTGTTTAATTAAAATTAATATTTAAATGAGGAGTAATAAAAGATGGTTCATAAAAATTTGACACTTCCGACCGTTAAAACTGCTTTAATTTTTTTTTGTTATTTTTTTATTGTTAAGATGCGTGATTTAAATAAAAATATATATTTAAAGATAATTTGTATATGAAATGTTATTAATTTTCTGCTAAATCCTCATTGAATTTAACATCAGCAAGGGCGTTAATACCCATATCATTTTATAATTTTTTTTTTGTTAGAGGTGGCAATCAATCTAACGGGGGCGAATATAAAATACGCCATTTTTTATACTTTTAATATTTCCTTAATATTTAATTATATACAAAAACCGCCTGCCTTGATTTCCTAAATAAGTTTTACTTATATTGAGCGCTATTTTGGTTGTTGTCTATTTACGTTTAATATTGCACTAAGAAAAAAACAAAATGCAAAAAATATGTTAAAGAATAAATATATTCTTTCGCAGGTCCACTTTAAAAAGGAAAACATATTTTCTTTGCAAAGAGTAGCGGTTATGGAAGGTAGGGAAATTTCTGTTTAATAGTATTTATTTATGCGAAACGAGTTCTCTTCATCCAGTAGTCAGTTTTTACCGACGGATCTAAGATGGACTTAGGCATCGATTGTCCCGGGACACTGCTATATTGTTAATGACATAAAAGGAGGAAGCTGTTAGACCGGCAATGGGCCAATCTTACTATTATGATGAGAACATGGATGCTTAACATGACGAATTTTCAATGAGGAAAGAGGAGTGATTGAAGAATGACTAGGGATATACGGCCGGTGCTTAGCTCTGCACTTTTGTGGCATCCCCCTCTCCTCTTGCAAATTCCGCGTGGATGAATATTCTCGGGGAATTGCAGGGGCTAGATGGTCTGACGAACCCAGGTGTGGAACTACTCGGATAACCTGGCCGAGGATGGATCCGGGCCGTTCGAGGTCCCTCCTTGATTTGGATAGGAGAAGGATAAGGGACACCGTGGTCGCAATCACCGGCCACTGCCGATTTGGCACCCATGCCAAAAGATTGGGATTGCCCTGGAATGACTTCTGTAGAAGCTGTCAAGACGAAGAGGAGACTGAAAGCGTAAAGCACCTCTTGTGCTTTTGTCCGGCACTGGAGGACATTTGGATCAGGCACTTCGGTATCGGTAGACTGAATGGCCTGTCGGACGTGGCCAACATTGGCATAAACAACCTGGCGTCCTTTATCAGGGATAGCGGTTGGTTTAGGGACAGCGGCCAGTATGGGACGACTACCGCTGACCACACATGAGAACTTTCCTTCTGTCTCTCTATCTTTATTTCTATTGATCTAATCTAATTTATCTTTTTTTTCTTCTTTTCTCTTCCCCAGGTATCACAAAGGGACCGAGGAAACGGACCCAAGTGGGCTGCACAACTATTACTTCAACACTTCCGCAGCCGCCTGTTCTACCTAACCTAACCTAACCTAACCTAACCTAACCTAACCTAACCTAACCTAACCTAACCTAACCTAACCTAACCTAACCTAACCTAACCTAACCTAACCTAACCTAACCTAACCATTGTGTAGATGAATTTTTTGCCTTTTTGGTCTTGTCTGAGCTAAACACAAATCAGGAACGAAATTATTTACTAAATTTACATCTAAAAGCGGATCAATATTATGGAAAATAAAAATCTATATATTTTTTAAGCAGTTTAAAAAATGCATTTCTCAAAATAAGTATTTTATGAAATTTTTTAGCATAATGAGACCATTGACTTTATAAACAACTATTATTATAATCAGAGAAGATAAAAATATTTATTTAGCTTTTTTATTGTTTTTTGCTGTAGTTTTGAAACTTTTAATTAACTTTAACCTACATTTTACATGTAAAAAATATATTTTAATAAATAAATAAATAAATTGTAAAATTTTCTACGCTTATTAACAAAATATTAACATTTAATGACAACTAAGTCCTTTGCAATTACAAATATTTATTTTTTTATATTATTTTTGCGGCTGTCATCGAAGTTTTTAAATTTAATATACAAAATATAAAATCAATTAAGATCGCTTATTGTAATAAGTAAATTCTTATACATACTTATATTAAAATAATAAAATAAAAATTTTTTAAAAATATACAAAACAAAAAACGTTTTTGCACTTTCTGCTTATTTTTTTCTTTTTTGATATAAACAAATTTTTTTTTGCTTCTTTCTGTTTCCTCTGATTATAAAATTTATGTTTATTAAACAGACTATATTAAAAATTAATTAAAAGTAAAAATATGATTAAAAAAATTGTATTAAAATAACTACATTATTTATCAATTTATTTTAAAGTGCACTTGTTTGACCACCTCATTTTTTGATATAAATATGTATGCATGTGAGTACATACATATGTATGTATGTACTTATGTCACCATTAATACAAAGAATGGCATCAAAAAAAAAAAAACCAAAAACTTTAAAAACATTACCCAAAACTACACATGAAAAAAAACAACAATAATTATTTAAAATTTCTATAAAAATATAAACAAAACAACCGAACGCATGCGAAAAACGCTGTAAATACATATGTATATATCGTCACCTGAAATGCAAATGGACTTATAACCAAAAATATAAATATTGATCACTGTAAACCACATTAAAACACACGTCTTAACAAATTTAAACATTCTATTTTTAAAAGTAATGACTTTGTTAGGGAAATTTTAAAGGACGCAAATAGGTCTAATATAATATTTTTAAATAAACTAAAAAAATCACAGTTTTTTTCTTTGCTGTTGTGAAACATTCGTATTTATAATTGCAATAACATTTTTATTTCATAAAATTTTTATCACTCCTGTAGGGTGCCCCGGGAGATCAGTGGTAAGTACACGAGTCTACCAGTTTGGGGGTTGTGGGTTCGATTCCCACCAGAGACCCTGGTAAGTCTGGTTCATTTTTCTGTTCTTTCTTTCTTATCTTTCTCTAAATTTCTTCTATCCTTCCATCTTAACCTAATCTATCTGCCTCTCCAGGTAACACAAAGGGACCGAATTAAGCGGACCCAATTGAGCTATATCCTTTCCTTCAACGGCTGCCTGTTCTATCTAACCTAACCTAACCTATCTCTTCTGTAAATTAAAAAAAAAGAAATGACTGGTCCTTTTGCAGTTTAGATAACGACATGTATACATACTTTGCCGAAAACTTAACATCAAAATAATAATAAAAATATTTAGTTTTAAAAATAACTTCTTTACAAGTAATAAAACTTAAATCGATAGCATGTTTAAAAAGTAAAGAAATTATTTTAAAACAAGATATCTGACATTTGCAGGTAAAAAATTAATTTGAAGAAAAATCGTTAATGGACAATCAACAATGATTTACACTCTTTGAAAAATAAAAATGACCTAAGTAACTAATAATTCTGATGATGAATTAGAAAATATATGCTGACAACATTTTTGAGTTTATAAGTATTACATATTTACAAATCAAACTTGCTTAAAAGAAACTGAGAGAAATAAAAAGAATACGTGAGAAGAATTAATAATACTTACAGTTTATTTAAAAAAACAAACTATAAAAATAAAATAAAAACGTGGTTTGGATGTGCTACTGATGGTCACAATGACTCTTGAACTTTAGAAAATGATTACAATGGCCGCGACTTGTGTACCAGTTTAAATCTTGACTACGTTTATAAACAATAAGCTAAGCCCGGATTGCATTACTATCCAAAAATGATTTTTTTTACTACGATTTTGTAAGAACTATTTAAGTGATAATTAACATTTGCTTTTACTGGATAAAATAGACTTATGTAAGGCATATTTTAAATACTTGAGGTGCTTTTAGATGGGATGTATTTTACATTTGACTTATCGCTTTTGCAATCTATACTTATGTGACTGCGTTTGTTTGCCAAAACTGTTATTTTTTTTAAATTGTTTAAAATTTTTGCTACATCTGACCCAATTTCCAATCTACGTGTTGTTTATAGAACACGAAAGGCGAAACGTCTTAGACCTTTTGTATGTTTTTTGTTTTTGTAACAATAACAAAATACACATAAAACGTCCAAGACGTTGTCCCTTTCGTGCTCTTTAAACAGTACATTACTTTTGATTACATACTTTTTTCACGCTCTAATTGAAAATTCCTAATATGACTCTTACAATTGCATTTCAAACAGCGGTATTAAACGGCATGTATCAATTTTGCAGTGAAAAATTCACAAGTCATTTGTTAAATACACCCGTTTAAAAGCACTTTTAGTAAAAACTGCAAAGTTTATCTTCAAAGTTATGAATTTTAATTGCATGGATTGCCTTAAATGAAGCAAGCAGCAAAAAAGATTTGTGCAAAGTCTATACAAAATGTTTACGTGTTGTATTCATTCAATTCTAAGGTACCATAACAAGTACATATGAGTAAAAAAAAATCGAACAAACAAATTGCATATCTTTTCTTATATGTATACGATTGTGTGGATAAGTAATAATTTATATGTATTTAAATACTGTTGTTGTGTGAGATGGGGTTTTTTAATTAACTTTAGCACATTATTTTATTAAAAGTTTTTTTTATTATTTTTTTTGATACATATGTATGATATTAAAATCTTTAACAAGCTTCTTTACTTTTATATTTTAGAACTTTATTTAAATTTTTTTGTTAATGATGAAAGTAATGACAAAAAAACGAGTTGATTTTTATTATTTATACATTTAAAAGAAAGAACTTTTCGTACTTATTTAGCTAAACAAGCAATTAAAGTTTTCCGGTTCATCAGGATAATGACCAGTCAACTTCTGGCGGACAACCATTTAAGCCTTATAGAACGCAAAACAATAAAGAAAATGTTAATAATTGGCCATGCATTACGAAAATAATTCAGTTGATAGCATCAAGAGTTAAATAAAATAGTAATTTGTACATGTATGTATCTACATTATACAGGAAAAATTGTGGCAACAAAAATGTTGACTTAACTTTTTTGTTTTTATAAAAAAAAATAAAGAAAGATAAGATTTTATTAGCAAATTAATTTTTAACAAAAAGCTGATTCATACATGTTCAGGATGTGCTTAGAATTTTTTAATATTTGTTAAATAATTTTATTTGTTTCGGCGTTTTTTAACTTATTATATATTTTTACTTGTTTCTCGCAATAACCTATTACTAAAAACATACATGTCTTGAATTTATAGATACATTTGCATGTTAAAAGTACATACATATTGTTGGATTATTATAGGACGGGCGTAACTCGTTTTTTTATTGAGCTTTTTTGATTATCCTGGAGAATAATTATTAAATTTATCGTAAATTTTTTGCAGTTTTTTTATTTGAAAATAATTTTGTTGCTTTATTTTATTTAAAATTTTTGTATATGCAAAATTTTTGAAAGCATTTTTTTTCTTCTGGTAAGTAATAAGAAAATCCAGTTACGCCTTTTCTATATTAAGCTAACGATATGTACATTCATACATATATACAAGGTACATTTGATAATAATGGTGCTGCTTATGACGTACTTCTTTGGGTTTGACATTTTTATATTGCATAAATATAAAAAAAATCTACAAATAACATGTGAATTTTTTGCATGTAGTATAATACACCATGCAGTATGTGTTTTTACCCATTCAAAATACTTAAATTTTCACATACAAAATAACCTACCTGTCTTATATGAAAAAAAGCTCATTTATTTTCTAGAAATTAATAAAATGTTGTAAAATAATTATAAATAATAATAAGAAATAATAAATAATGTCACGATAATTATTACCAATCTTTAAAAGACACTTTAAGGGTTTCAAATTAAACAAATACTTACAAACCAAAATAAAAATAAAAAAACATGCATTTCTACTCATACAAATGTATATACTCGGATTCTCTACTAACTGTGATAACTATTAATTATACACGTTAGACAAAAACATACAGACCATAAATGTAAAAACGATTTACACTTATTACTCTTTTTACCGATTAATAAAGTTATTTAAACACAAAATTCTTTTTTTAAGAAGTAAAATTAAAATAACTGCAACATTTATCCGATTATTTTTTTAGTTTGTCGTGAATAAATTGATTTTATCTGAGAAAATTTTGTAAGAAGTTATATGACCACCGTTGTATGCTACTAATGAATTACAACTGATAAATTCGTAGATTCGTAAATTTGTAGTGGTGTAGCCAGGATCTTCTTTAAGCTTAAGGCATAAAATAGAAGAAAAAATGCAAATAAAATATGGTTGCCCATAACCTCTTCAAAAACTTATTTATGAACTCTTAAACTAAATAAAATCCTGTAATAAATGCATCTCCAACTACATATTTTTTTTGCAGCAGCAATTAATTTAACGTTTCACATATTTGATATAAAATTAAGTTCAAAAGCATGGTAACCCTAGTTAATCGTGTAAGAAAGTTTAAGATTTCAAATTTTGAGCTTCAACTTCCATTGCAGTGACTTGCGTTTAGGGATACTCGTTACGCTGTGCTACATCAACAATTATGATCTCCACTTAAGCCTTTTATAACTATGTGACGTAAACGCTTTTAAAATTACTTTTTTTACACCTTAGATCCTAAAAAAATATGCAAAATGTTGGTTAAACCACCCCAAATAAAATTCTTTTCAGATGATGGTGCTTTTGTGATAATTTACATATTTTTTAGGCCTTTCGTTTCAAACCTAAATAGATTTATTGCATTTTCAAGAAATAAGCAAAATGTTTATTTAAAAAGTTTTTATTTTTGCAATTTTCGGTAAATATTTTGAACACAATTTTAAAAACAATTTTAAATGAACAAATACATATACAGGCAACCTCATTCCAAGTTATAACTAACGCATTTGATATAAATTGCAAATTAAAGATGTATAAGCAAATACTTCCCAGGAACAATTGGATTAAGTTGTCTAAAAAGGGAAAGGTGTAACTATTCTTTTACTTATACTATGCATATGTTTGCACATATACACAGTACTAGACTTATATTATTTAAATAATAAATTTATGAACATAAACATTGCATGTGCATGAGTTTACACACACATAGGTAAGCATATACATACATACGTAAAAGTGACTAAGCTTTTACAAATTTTTAAACAAATTTAAATAAATAAAAAAGTGAATATTAATTTTAAAATAATTTAAAAGTAAGAAAATTTAAACTTATAATTATTAAACTATTCATTTATATGTTATTAGTTGTATGTAATTTTTATTTTTCTTTCATTACATCCAATACTTCTTAGAAATACTGCATAAAATAAAAAGCAGATTTTTTTTAATAAAAAATAGTTGACAGAGTTTTGCTTATGTTTAATATTTTTGCAATAATTTTTTATTTAAAACCTAAGAAATGTTTCATATATTTTTTTAAAAATTCCATAAACCTCATCATAATGATTACTGATCTTAAATTAAAATCAAGTTAACAATTTCAGCAATAATAATGCTAAATATATTCATATGAATTGATCAAAGTTCTGTGAAATCTAGATTTTTTTGATATTATTTTTATTCATATGTACATTTTTTTTTATTAAAAAAACAACAATGTTGTTTTTTAATTTCAACTTAAGAAGAAGAAGATAATATAGTGGGTTTTTTTCTACAACCATCTTCAAAAATAGCACAAAAACACAACTAAAACAAACACATACACATATTTGTATTAAAAAAAGCTTAAAAACCTACTAATAACAACATTATAACTATTAACATGTGCATGCTCTTAACTTGTTTTTTTATGAATGTGTGTTAACTTTTTCTGCATAAGTATGGGTAACAATATAAGTGACTATAAAATACTTTGTGCCTCGAAACTGATTTTTGTTTTCAATCGCCAGCTTAAGCGTTTGGTTGTTAGCATAAGACCCGGTAAATTAAAAAACAAAATTAAACAAATTTCAAGTAGCCAGCTAAAACTTTGACTAAGTCAAACAGAGTGTATTAAAGTGAATTAAATTCCAAGGTAAGAAGAAAACGAGCCGACAAATCTAAAGGATAACGACATTTAAGTTATTTTTGAATAAAAAAGAATGGATTAATATTTTCATCAACATTTATACCACATTAATGGTTTACTATGGATAACCTTTGTTTAAGAGACAAAAAAAAAATATAAAAATATTTTAAAAGAGCTGTTTCAAACCAATAAAAAAGTTTTGTAAGTTTGATAATGGAAAAAAAACAGTGACAAGTTTAAACTTTAAAAATAAATATTTAATTGAGAAAAAAAAAACTTTCAAAATGAATCAAAAGAAAATGTTTTATTTAACAAAG
This sequence comes from Melanophora roralis, assembly GCA_963583895.1. Lineage (NCBI taxonomy): Eukaryota > Metazoa > Arthropoda > Insecta > Diptera > Rhinophoridae > Melanophora > Melanophora roralis. The sequence goes on from OY757188.1 coordinate 108,490,083, forward strand.
AAGTTTGTCTCTTAAGTCTTTTGAATGGATCTAATATTGCTCGTTTCTATAAAGTACATGTGTGTGTAAAGATTTTCTTCGTTCCTTTTTTTATTAGCGTGCTCTTAAGATTTAGAACCTTAATTAAGGATAAGAAAAAAATTTATCAAAATATATATAAATAAATAAACAATTAAATAAAAGCGACAAAAAGCTATGTTTAAACAATTTGTGTTTATTTTTATTATGCAACAAAAATAACTATAAGATTTGTGGAACTTTATTATCATTTTATACTAAAAAAAGGATAACATAACAGTTTTTGACAAATTTATTTAGAAAAACTTTAACCACAATAAAAAATAACTAAATTTATTTTAAAATAATATGTATGGAAATTAAGAATAACGAATTATAAAATGATATTTTGTGCATTTCTTAAAACAATTTTAATGAATTTTATGAATTAGCAAACTTAAAGGACTTATCGAAACTAATGGAAAACAATTTTCGTCTTTAAAATGCTTTAAAGCATCAGGATATTCTTTATATTTTAAGTAATTGAAAATATTTTTTATATTATAAATCGTTAAACCTTCACTACTAAATAAATACCTTAAATATTAAAACTCTTAAGCCAAAAAAAATTCAACAAATAATTTAATGCATTTTTAAGTTAAATAAAGTTTTGCATCAAGACAACATCAGAAAGGCTAAATTATTATTAAACTTTTAAAAAATTTCCAACCTTATAATTTTTTAGTAAATCTATTTTTTAACCTTTAGTTATATTTAAATATTTATTTTTCACAAATTTTTTAATATTTCGCCACTCCGTTGTAAGGCATCATCAGTAAGTTTTATTCAAGATTAACATTCATTATTACGGGTTTAAAAGCAGCTTTCGGTTTTTTTAAACAGTTTTTAATTTACAATACTAATAATAATTTTTTTTAAATATTTGTTTTGAAAATAAAAATTGTTTTTGTCTTCCCAATATATATACCATCCATTAATACGAATGATGCAGCGTGGTCTAATGTGCCCTTATGTGTTAAAAGATAACATTAGCCCTTACGAGCATTAAAATTAACACTATTTGCACAAATAAGAGATTAGCATTAGATTATGGTTAAGTGTATTATTTATACTCTGCCTCATAGTTCCAATCTCCAACGAGCTAAGCCTGTAGCCCAATGAGTATTTATGGAATATGTTTCTGTCGTCTGCAAAAGAATAGATGGGATTCGAAGTCTGACATTGAAGGTCTTAAAGAAAGATAAGAAATATATTCAGAGAGAGGACGTAGCATTGCGGTACCCCTGAATTGATGTTGAACTCATTGGAAGAGATCCCATCTAACACGAATAGTACTAGTCGAGAATTGTAAAAAGTCGAGAAAATTTATCACCGATGCTAAAAGCAGCGAATTTAGATAGAAGTGCATAATGCCAGACTCTATTAAACCCCTTAAAATAAAATAGATGTCCCACTTTACTTTCGTCAAAATGATGAATTGAAGTACACCATTTTTCTGTCAAAAAGGTCAGTAGGTCCCCCGTAGAGCGTGTGTGTGCATGTTTGTATTCTATACTTTTGTTTAGATTTTCAATAATTAAATACTCCATTTCTTATTCATCTTATTACATTTTCAACACACTGCAATGCTACCAAGAATGAGTCTTTGTGAAGCCACTAAATTGTCTACAGACATAGGCTCTGAATAAAGCGCGCTTGCGCGGTAATGAATTGCAAAACTGCTATTTAGTAAACGCTGTCTCCTGTTGCAGAGTGCCAGGCATTCGCAAAGCACATGATTCGAGGTCTTATCCTCCATACATTATAGAAAATTTTAGATTATCTTTATAACCCTTTTTTAGAAGGTATACAATTTCGTATGGGGGTACTCCAATCGCTACTCCAATTCTACAGATATTTAAATTTGGATAAAATATAACCTATGTCCATTTAAGAGGTAAATAAAACAAACTGGAAACAAAACAATCCAAATTGGATAAGTAGTTCTGAAAAATCACCTTACATTACATCATGTATATGCATACATACATACATATGTACTTGTTTTAGAGTTTTTCAAAAACTGCCAGTAAAACCAATATTTATGTATGTACTTCAGAAAACTATTAAAAGCTAAAGTTTGTTTTGACATATAAAATCCTTTTGGATGCCTACACATTTTAATTCAACAATCCATATAAAGAATATAATAATATTTAAAAAAATAATAATAAATTGAAATCTAATAATAACAATATGACAACTTACAAACGTCCAAACTAAATGTTAAAAATTATATAATTCATTCCTCGTAAAAAACGCTCACGCTAACGATACTAAAGACATCACAATGCCACTGTCAATACTAAAAAACGTTGAAAAACAATTAAAAAAAATCATAATTACATACATGTATACATGTATACATACATACATTAATTTTTAAAAATATTTTGATATTTTAACGATGACTGTTAACAAATAATTAACACAATTTTGAAACAAGACGCATACAAAAATAGAGAAGAAATAAACAAAAATCAATATGCATGCTTCTATACAAATTCGTATTATTAATAAATATTTTGAAAATAATGAAACAATAAAACTATAATGCAATGCCAACAAAAAAAAAAACAATTAAAATAATAGTAAAAAGTAACAATCAAAACAACCATTGACTGAATAACTGGGTGACAGGCAGACAGGTTTCTCTTCTAAATATGTAAATTCCTTAATATAATATTTTTTTTTCTTAGAAACTAAATACTTATCAAACCATTAAAATTATGTATATTCTTATGAAAAAGTTGTTGTAGCAACTAGTTATTGCTTCATTAAGAATTTTAATTTTATATTTTACTCTATTATTACACACATTTTTGCATACATAATTTGTTCAAATTTATTATGTTAATCTTGTCGGCATGTGTATTAAATAATTATAATGTTGGCAACATACATATAAGAAGTATTTTTTATGTATTTATAACACATGTTTTTATACCCTTCACATAGTGATAGGGTATATATCACTTTGTCATTCCGTTTGTAATTTCTTTATTATTCATTTGCGACCCCATAAAGTATATATATTCTGGATCCTTATAGATAGGGAAGCCGATTTAGCGTTGTCCGTCTGTCCGTCTGTCCGTCTGTCCGTCTGTCCGTCTGTCCGTCTGTTGAAATCAAGTTTCCGGAGTCAAATAAAAAGATACAGACCAGTTAATGGTGTCAAACGATCACAAATATCCCGCTAACAATCGCTATTTAAAATCAGCAAAATCGGTTCACAATTGACCGAGATATAAGCGAAAACCCAGAGTAACCCATTTTTTTTAGGACAAAATCGGTGCATATATCCCTATATATCTCAGTAAGTATAGTCACTCTTGCCACAAAACTTGGCACGGATACTCCTAAAGAAGGGACCTAAATAATGGAAAAAATTTTTTCAGATAGGACCAGGGGAAGGGGTATTTTTTCTACAATTGCACAAATTTGGTGAAATATTTTATGCGCCATATCTCGTAAACTATAACAGCTATCGACTTAAAATGTTCTACAAAAAGTATTTGCACGCTAAAACCTACGCGTTAAAGAAAAAATTTTTTGGGTGGGGGCAAAAAAAGGGGTAGCTCCCATACAAATCGACAATTATTATCAAATATTCGATACGCTATATCTCGGAAACTATAACAGATATCGAAATGAAATGTTCTACAAAAAGTAATTGTACGCAAAGATCTACACTTTAAAGAAAAAATTTTTTGAGTGGGGGCAAAAAAAGGGGTAGCTCCCATACAAATCGACAATTGTTATAAAATATTCGATACGCTATATCTCGGAAACTATAAGAGATATCGAAATGAAATGTTCTACAAAAAGTAATTGCACGCTAAGGGCTACGCCCTAAAGAAAAAATTTTTTGGGTGGGGGCAAAAAAAGGGGTAGCTCCCATACAAATCGACAATTATTATCAAATATTTGATACGCTATATCTCGGAAACTGTAACAGATATCGAAATGAAATGTTCTACAAAAAGTAATTACACGCAAAGGGCTACGCCTTAAAGAAAAAATTTTTTGGGTGGGGGCAAAAAAAGGGGTAGCTCCCATACAAATCGACAATTATTATCAAATATTCGATACGCTATATCTAGTAAACTATAACAGCTATCGACTTAAAATGTTCTACAAAAGGTAATTGTACGCAAAGATCTACACTTTACAGAAAAAATTTTTTGAGTGGGGGCAATAAAAGGGGTAGCTCCCATACAAATCGACAATTACTATAAAATATTCGATACGCTATATCTCGGAAACTATGACAGATATCGAAATGAAATGTTCTACAAAAAGTAATTGCACGCAAAGGGCTACGCTTTAAAGAAAAAATTTTTTGGGTGGGGGCAAAAAAAGGGGTAGCTCCCATACAAATCGACAATTACTATAAAATATTCGATACGCTATATCTCGGAAACTATGACAGATATCGAAATGAAATGTTCTACAAAAAGTAATTGAACGCAAAGGGCTACGCCTTAAAGAAAAATTTTTTTGGGTGTGGGCAAAAAAAGGGGTAGCTCCCATACAAATCGACAATTATTATCAAATATTCGATACGCTATATCTCGGAAACTATAACATATATCGAAATGAAATGTTCCACAAAAAGTAATTGGGCCATAAGGGCTACGCTCTTAAGAAAATTTTTTTTGAGTGGGGGCAAAAAAGGGGTAGCTCCCATACAAATCGACAATTACTATAAAATATTCGATACGCTATATCTCGGAAACTATGACAGATATCGAAATGAAATGTTCTACAAAAAGTAATTGCACGCAAAGGGCTACGCTTTAAAGAAAAAATTTTTTGGGTGGGGGCAAAAAAAAGGGGTAGCTCCCATACAAATCGACAATTATTATCAAATATTCGATACGCTATATCTCGGAAACTATAACAGATATCGAAATGAAATGTTCTACAAAAAGTAATTGCACGCAAAGGGCTACGCCTTAAAGAAAAAATTTTTTGGGTGGGGGCAAAAAAAGGGGTAGCTCCCATACAAATCGACAATTACTATAAAATATTCGATACGCTATATCTCGGAAACTATGACAGATATCGAAATGAAATGTTCTACAAAAAGTAATTGAACGCAAAGGGCTACGCCTTAAAGAAAAATTTTTTTGGGTGTGGGCAATAAAAGGGGTAGCTCCCATACAAATCGACAATTACTATAAAATATTCGATACGCTATATCTCGGAAACTATGACAGATATCGAAATGAAATGTTCTACAAAAAGTAATTGCACGCAAAGGGCTACGCTTTAAAGAAAAAATTTTTTGGGTGGGGGCAAAAAAAGGGGTAGCTCCCATACAAATCGACAATTATTATCAAATATTCGATACGCTATATCTCGGAAACTATAACATATATCGAAATGAAATGTTCCACAAAAAGTAATTGGGCCATAAGGGCTACGCTCTTAAGAAAATTTTTTTTGAGTGGGGGCAAAAAAGGGGTAGCTCCCATACAAATCGACAATTACTATAAAATATTCGATACGCTATATCTCGGAAACTATGACAGATATCGAAATGAAATGTTCTACAAAAAGTAATTGCACGCAAAGGGCTACGCTTTAAAGAAAAAATTTTTTGGGTGGGGGCAAAAAAAAGGGGTAGCTCCCATACAAATCGACAATTATTATCAAATATTCGATACGCTATATCTCGGAAACTATAACAGATATCGAAATGAAATGTTCTACAAAAAGTAATTGCACGCAAAGGGCTACGCCTTAAAGAAAAAATTTTTTGGGTGGGGGCAAAAAAAGGGGTAGCTCCCATACAAATCGACAATTATTATCAAATATTCGATACGCCATATCTCGGAAACTATAACAGATATCGAAATGAAATGTTCTACAAAAAGTAATTGGGCCATAAGGGCTACGCTTTAAAGAAAAATTTTTTTGAGTGGGGGCAAAAAAAGGGGTAGCTCCCATACAAATCGACAACTATTATAAAATATTCGATACGCTATATCTCGGAAACTATAACAGCTATCGACTTCGAATATTCTACAAAAAGTAATAATCAAATAATTCATACATTTTGGAGAAAAAGTTGGAGAAGAGCAGGGGGACTAGACATTTAACAAGTTTTATTAACCTTCAAATATGAATAATGTCGAAAACTTTTAAAACTCTCGACCTCAAATCTTCTTCATCTATTTCTATTATTCATACGAACGTTAAAATTTTGTTATTTTTTCTTTAAAACTCGCACAATGTTTTTTATTATATTATTTGCAGTACAAAATTACTCGGCTGGGTATATTTAAAGACCAATGTGAAGGGTATATAAGATTCGGCACAGCCGAATATAGCGCTCTTACTTGTTTTAAATCTTCATTGGTTTTTGTTGATTAGCTACTTTAAATATGCTAAATTTATTTTTATTTAAAAGGCGCAGGCGGACATAATAAATGCTGACAAATAATTTCCGTATACGTATAATATGTATGCGTTTGTTCTTGTATTTAAAAATAATCTATTTATCCATTTGTAATTTTATGCGCAACCTAAATGTTAAAGCCTAGCTTATACCAGACAATTATTTGATTTCCGAACACCAAAAGACAACTACGGATGTTAGTTTGAATTTGCTTATAAAAATGGAGTTGTTGTTGTATATGCATACATACATAGTTTATACATTTTATAGCCAGTTTTTGGGCGGTAGTTTTAGCTTGGTTTATTTGTAGCTTATTTAAACTTTATAACAATTAAAAGTTGCCTTAAACTAGCAAGCTGTTTTTTTATTAATAGTTTCAAAAATGTCAATTAAAATATTTTTTACGAAATAAAAATATGGCATCATTTAACAAACAAGCGACAAGAAACAAACAACAAAAGATAAATGAAAGGAGTCCGAAAAATTTATTTTAATCACATTTATAGTCTGCCTTCTAAATATTAATACATGTGAATTAGATTGTATAAAACAGGAATGCTAACGATCCAAAAAAAAATATTTTATCTTTTGTTGGCTTTAAAATTATAAAATGTGAGAAAATTGTTTTTCGGCTTTAACACAATTTTGATTGATTTTCAATACATTAAAATTTTTCATAAGAAAACTCTTCACCTAACAATTTCAATAATAATAAAGGTGAATACATTTCGAAGAGCACTTATTGTTACATTGCTTGAGCAAACACATGATAACACAAAAGCACTGATTTGAAGCGCATTTCAGAGAAATAGAATGATATTGCTAGAAGAAAGCACTCTTACATGAACAATAATTAAAAAAAGAGATGGATTGTACAAACTTCTGGCGTTAATAGAGAATCAGCTGACGATCAGCTGTTCAAGTAGAGTAACCTATGTAATTTAGCATGATAACAATAATATTATTATAGGTTTTTCATTTCCTTAAAACTGTTATTAATTTTTATTAATTTCTACTAGAAACCGTCAAAAGAGAGTAAAAAATTGTTACACGTTTGCGCAAGTAAAAATTTTACTTGCAAAATTAATTAATTAATTGTTTTTTTTTAAACTTCTTTTCACTTTATCGTTGCAAATGCTTGCTGAATACTTTTATAATTTATATGGAAATACAGAACAAATTAAAAATATTTTTTAACTACATTCACATCTGTGCCCTCGAAATTTTGAATAAACCACAAAAAAGAAAACAACTTATGGTTGCAGCAAATAATTTTGTTTTCGGTTTCAATATTTAAGTTTAAAATTTTTTTAAGGTCATTAATATATTATTGGCTATCAATTTATCTGTCATAAAAAATTAAAATTCTTCTCACTTAAGACACACATACATATGTATGTATATACATTATGAATATATTTAGACATACACAAAAATATACATGTATTTGTGTATGTTAAATTTATATCAAAAGGTGATGAGCACTTTTAGATGCACATACAAGCACTAAACATTTTTATTTTCAGAATCAGAAAAGGTAATGCCTCAATAAACAATTAACGGCGCAGCTTCTTTTTTATTTTGTCAGCCTTTAGGCATTGGCAATAGTTAATAAACTGTAAATATTATTTAACCGGTTATGTGAATGTATTTGTACATTACTTTATTAAAAAAAAAATATATGTACATCCTTGACACGAAAACCAATACAAAATCTTTGTATTTAAGTAAAGTTTGTTAAATTTTTCAGTTGTTTTATTTAATGGAAACATATGTATGCACATATGTACAGCTTTTAGTTTACTTATTTTCGTGCCAAAGTCTGGTGTGTCATGCCAAACTAAGCCATTCATACGGAATGTGTGTAATGTGTTTAAGGTGATTCCAATGCGTACACATCATTATCACGCATACATACTATTGCATTTTTATTAAATAGTCACGATGAGATTTCGTCTTCTGTTTACTTGCTTATTTGCCATTTAAAAGATGTTTTTTTTTAATTATCATTTTTATACAAACGTCTATAGACTTCATTATCATTAATTTTAAAACTGACATCAACCTTTACTTTAATAATAAGCTGTTAATGATTTTTTTAAAACACATTCTGCTTTAGTTCTTTATTATTTAATTGTTGTTACCTTCTCATTGACACCCTTTTTTGTATAAACAATGTATCATTTACATTTTGACAGCTGACCGGAGACAGAACTTTAAAAAAGATCTTTAAATAAAAATGCTCTTACAGCCGTGCATGTAATAAAAATAATGTTGATTTCCATTTTATTAGGTTGTTTTTATCTTAGTTTTTAAAAATTCTAAATAAATTTAAAAAATTATAGCAATTTGTATAAAAATCGTGAAGCAGCCAGATTTGCCTTATTAACGATTTTATTCGGTGTTAGATATAGCGTTTGTTTTTGGACTTAAGCACTAAAGGTCTTCAAAAGAATTTAAGTGCTGGTAGGCACCTTTTGTGTGCTTTAAGTTATTTAAATAATTTCATTATAAAAATTATACAATTCGACTTCTCTTGCTGTTTAACATTGAATTGCTTCAGCATAATATATTATTTAAATAAAATCAATGTTATATAAAACGTTAATGGCTTCAAAAGGAAATAAAATATTGCTATCAGTGTTAACTAACTGTTGCTGTTGTGATAAAAATTTTTTTTGTAAAACTTTTTAGCACTTTTACAATTTTGTCTTATGGCAACATTGGAAGCAGCAATGTATTCAGACAAGTTTGTAGCTTAAGTCTTTTGATTTAAGCATAATAAAACAGTCAATAACTTATTCAGGTCCATATTGCAAATGGGCAATTCCATTGTGACGGCTGTGACCATTTTGCTCACATCTTTGCTTACAACTCAAACAAATCGAAATTTTTGTTTGAAAAAAGACTATGATTTTAAGGGATGGTACGTTTTTTTTTAGCGATTAGTAGTAAGTATACACTGTAAAAACAAAATTTCTGCTCACAATGATCACTTGAAGACTATGACGGGTGTGACTTTACAAATTTGAATTAGAGAAAATTTGGACTTTAAGGTCAAGTTGTGTAAAATATTCTTAAAAAACGGGGTTTACGTTAGTTTAAAGTGTTTTTAGTTGTATTTGAATTATTATTTCTACAAAAAACTATTTTACCTTAAGCAAAAACCTTTTATAAAATTTAACGGGTGAAAAATTTGCTTTTAAATGTAAAAAAACAATAGCCGATTGTTAAGTGTGTGATCGATCAGTTTAAGCTCTTGCGCTAAAAGTAAATATAAATCATCGATTTTTTTAATAAGAAAAAAATTAATTTTCCCCAATTTAGGTCGTTTTACGTAGAATTGACTAAACATAAAATTATTTTATACAAAAGTTATAGCCTTTTCAATTAAATGTATTTTTATTGAAGGCGATTATTATATGTTTTTTTGCACGAATAAAATATTTTTGTAAAAAAAAGTTGTAGGGTGTTTGACTGACCCTTACAAAAAAAAACCCTGAATGTTTATTGTATTTTTCTTAAGAGTGTAGAAATAATTTTTGATTCTCTCAAAATGTGATGATGGAAATTCTTTTATAAAGAATATTTTTGAATATGATTTTATTTTTGTATTAATTTTTGATTTTTTTATGAATTTGGTTTTGATATTTTTGTATTTTTTCTTGTGAAAATTGCTATTTTAGTAACGACCATTATTGCCAGAAGTAGGAAAAAATCACTACATGTAGGTTTTTCTTGATACTAAAATAGAAGCGTAGGAAAAATCGGGCAGATTTATTATATTCGCCAAAATGTACTTATTTTTTCTTCCATTGTATCATTTATTAAGTAGATAAAATAAAACACTTTTATATTTATACCCTTCACATAGTGATAGGGTATATATCACTTTGTCATTCCGTTTGTAATTTCTTTATTATTCATTTGCGACCCCATAAAGTATATATATTCTGGATCCTTATAGATAGGGAAGCCGATTTAGCGTTGTCCGTCTGTCCGTCTGTCCGTCTGTCCGTCTGTCCGTCTGTCCGTCTGTCCGTCTGTCCGTCTGTCCGTCTGTCCGTCTGTCCGTCTGTCCGTCTGTCCGTCTGTTGAAATCAAGTTTCCGGAGTCAAATAAAAAGATACAGACCAGTTAATGGTGTCAAACGATCACAAATATCCCGCTAACAATCGCTATTTAAAATCAGCAAAATCGGTTCACAATTGACCGAGATATAAGCGAAAACCCAGAGTAACCCATTTTTTTTAGGACAAAATCGGTGCATATATCCCTATATATCTCAGTAAGTATAGTCACTCTTGCCACAAAACTTGGCACGGATACTCCTAAAGAAGGGACCTAAATAATGGAAAAAATTTTTTCAGATAGGACCAGGGGAAGGGGTATTTTTTCTACAATTGCACAAATTTGGTGAAATATTTTATGCGCCATATCTCGTAAACTATAACAGCTATCGACTTAAAATGTTCTACAAAAAGTATTTGCACGCTAAAACCTACGCGTTAAAGAAAAAATTTTTTGGGTGGGGGCAAAAAAAGGGGTAGCTCCCATACAAATCGACAATTATTATCAAATATTCGATACGCTATATCTCGGAAACTATAACAGATATCGAAATGAAATGTTCTACAAAAAGTAATTGTACGCAAAGATCTACACTTTAAAGAAAAAATTTTTTGAGTGGGGGCAAAAAAAGGGGTAGCTCCCATACAAATCGACAATTGTTATAAAATATTCGATACGCCATATCTCGTAAACTATAACAGCTATCGACTTAAAATGTTCTACAAAAAGTATTTGCACGCTAAAACCTACGCGTTAAAGAAAAAATTTTTTGGGTGGGGGCAAAAAAAGGGGTAGCTCCCATACAAATCGACAATTATTATCAAATATTCGATACGCTATATCTCGGAAACTATAACAGATATCGAAATGAAATGTTCTACAAAAAGTAATTGTACGCAAAGATCTACACTTTAAAGAAAAAATTTTTTGGGTGGGGGCAAAAAAAGGGGTAGCTCCCATACAAATCGACAATTATTATCAAATATTTGATACGCTATATCTCGGAAACTGTAACAGATATCGAAATGAAATGTTCTACAAAAAGTAATTACACGCAAAGGGCTACGCCTTAAAGAAAAAATTTTTTGGGTGGGGGCAAAAAAAGGGGTAGCTCCCATACAAATCGACAATTACTATAAAATATTCGATACGCTATATCTCGGAAACTATAAGAGATATCGACTTAAAATGTTCTACAAAAGGTAATTGTACGCAAAGATCTACACTTTACAGAAAAAATTTTTTGAGTGGGGGCAAAAAAAGGGGTAGCTCCCATACAAATCGACAATTGTTATAAAATATTCGATACGCTATATCTCGGAAACTATAAGAGATATCGAAATGAAATGTTCTACAAAAAGTAATTGCACGCAAAGGGCTACGCTTTAAAGAAAAAATTTTTTGGGTGGGGGCAAAAAAAGGGGTAGCTCCCATACAAATCGACAATTACTATAAAATATTCGATACGCTATATCTCGGAAACTATAAGAGATATCGACTTAAAATGTTCTACAAAAAGTAATTGTACGCAAAGATCTACACTTTAAAGAAAAAATTTTTTGAGTGGGGGCAAAAAAAGGGGTAGCTCCCATACAAATCGACAATTGTTATAAAATATTCGATACGCTATATCTCGGAAACTATAAGAGATATCGAAATGAAATGTTCTACAAAAAGTAATTGCACGCTAAGGGCTACGCCCTAAAGAAAAAATTTTTTGGGTGGGGGCAAAAAAAGGGGTAGCTCCCATACAAATCGACAATTATTATCAAATATTTGATACGCTATATCTCGGAAACTGTAACAGATATCGAAATGAAATGTTCTACAAAAAGTAATTACACGCAAAGGGCTACGCCTTAAAGAAAAAATTTTTTGGGTGGGGGCAAAAAAAGGGGTAGCTCCCATACAAATCGACAATTGTTATAAAATATTCGATACGCTATATCTCGGAAACTATAAGAGATATCGAAATGAAATGTTCTACAAAAAGTAATTGCACGCTAAGGGCTACGCCCTAAAGAAAAAATTTTTTGGGTGGGGGCAAAAAAAGGGGTAGCTCCCATACAAATCGACAATTATTATCAAATATTCGATACGCTATATCTAGTAAACTATAACAGCTATCGACTTAAAATGTTCTACAAAAGGTAATTGTACGCAAAGATCTACACTTTACAGAAAAAAATTTTTGAGTGGGGGCAATAAAAGGGGTAGCTCCCATACAAATCGACAATTACTATAAAATATTCGATACGCTATATCTCGGAAACTATGACAGATATCGAAATGAAATGTTCTACAAAAAGTAATTGCACGCAAAGGGCTACGCTTTAAAGAAAAAATTTTTTGGGTGGGGGCAAAAAAAGGGGTAGCTCCCATACAAATCGACAATTACTATAAAATATTCGATACGCTATATCTCGGAAACTATGACAGATATCGAAATGAAATGTTCTACAAAAAGTAATTGAACGCAAAGGGCTACGCCTTAAAGAAAAATTTTTTTGGGTGTGGGCAAAAAAAGGGGTAGCTCCCATACAAATCGACAATTATTATCAAATATTCGATACGCTATATCTCGGAAACTATAACATATATCGAAATGAAATGTTCCACAAAAAGTAATTGGGCCATAAGGGCTACGCTCTTAAGAAAATTTTTTTTGAGTGGGGGCAAAAAAGGGGTAGCTCCCATACAAATCGACAATTACTATAAAATATTCGATACGCTATATCTCGGAAACTATGACAGATATCGAAATGAAATGTTCTACAAAAAGTAATTGCACGCAAAGGGCTACGCTTTAAAGAAAAAATTTTTTGGGTGGGGGCAAAAAAAAGGGGTAGCTCCCATACAAATCGACAATTATTATCAAATATTCGATACGCTATATCTCGGAAACTATAACAGATATCGAAATGAAATGTTCTACAAAAAGTAATTGCACGCAAAGGGCTACGCCTTAAAGAAAAAATTTTTTGGGTGGGGGCAAAAAAAGGGGTAGCTCCCATACAAATCGACAATTATTATCAAATATTCGATACGCCATATCTCGGAAACTATAACAGATATCGAAATGAAATGTTCTACAAAAAGTAATTGGGCCATAAGGGCTACGCTTTAAAGAAAAATTTTTTTGAGTGGGGGCAAAAAAAGGGGTAGCTCCCATACAAATCGACAACTATTATAAAATATTCGATACGCTATATCTCGGAAACTATAACAGCTATCGACTTCGAATATTCTACAAAAAGTAATAATCAAATAATTCATACATTTTGGAGAAAAAGTTGGAGAAGAGCAGGGGGACTAGACATTTAACAAGTTTTATTAACCTTCAAATATGAATAATGTCGAAAACTTTTAAAACTCTCGACCTCAAATCTTCTTCATCTATTTCTATTATTCATACGAACGTTAAAATTTTGTTATTTTTTCTTTAAAACTCGCACAATGTTTTTTATTATATTATTTGCAGTACAAAATTACTCGGCTGGGTATATTTAAAGACCAATGTGAAGGGTATATAAGATTCGGCACAGCCGAATATAGCGCTCTTACTTGTTTTTGTTTAATAGTTTTTTTGGTAGAAAAAAAATGTTCTAAATAGGATCAAGTCCGTTATAAAGAATATTTTATAAAATACAATATAGAAGTAAAAATTCTTTAAACTTTAAATTTGTAACGTTATATCACTGTCACTGTGTTTTAGTGGCCGTTATGTTCTTTAATATGTGAGAAAAATGGTTACACCCGTCACAGTGAAATCCTATAACCTTTGTTTTTTCCTCCAGTTTAATAACTAAAATGCGGAGGAATTTTTATAGAGGAAATTTTTTCACATGTAGGGGAAAACGAATTTTTTCCGTCATTCTAGTCTGAATCATAAGTCAATTGGTTTGCTGTAAAAGTTTTTTGACAGAATGAAATTGGAACAACTTGTTTTCCACCGATCCATAGCAATTCATTTTTGACTAAATCATGTTAAAAACCAATTACTTCTCATTACTACATACATACATATAATTTTTATTTATTAATTTTTCAGATGAAAATCACCTTGGTTTTAGCTGCATTCTGTGTGGCAGCAACATATGCCGAACCTGCCATTAGTGAAGCCAGAGCTACAACAACTCACACCTCGACTAAGCCTGGTAGATTTTTATCTCTGCCCATACCCGCAAAATGTTCCAGGCGTAAGTGTTTAATATCTTTTTTTTAACTTGAATAATCACTTCTTTATACAAAAGAACTAATGCGAACGTGTAACCAATAAATTTTTTGTTTCAAAAAAGGGAAAACGACGTGCCTAAAATAGACAGCAAAAGTTATTGTTTGAATTTATAATTTGTGTAGAAAATATCGAAAATAGTTAATGGACTTAACGTCAACGCTTAACGTGTACTCAAAACGTCGTTTGCTATAAAATTTAAATAGAAAATTGTAAAATGCATGACCAAGAAAAAAGTGAAATTAAAAAAAAAAAAAATTAATTAAAAACACACAACATTTAATAATTAAAATATTTTATAATTTTCGCTTTGGTAATGTTTTAAACAATTTAGGCTGTTTGGATTTGTTTAAGTTTCGACACACCTTTATTAGTTTTTCATTATTGTTAGGCAGATAGGGCTGTGTTGAAATTATTTTTTCTAGTTTTTAACTTCTTAAGCATATTTTTTTTTGATTTTAAAAAGAAGCCGACTGTTTAATACTAGTTAAATAATATTACACAACGATGTTTACAAAGCGAAGATTCAAGTAACGTTTTTGATTTTTTTTTCATTGTTTGTTGGGCAATTTTTTTCAATGGAAAAATACCAGCTAAAAAGCATTGATTTAATTTTTTCAAAACTGCAGCAGCTCAACACAAAGTAAAGTACATTTACCTTTGACTTGTTTTCTTTTATTTTTTATGTTGCATAAATAGAAATTTGTACTCTTTAACACCATTAGTAGGGCAAATAGTCTATATACAATTGTTATTACGTGTGCAACAAAATTTTAGATCCAACAAAGGATTTTGATCTAGTTAAGTGGTTTTCTGAAACACTTTTTTTTATTTACGTTTGCTTTTGGATATTTTTATATTTAAACTATTTCCTCGAGCTACTTAAATACCACAAAAATAGTTCTGAGTTGAAAGACCAAGGTTGTTATTAATAAAGCACTTGTTCGAACAAAAAAAAAAAAATCATTCGAACAGATAAGTACTTTTAAATGATATTTAAAAACAAATTTTAAGTATTTTTGTAACTTTACAGCTTGTTAATATTAGATGATGAAACCACTGTGTATGTATATACTTAAGCAATTATTTGCCTGAAAACATTTTTTACCGAAAATATTACACTTCTTCAATTGTGCACTGATATTCATAATAGTTTGAATAGTTAAAAAGCTTGACAAATGTTATTAATTTTTAAGGCATATTTTTTTTGTTTTGAAAACACTAAAAGTTATAATTATAAACAAGCACGTTGACTGAAGCACATTTTAAAAACACGTTTTTTTTTAACTATTTGGGAACAAATCGGATGTTGATCCGTGTGAAGCAAAAACATTTGAATAATTACTTTATTTTAATAAGAAGAAAATTTAGTTTTTTTTGTAAGCAAATGAGTAATTTTTTATTAAAAAAAATTTAAAAAATTAAAACATCAAAATAAATAATGTTAACAACTTGCAACCGCATTTTATTTGATGTTGAAATATACATAGGTATATATGTATATGTAAATCTGATAAATGTTTGTTGTAAAGTCATAACAAAAATAAACACATATTTATAAGTTGTTACAAATTAAGTTATGGTATTTTGTGGCTTGTTGCCAGTCTAAGTTTTGTTTTTTTTTTCAAATAAATCTAAATGTTGCATTAAATTATAATGAGAGCTAAAAATCTTTTTTTGTGCATAAAATTAAAAAAAAAATGAAAAATGCATTTATTAGTTAAATTTACTAAACTAACTACCGTTATTAACTGGTTTGAATTAAACAAGATTGCCTTTCTGTGTTAGATTTAAAGTAAATTCATACAATTTGAGTTTACTTTTTGCGGCATAAAATACAATTTTGTCAAGAGTTAAGCTTCACACTTGACAAATATTTGACGTAATAGTGTTTTCGTCGTCTATTTCCTTCAATCCTTTATATTAACAATTTTTAACTTAAGTTGTAGGATCCATTTGAATGTTAATGTTGTAAAAACTTTTTAAGAACATAAGCCAAATAAAATGGGATCAAAGAATATTAAAAAATACTCCAAATTTTTCTTAAATTTAAGGAGATAGAAATATATGCAGTTGTCAACACAAAACTGGAAGTTTTATAAAAAAAACTGTAAATTATTTTCATTTTTATATATACATACCCTACGGAGAAGTGGACTGGTGCAAAACTATTGATGTGAACGGTTCCTTAGGGTAGGGACTGCACTTTGTTTTTATTTACAATAACAAAATAAACATAAATCGTCCAAGACAATCACTTGGCAAGACAATTGGCTTTGAAAAACAGTACATAAGGGAGCTTTAAATAGGAAAGTTGTTGTCATTATTAATATAATACAGTAAAACTACAGTTTATAAATCTAAATCTTTTAAATAAATAATCTTTTCCTAGAAAAATGTTTAAACCACCACAAAAATGTTCAGTTCTAAATATGTATTTCTCTGTGTCACAATAAAGAAAAACTTTTAAGTTTTCTTGTTTGCCTCTCATCTTAAGCGTTGTTGAGTTTACTAAAATTTTTCATAGCAAAACCACAGAAAATTATCATCTATGAACATACATACACACATATGTGCTGTAGTATATAAAGCTTTTAAATTCGTTTAATTTTGTGTTTTGCACGTAAATGCGCATAAATTTGCCTTGACCCAAATTTTGCACAAGATCATGCAAATGATTTTGGAAATAAGAAAAAAAATATAAAATTAGTTAAAAAATACTTATACTGATACAGGAATGTGTACTCTAAACTACCGCTATGCAGACAGAGCGAAGCAAAATAAAAAGTTTTGCATTTAACAACAACAAACCTGTTGGCAAATTAGGGCATTAGTTTCCATACAATTATTTTTATTATGCGTTGCGTTTTACGCAATTAGGTCCTTAAAGCTTTATATAACAAAAGCTTTTTTTTATTATATTTTTATATCAAGTAGCCAAGCTGGGGGAGTTAAAAAACTTGTGAATTATAGACATTTTTGTTCCCAAATATCATTTATACAAGATATCGTTAATTTTTATCAAGCTGCTTAAACCAGGTTTTTAATGGGTTAATATTGCTTACGAAATAAATAAACTCGCGATGTGTACTTTTGTATGTGATAATAAAATCTTTGGATGATTATAACTTTAAAAATATCTCTAAGCTGATATTTTTATATCATCACAGGAAATGCGAAAAACCTAACAACCAAAATAATCAAAACCTGGGGTTTGAAGGCCCTATTGCATACAACTTCTCACCAACCCAGAGTTGATGCACGGGCTTTTAAGGTTTCTAGGGCTACCTGACTGTGAACACAAATAGTGATCTAACTATTCCTTGGAGTATGGTGCACTAAAATCTGTTGCCCCCAAAATGTACTCATCGAACTATATAATATCCCTTACTAAAGACGGCGGCCATTTTATATCCGTCAGTAAAAACGGCACACCCCACATACTAGTATTCGCTCCCGGGGGTTATTTTCAAAACTGAATTCTTTGATCATTTATTGAGATTAGTTCTAAATCGCCTAGTCTGACTTAGCTTCTTGTCGCTATTCCTATTTCCAAGTACTTCATAGGTATTGTGTGGAAATTGACGTCCAGTGCCGATTGAGGTGAATTTTTTATGGTACCAGTGATGTCAAGTGAAGCGAATCTTTTGACAGGAGAATATTATAACAGCCTTTTATAATGCCACCCACCACACAGTATATCCATACGCTAGAAATGGTCTTACAACCATTGTGTTAATACTGTTCCTACTCTTAGTGCCAAACCTCATCTTTCTTTTATTAAATTTTGGCATGTATTGTATTGTTTCCTGTCAATTCTTCTTTTATGATAACCTGCTATCAAGGATTACCCCAAGGTATTTAGTCTCACAAGCTAGCTTTAGCTCTACCCAATAGAGAGCTGTACTTACTCCCTGACCCTTTACCTGATGGTAAAGAGAAAGATATCTACTGCTAAAGCTTAATGTAATAACTTATATAATGTGGGTATTTACAGGAAAATTGGGATAACTAAATTTTTTTTGGCTCTTGTATATTAAATGTTAACATTGCAATGATTTTAAAATTTTACAACCACAAAGTGGTAAAATAATTACCTAAAAATTAAACATCAAAGAAGTTACTATTGTAAGAATAAACAACTCATTAATGTATATTGCAATGTCTATAGGTTGAGGTTGCATATTACGAATATATTTTTCACATTTTGCTATTGTTTTTGCATTTGTTAATACATACTTACATATGTAGACATGTATGTACATATTTAGGCAACAAGTACAACATGCAATGTATATGCATACATAGATGAAGATTTAAAAAAAAAAATAATTAAAATTTAATACACAAATGTAGTATTTGTACATCGTAAAGCAGCAAAGGTATTGCATCTAATGATTTAATGAAATGGAAGCTGCTAACCAACTGTAAAAACGAGTTTTTGTCGTGTAAACTACACAGAGGAAAAATCATTAAATACATTAATTTAAGACAGCAAACAACATTGTGTAATTTTTTACATAAACTTTATCGCAAAAGATTAAAAATTAATATAAAATTTTTTAATTTAAAAACTAAATGTTACCGGAGAAAACTGAGCCCAAACTTACTTCTAAGAATACTGTCATCTGAACTGAATTGAAGAACCACTGTTATAAATTTTTTTTACACTAGAATTGGAAAACTCAATAAAATAGTACGATTTGCTTAAACATAGACGATTTTTAAAAGCAAAATTGTTAAGTTTTGTCACTATGTTTGGCCTTTTTGATCTGAAAAAAGAACACATTTGCTGTTTTTTGTTTGTTAAACCTTTTATTGAAGGTCTAAAAATTTGAAGTGTGTTTTGATGGGGTACCCCATTACTAAAGCTCCTAGTACACGGAATGTAAAAAGCTACATGGGTATGTAGCTCTGACGTAATTTTGACGTCATCATAAAATCACTTTCCCTTAAATTAGTCGCAGTTGCTTTTTTAATGACTTCAAAATTACTTCAGAGCTACATACACATGTAGCTCCTTACATTCCGTGTACTGCCGGGTTAAAAAAAATCAAATTAGTTTTGAATTTTGGCTCTTTTACATTTCAGGGGACGATGTCTGTACATATGTTAATTAATTAATTTTGTGGATTTGCAAAAATCGTCAATATATAAATTAAAAAAAAAAAATATTTTTTATTTTAGTGTAAAGCAAAACAAAAAGTAAAAACAACAAGTAACATTGGATGCATACTTCGTACATGTTAAAAAAGTATATTTAAAATCATGATGTGAATGATAATAGTGTTGCGCAAGATGTATTTGATAATGATTTGAGCTTTAAATGGTTTTTAAAATCATTTGTTAAGATAGTCAGGTATTTAAACAGCATCGGTAACCAACAAACAATTATGTACATACATATGTCTTAAGGCTAAACGAAATTGTTTAATCATGAATGAAAATAACTTGGCAAACACAAACCAGTAATTCCATGACACGACATTAATAAGACCCATAATAACAAAAAAAAAAAAAAAACAATATTAAACAAAAATTAATAAACAATTTTTCTTTTGTTAACTTATCTGAATAGGTCCCAAACAATTCTCCTACCGTGGCAAGAACATGTTCTTGAGCTCACAAGTTCCTGAATTGGCCCACAAAAAGGTTGACTGGTTAGATGGTCGTAACTTGTGCCGAGAATACTGTATGGATTTGATTGCATTGGAAAATCAAGAAAAAAATAATCTCATCTTCCGTATTATCCAGCAAAACAATGTTCCTTACATCTGGACAGCCGGCCGTATCTGTGATTTTAATGGTTGTGAAAATCGTCCCGATTTAGAGCCCAAAAACATTTATGGATGGTTCTGGTCTGCAACTCGTGAGAAGATTCAAGCAACTAACCGCATTCCTCAAGGCTGGGGCTACAATCCTTGGTCTCAAACTGGCCACAAGAAGCGCCCTCAACCTGATAACGCCGAATACGATATCAATCAAACTAAGGAACAATGTTTGTCTGTCCTAAACAATGTCTACAATGATGGAATCGCCTGGCACGATGTTGCCTGTTATCACGAAAAGCCAATCATTTGCGAAGATAATGAAGAATTGTTAAAATATGTTGCTGCTACCAATCCTGGTATTCGCCTTTAAATTTAATTTTTATTTACAGGAGGGATTTAATTTAATTTAATTTTTTATTTTTTTTTTTATTTTATAAAGAAAACAAAATAGACTTTAGAATTAAAAAAAAATATTTTAGTGTCTTTTACAAAGTACTTCAACTTATTTTTCTATTTATCTGCGAAATTCTTGACGTTATTTCTTCCAAGTAACTACCACTTTGTAGAAAAATAAGACTTAAAATGATTTTCGAATCTTACGTTTAAAATTTAAAAAAAAACAAACAAAAATATATAAAAAAAAATTATTAAAACTGACAAGCATTTTATTTAAAGGAAGTAAAAAAGTAAAAGCATGGGGGGTCAGCAAGCTTTAAATGAGACCAACCATTTTAAGGGGTAAAAACTATGATTCGTATGTTCGATTTTCAAAATTGATTTACTAGCGATTGTTGTTGAGAACCTTGGGAGGTTGGCAGATGGCGTTTTTGTACGAGGATTAACAAAATAAATGCATACATACATATAAGCAAAACGACTTAAACTCCGAGCATATTAGATACATATTAGAGGCCAACTAAAGACGACACTAAATAAGGCATCATCTCGAATTTTGAATTCATTTCATATACCTTACGTGTGCACACACAACAATAAGTGCTGCGTTGTATTGTTTGCCATCTCTTTTGTTTACTTAACTTAAATGAAAAATATATTCACACTTAAGCACACTTAAGTAAACAACAACGGCATATCAAATTATCATGATCACACACTTCAATTTCAATTCATCTCGAAACTTTACTGTTGACGGGATGTTCCTGGTGTGTTAGTTTTAAAAACGGGGGTTGATTTTTAATGTATGCATGTAATGTAATGTAATTACGTATGAATTTTATATTGATTTGCCTGCTTGTATATATGTTTCTTTATCTATTCAACATTATGTGTAATACACACAGTTTTGTTGTTGTTGACCACAACTCATCATAGTCATTTTTTTTTTATCGACCTCATGATGTGTGGTGTGTGGAGTGTTTAAATTGTATCAATAACAGTGCATGACACCACTCTTTATTCTTAACTACACTACATTGAATCAAAGACACTGTGGCCCCTACACCACATTACAGCACTTAAATAGTTTAACCGCACAACAACACAAGAATTAGAAAATTACGCGGTTCTTGAATTAGCTTAAATAGGACTTGATGCAGGTCTCTAATACATATGTATATTAAATGTCAACAAAAAAATCATTAGGTTCGAACACAAAAAATTTTTTGCAGTTATTCTTATTTTGTGTTCGATTAAAAATACCAATAGATGGCGGTACATATTTTCTTGAAATTTGTTTTGCCTTATAGTTTTAAGTTTCAAACCTCAAGCTAACTGCATACAAATAAAATTCTCTGCAATAAAGCTTTTTCTGTGTAACCACAAAAGCTAGTAGAAAAAAATACAGTGGCAAAACATTTGACAATGTAAATGAAGATTAAGTTTGATAAAAAAAAAAATAATAATTATGTTAGTAACGCAACACCACGATGAAATTAGAAGACAAGTAATATGGGTAAATTGCTTTTAATATAAAAAATTACATAAATGGGTTCGTAGTTAAAATTAAAAAATCTAAAAATATAATTTTTCCATAATTTTATTGTATTGCGTATGGTAAAATAATGGGCCTTATTGTGTTTGGCGTAGTCGTGTCGAATGTTGTCAAATTCGCCACAAAAACGACAAGGGTCCTATTCATATAGCATTGGCGTATTTGTTAGCCGGTACCAAAAAAACTAAAAACGACTACGCCAACGCCAATCACAATAAGGGTGATGTTAGGTAAGAGAACTACGTTAAAATTTTAAAGCTTTCTTTCTTTTTTATTTTTATATATTGAATTTGATATTCCACTGAACTTTCGGGGTAAAAATATCGATTTACGAACGGTCGAATGTAAAACTTCATATTTTTAAAAGAATAATAAGAGGCTAAAATCTTTTTTTTAACTGTTATCGCCTGGTGCACAATTAAATTATGGAAAACACATTCTATTCTTCATTTTTGTATTTAAAAATACGATTTATTTGCCGATTTTTTATTAAATTAAAAAAAAATTTGCACATGCATGATTATCCTTTGTCCTATTTATTTCAAGCTCAAGATTTTTTATAACTGGTTTTTTATATTCCAATATTTCGCCACCAAATGGGAAGCTTCGTCAGGGAAATTTTTTTTTTAATTAAAAAAAAAAGATCGAAGAAAATAGGCGAAAAGGCATGATTATCTATTCTACAAAATCGTGCGATAATTTTTTTAAACAAAAAAAAATCGAATATTTTTATGCAAAAAATTTATCGTACTTATCTCTAATAAAATATTTTTGGTTATTGAGTACAAAAAGCGATTGAGCATCTGCAACAGATGTAACCTAATCAGCAAAATTTATATAACTCTGCAATAACGTTTTTCTTTTATTGCAGTTTTACTTACAGTTTTGTTGGTTGATTTAGTTTTTTTTTTAAGAAAAACTCAATTAAAAAGTTTATTACAAAACATTCAATGTTTCTTTTATTTTTTTCCATTTTTTACAATTAAGTTTTGGCACATCTTACCTTGTAACTTTGTATTATGTTTTTATATGTATATTTACCCTTATTGTACGTCTTGACGAGACAAATTCATGCCTAAACAAAAGTCATGAATTTGTCTCGTCAAGACGTACAATTATTATGGTTGGCGAAGTCGTTTTCAGTTTTTTGGTACCGTCTAACATATACGCCAATGTTAAATGAATAGCCCCCTTGCGTTTTTGTGTCGAATTCGAAAACATTCGACACGCTTAACACAATAAGGTTAATTATAGATATGCATACACATATATTTAAATTTGAGCTCCGATGCCTTACGCCTAAATAGTTTAAAATTGATTTTGACTTTCAAGGAAATTACTGATTTTTATTTTTTGGATTTTTTACTGTAACTGTAACTTGAACTACGACTTTTCGATTTTGACTTTATGTTCGATAGGTTTCTTTTAGCACTAGTTGAGCTACTGTTTGGACTTTTTGTACCTCTATGTTGTACCTTATCTGAATTTGACTCTCGAGTGCTTGATCTTGAATGCTTACGGTGACTCGTTTCTTTATCTTTGGAACATGATCTTTTGTGAGGACGACTACGACGCAATTCAGATGAATGATGTCTTTTACTATCTAAATGGATATAGTATTCATTTAAATTGCTCTTTAAGTTTTTTTGTATATTTTTAGTGCGAAGTTCGATTTCAGGGCTTTCGGACCACCGCCAATTGCGTCTCAGTTCACAAGAGTCTTCAGCATTCCAGCTAATTTAAAGTAAATTATAAAACTAAACGTATCAGATAGTTTTTTAATTTTTTACCTTGTGACAGGTGATTTACGAACTGTTGAAGTTCTTTTTGATACACTTCGTCTAGATTTATCCATTTCATCTATGGGTTGGTTGTATTTATTATTTTTATTTCTCATTAAATGCAAATAGTTGCATTTAACACCCTTGGGACATTTTCGATCTAATGAAAGACCTTTAAGAAATTGCAAAATGTAGTTAAGGAAGCATTAAATTTATATATAATTTATTGTTTTTTAGTTTGATGGTTCTTCATTAAAAAAAGGATACTAATCGCATACCACATACTCCCAAACGCCACTGGCGAATACTAGAAAATTCAACATTTAAACGCTTAGATGCATAGTAACGATTTTGAAGGTTTATAAATGCTTTCAATGCCGATCTGAAAATATAGAATTATGCAGAATTAAAGTTATTACAACAAGTTATATATTTAAAAATAATTATAAGGCATTTCATTAAAAATTGCAACCATTTAAAATATGTTGGTTTGAAAAAAATAATTTCGAGTTCAGATCTGCGTATACAAGGAAAAACTTTTTTAATTTTACATACAAAAGTATCTTCTACTTTTATTTCTAAACGCCCAATCACTTACCTTTTTTCTGCATACTCTACAAAAACATGGCCTTTTAAGTGGGCTTGTACATTTCGTACGGTTCGAAAATTAACAATACTTCCAAATTCTTCCATTACCGGCCACACGTCTTCACAGAATTCATCGTAAGATTCACGTAAATCACGCTCATTAAACTCTAATTCACTATCAGAGTTTAAGTATTCCTCTTGTTCTTGTAGGTCCAATAGAGGATGATGAAAAAAATGTTTTATTAGAACAATTTTTGCAAGCAAAGGCCTTTTGTGGTTAAACGAACATCCAGGGTCATACCGGCAACAATTTGTTTTTTTAAAGAACTCACATAAACTTTCTCCGGGTCTGCTTTCAACAATATGACCTAAACGATCAGGCGTTTTAAGATTAAAGTCTTCTAAATATTCTTCCATACATTTCATAATATTATTGAATTCTTTGGCTGCATTTTCCGCCTGAAGTCTTATATTTTCGCGTTTCTTTTGCTGAATTTCTTTTAGATGCCTTAATTCCTGTTCCTGCTTTAATCTTTCAGATTCTAGTTTTGCTTCTTCAGCTTGTCTTTTTATTTCATTCATTTTAAATTGTTTTTGTGCCAATAGTTCTCTACGTAGCCATAATAGTTCTTGTTCGTGTCGCTCGTTCTCCTCTAACAACTGTTGCTGATGTTCGTTAGTTTCTTGCTGTTCCATCAATGCCCTGTACAAGGGATCTTTTTGTTTTTCCAATTTAAATTTGAAATAAAGAAAGGTTATTTATTTTTAATAGAATAATAGTTTGCTTATAAATTAATTAGGACTTGCCTGCTTCCTTTCCTTTATCCCTTTGACTGGCAAACTTTTGCCTTTTACGCTTCCTTTGCAACTTTTTAACCAATTTACGCCATTGTCTACACGTTATTATTAAAATACAACGTCAATTAAAAAAAATATATTTTTTTCTCTTTAAATAACTTACCTTCTATTGCTATTTTTACCCATAATTTAAAAATTACATTCTCCTAATTTATTTACAAAGTAATAACAAATTTAGTACTTTTTGCTTTCAGCTGTTTATCTAGGGAGTTGCCAGAAGAAAATATTGCAAAAAGTGTCGGTAATGTAAACCGCACTATCATAGCTAGTTACAGTAATTATTATTTTAATAAATCCGAGTCACATTGTTAGCTCTACTACATTGCCATAATTTTTAAGGGCAGTTAGGCTTCTTGTTTGTGTGTTGCCTTCGAGAGATTTGTGTCTCACTCACATTGTTCTAATGTAGCGTTCTTATAACTGTTTGACGTATCATTTGATATGTTGAAGCATATGCATTCGTTTTTGTTGTGTAAAGGTTAAATGATTTTTAATAAACTCTTTTTGATTTTAAATGTATTTATATACATACATATATGTATATTGACCTGACCTGCAGGAAAAGTATCGAAGCCGACGCTTAGTGCTGTAAGAAAATAAAAATATATGTTAATACTCCGATGTTATGAAGATATAGAATAGGTATATGTAGCAGCCCAATGACATCATAATGTTAAATTGATAATTTTTTTAATACTTGGTTAAATAATGGACTCAAGGAGAACACATTGACCAGCCCAAGATAACAGCACAGCTGACTTCTTTTTTCTTGCTTAAATCGAGGATGGGTTGTCAAATTTATGTCTATATATCTTTTTTGACACATCAGCCATCGAAAATCATAACAAAAACAAAAAATTGTCTTCGCCGCATATTAGTTACAAAATCACCATCACCTTGTAATCAATTCGCCTTGAATGGAGTAGTTCTTTGCCTTTATTAGGGTACACTAAACATCCTTCTGCATTTACTTTTTGTGTTTGAGCAAATGATTGTCAAAATATATTTAAATTTCGAACAAAATTAATAAATCTGACAATCACATTAACTAAATTTCAAGACGAATTAATAACCAGCTGGCTTCTTAATATTACTTGTATTACTGTTCCCTGGTGTATACATGCGCGCATGCAGGGTAGTTGGTAAGACTGTGACCACAGTATTTTGAATAAAGCAGTTTGTACCGCAAAAATGTTCTTTATCTTTAAACTGCATTATCATATCGATTACAGTATTTTTAGTATATTTCGACGTTAAAAAACGCAGTTTGAAATTAAGGAAATAAACATTTTTTATTTTAAATATTTAAGAAATGTTGCATTGCAGATTCCAGTAATTTAACAATATTTTTTTATGCAACTGCAAGAAGGAATGCGAATATAGTATATTTTTAATGCACAAATCTATATACTAATTAATGAGTTAAATAATAAAATACTCCAGTAAATATTTAATTTAACAAAAGGCACATTTATTTCAAATACATATATGTACGTATGTGTGTACATAAGTATGTATGTTCTTTCAACTCTATTCAAAATCTACAATATCAATAAAACTCAATAATTTAGGATACACAATTCGTATTATTTTGGTGGGCATCTAAGTCATGAGTAGTACGAAATTGTACAAGGATAATAAGGTAACAAGTAGCAGCTCCGGTTATCTGTAAAAATTATTTAACCTTTACATACATAAATGTAATAATAATAAAGAGAAAAACTTACCGTAAAAATTAATGTACGATCTAAAGTGAACAGCTCTGCTGCTGTGAATCTTACACGACGATGCTGTAATTGCAGCGACAAACGCAACAGGCGATCTCGTATTTCCGGATCATCAGTTATGTTAAGAGTCTTATGAACAATGGCAGCACACTTAGCACTTTCTTTAATAGTTTTACTACTGCCCTCTACAATTAAAAAAATTATAATGACATACCACAACATTTGGGCAAAGAAAAAAGCAAAAAACTCATCAGCCTCAAAGACTTCAACGCAATTTGGATTTAGCATTACTTCCAAAATATAAAAATCATCGAAAAGTATAAAAAGGAATGATATTGCTATTATGGCTAGCAGCGGATAAGTAAAGTATTCTTCAATTGTATTACAAATATCGCAAAGAAGGTTGTGTATATTTGTAACTTGCTTTAGGGAATACTCTGGATTTTGCCTAATAACCGAGGTGACACTATAGCGTTTACTGGCTGACATTGAAATATGAGCTGGACGTCTTCTGGGTACACTACGGCTTGTGCGTGTTATTGAGTGGAGAGGAGATAGTTCCGCGGCATTGCTTTCTTCAATGCAAGAATCTAAAATGTCTTGAAGAATCTAAAATAAAAGAAGAATTTAATGACTTTATTTCGTATATTCCTTTTTTTTATATAATATAGAAAGGCCCTAAATCGTATTTTTCAAGTCAAAATATTTTTGGCTTATTCTGATATATGAGCAGACCATTAATCGTAATACTCAAATTTGTAAATACGAGCTAGGGCCTTTATATATTAAGGAAACGATTATGTTTTTATATATATTAAAATTTTTTTGTAAGCTTTTGTGTTGTTGGAACCAAGATTAAGTTTTTAAAAGCCGCGGCTACAAAAATATTAATTTATAAGTTTCATTTTTAATTTTTTTAGTTAAATAAAAATTTTAATCTTTAGCTTTTTAACACACACACACACCTATATATTTACATTTCGATATAACTTAATCATTTATTTTTACCTCATTCATCATATGAAAACGACTTTTCGCTAAATGTGTAGTACACAGGAACTTAAAAACCATAATACTTATGTTGATATGAGGTAGGGCAAATGTTGTAAACACCACAAATGAAGGCGTTATTTGAGCCGATCGCAACAGCATATAACTGACACATAAATAAATAACATTGAATAGCAGCATGCCGAACGATATAACGAATGAATACCAAAGAATTTTGCGATAATTTAGTTTCATTCCCAAACGCACAAAAATTTCATCGACCACCAAGTTATTTTGTATAATATTAATCAGTTTATTTCTTTTCACAATGGCAAAGCCAAATATGGTCAACATCGCGATTATACCGGTAAGCGAGAGTGTAGCATCACCCAGTTTGGTTATGTTGGTTTGAAAGAAATAACCAATAATGGATCCACCTTCTCGATGCGACAGAAAAAAGCACAACAAAAAGAATAGGAAATGAGCAATACCAGCAACAAAGGACAAGGCCGAAGTGCGAACTTCCTTTTGAGATTTTAAATGAAAGGGAGCCAAACCAATAATTGAAATGTATGTTAAAGGTCGTAACGATTGAAATATGTTGTCGGCCTGTGTAAACCGCTCCCAAATATTAAAGCCCATTTTTATGTTAAAAAAATAAAAAAAAATTATTTTGTTTTTACACCGGAAATTAAATTTTTACGTCCGTTTCAGAAGGCCACTTGTTGATAACTGAATCCTTGTTATGTGTTTAACTCTATTAAATGTCACATTAGGTTAAATGTTTTTTTTTTATTTTACACACATACATACATGCATACTTATTTTTTTTATATTTTATGTAATTTATGACTATTAATTGCCATTATGTGTATTATTTTATTGTGGCGAACATAAACATACTTACTACACATATTTGTGAAACGGTGACTTTTTTCATTGTTGTCTAGTGACTTTTGTCAGAAACAAATGTAGTAATAAATGATTGCTAATTTTACACGAAACAAGGTCCTGGTGTGTGGCATGCATAGGTCTACTAATAATGTAAAGGGTGTTAATTAAACATGACATCCTCTTAACGATATGTTATTATTAAGTAAATATTGTCCTGACGGTGTATTAATAGGTGTGCAATACGACACAAGGGTTATTGATTTCATTGCCAATACCTTTGCTATTTTTATTGTTTTTCATATTTTGTTTATTTCTGCAACCAATTAGTTTTAGTAGTTCTTAGCTTTTTATTGATTTAATCGAAAACCAACAAAATGAGCAAATATGTACTTTAACATAAAAAAGATTAGGGAAATTAAATAAGTAATAAAATTAAACAAAAATATTTTAAATTGAAATCGATCCAATTATGGATTTTCCTAGTCAAAAATAAAATTTCTGCTTCGGTTAAGCCTGCTTAAGTTTATTTTTTTCCGTTTAGATGTTTCTAAACATTTTTAAAATTTAATACCGCAACTTTTCTTTTTGTTAAGAAATAATACTTTGTTTTTTTTTTGCATATAAAATTTTAGTTCGAGGGAAGAATAGAATATTAAATATATTTTTGTTTTTCTTTATTAAAAGGAACTAAAAATTTTGATGTGGTGAACGAATTTAAAAGGAATTTTTATACACATACATACATACATACGTACATAAATAAAATTAAAGTTAATGTTTTTTCTCCACTATAGAGGGATTTTTTTTTTATTTTGTTATAAATGTGCTTATGTTTATTTGTGAACACAAAAAAATAATCGAGGTTTCTTTAACTAAGCTCCCTTAGTTAATTTATTTTTCTTTGAAAACAAAAAACTAAGTTTTACTAAGTCATGTTATGTAGTTGTCTTGTTTAATCGTTTAGTATTATTTATTTTTATTGTAATTAAATGAAAAAATATTAAGGAAAATGAAGGTGCGTAAAAAATTTTATTTGAAACAAAATAAATTTTTAATAAACATATATTTTTTAGAAGATGCAGAAGGAATGCTTTAGTAATTAAATGGAAAGTGTTTTAATACGTTTATTGTTTCTCGAGGTATTTAAAAAGATAGCTTTTTTATCAACATTTCCTCTTTTCTAGAACTGTTTTCTTCAGCCGCTTCAAGAGACACTTGCGCCCAATAAGCAACACAGTCATAAACTAAGTTCAAGTCTAGCTGTTGGGAATTCAGCTCTTGTTACCTTACTACCGCAAATAATAATTAAAATTTCGATTGACATCCGCCCATAGCTCAGCTGTAAAATTTATTGTTTCTTGTGCTGCCACAATTAGCGCGGGTAGTTGTGAAATATCATTTGCCTTTTCTGTAAGTCATGTTCTAGATGTTTATTTCTTTTCGACGGTATACAACATTGTTTATAGTCCATTGAAAAGTAAAAAATGGCATTTTACCAGGGTCAAAGGGTTTGACTTAAACTTTTCTCTGCTATTATAAATATTGTCATAAAACCGCGGACCTTTTTTTTAATTTTAGAGGGCACAAACAATTATTACAACGATTACTTTCTTTTCGCATCAGACTTTTTTTTAAATTTAATTCTGTTGTCGAATCGAATCAATGTTTTGAGCATACCTGTATAATTAAAAGTAATTGTTTAATATGTGTAACATTGTTTTTTCCTGCATTTTTTTAATAAAATATTATTAAACCAAATTTGTTTTTTATTTGGTTTGAAGATTAGCTAATTAATTTTGAAAAGTAACTCATTTTACTAAAGTTATAGGGATAATGTGCTTTGCTATCGTTGTTGGTTTAAGAAAGTTTGTAATCAATTTTAACTAATTTTTTTAGATTATATTTCTAACATGGAAACAAAATAAAATTTAAAGCATATTATCTAAGAAAAAAAAATCTTCCAAGTTTCCTGGATTTCTTCGACCTTTATTGTTTAATAAATACACAATCGGTTTCTTCGAGCTTAAGGTCTAAGAAATTTATACTATTTTTTTTAGAAATAATAACCCATAGGATTTTTTGTGTATATGCACTTGTTATATTAAGTAATAACTTTTATAATTTTAAAAGTTATATTAATATATATAAATATTTGTAGTTCTAAAGCTTTGCCTTAAACGAAAAGAAACAGGATAAAAAATAGCAACAATCAGCTCTATTGTGTTTCGTGTTGTTGACAACGCCAACCACAATAAAGCTGAAGCTTTTTTCACAAGCAATTGACATAAAAACTTAAACATCTGCTGGTCAGAAAAGGCAATTTAGGTAAGAGTCAGATTTGCTCCTACAGCTAGGGCTGGACAGCAACTATTTTTTGTTGCAGGGGTGTTTGAGGTGAATTGTAACAATATTATTAAATACGTTGTTAAGGCGCCACTAATCTGTAACAATAATAAAAAAAATATTTAATATTTTTTCCTTAATAGAGAAATTATTGTTTATATAATAATTTAAATTAATGGAAATGAACTTACCGTAAAATACAAAGTACGATCAATGCTAAATAAGCCAGCTGCTGTGAAATGAATTTTTAAATGCATTAACTGCATAGAAAATTGCTGCAACTTGTCCTTAACATCCGGACTTTTGGCCTTATTTAAGAGCGCATGCACAATGCCACCAGTTTTTTCGCTCTATATTAAAAATTAAAAACTAAGATTAATAAATCAATTTTATATTTATATTGTTTTTTTTTTGTTATAACCTTTTTTATAGCTCTATTGCTTCCCTCCACAATTGATATGATGGCAATTAAGTACAATATCATTTGACACGAAAAGAATGTCACAAATTCTACGGTCTTAAATTTACTTTCTCGCTTCGATTTTCCCAATAGAGTCTCTAGCACATAATAAGCATCGAATACAATAATTAAAAATGCAATTGAAATAATGGTTAATAATTGGTAGGTGAAATATTTATTAGCTGTTGAAGCTGCTTCACATATCAACTGGTGTATTTCCATAGATTCTTGTATAATTTCTGATGGGTTTTTTGAAACTATAGTGTACATGGAAAATGAATCCAAACATTGTAGGGAACGTTGTTTTTGTGTTATTGTTTTGATGCTGCGAGTATCCCACTGGTGGCAGAGATTTTTTAAAACCTTAGAAAAGGAAATCAGTGTTAAAATGGATTAAAAGACCTTAAAAAGATTCGGTTTTGTAAAGTCAGTTAAAAAAAATTTCATTTTTAAATTTTAATCTTATTTGAAATAATTTCTAAATATTATTCAGGATTTGATTCCAATTTTCCAAGTTTATTTATATTGTTTGTTGAGTTTTTGAAGGAATTTTTAAATGTTTTGGTTTATCCACTTAAAATAAACAAATCCAATTTTCATAACAATGGGTGATACTTATGTATATTGTAAATGAAGTGGGGGATTTTTATTTTTGTGTTTTACAATATTGTCTGTCTGAAATCATTTATCCAAGTGACAAAAAAATAATGGTATTTTTAGTGTTTTTATTCTGTATGGCCTCCAAAAATGCAAATTTTTTTTTACTTTTATATCATAGTTATAAAAACGCAAATTAAAATTGTTTTGGGTAAAACAGAATTGTAAGATAAAAAGTAAAATGTTTTTCTAACGAACTTTAACGGAAATTAAAACATTTTATAGGTAAGTTTCTGTATTATTCAAAGTAATCAAGTTGTTTAATTAAATATATTGAAGCGTAACTACATTCATTTAATTTGTGTAAAATTTTTGCATATTAAACCTTTTATGAACTCAAAGTTCGTTTATTTTAAATAAAACGGCATAAGAAAAGGTCGTATTAGTAATTTTAATAGCAAGCGTTTGTTTTATGTTACTCATACGTCTATTTGTTCTCTTTAGAAACAAAAAAATAAAAACAAAAACATCAATATCGCACCAGCACATACATTTACACATGTACATACTACTTTTAATAATTAAGTGCTCAATTCACAAGGTCTCTGTAAAGTTCTATCGACCATTAAAATAGTGGCCTGCGATATTTACTTGTAAATTGAAAATATAATTTTATTGCACTCTTGTTGTATTTTAAAATTTTAAAAATATATTTAGAAAATTTTACGTAAAAAAATTTATTTATATATCAAATAAAATTTTATGACAAAACAATAAACAGAGTTCAAAAAGTGTTATTACAGAACTTTTTTCCTTTAGGAAACTATTGTAAAATATTAAAATTTTAAGACAATATGACTTGATAGCATACCGTTTGAATACCCCAATTAAATTTACTTTTATGTATAATTATGGCACAGTTTAATATAAAAATTACAAAAAAAAAAATTAAGTATTGTAATATAAAAGTAAAATAGTACGTCAGGCGAAGCTTGAGAATTGTGAAGATAAAAATATACCCTGCAAATGAAAGAACTAGTATATAAAAAAAAATATTTGAGAAATCAAATTGCAAACACCACTATGTTGGACAAACTCCAATTTTAGAAAATTGATTTAAGCTTCTAACCCTTAAATTTAGTAATTCTATTATTTTATTGCAATTCGACAACAATACACGCGAACAGACAATCAAGATGACAGTTTTGGCAACCGTCACTTCTTTATATGTCGACTCTTTTATATTTATATAAAAACAACAGCTATTTTAGGGTAAACGGCCAAACAGTATAGAGAGTTTTGCAGGAGTATTTAATTTTTAACTAGAAATTACACGCAACTTTCCATGTTTTTAAAAAACGAATTAAATTATATCTTAAAAAAAATTTTATTAAATTTTTTAACACAGTGGTGTTTGCAAGTGGACTACTTATATAAAAATTGCTTTTTTAAAATCTGTATTTTCTTTATATATCAAATAATTAATTTTTACATTAAATTATAAACTTCTAGATTAATATACAAGCTATTTGTATATTGTTTTATATCTTAAAATTTATTGAATATTTATAATAATTTATATATTTGGGGTATTCAAACGGTATGCTATCAAGTCGTATTGTCTTAAAGTGTTGATATTTTACAATAGTTAAAAGACATTGTTGTTGTGCTTAAAAGAAAAAGGTTCTATAATAATAAGAATTTTTGAACTGTGTTTATTGTTTTGTCATAAACAGTATAAACCTGAGTCGAGCCGCCGAAACTATTTATTGAAGCCGTTGATATAATTATCAAGTCGCAGTCATTAATTTTAAAATATTTTTGATATTACTTATTTTTCTGTTTTCTCCAGCAGCTGATTCAAGTTTAAAATAGCACCCTTAATTATGAGCGGATGCTCACAACAGTAGTATTTTTTAGTTTTATTTTTTTAAGACATATGACTTTATGACTTCCTTGTGAATACCCACAAATTGTCCATAAATCATAAAGGAAATGTTGGCCAAAAGCATTAGTAATATTGTAGCGTTTGTTTTAAAAACACATTTATTTTGATTGAATTTTACACCAAGACGTGCAAATTCTAACTCTAGACATTCATATTGTTGCAATAAACTTATAAAGGATTTACGTTCAAATAAACCAACTATTAACACTACAATTAGTGCAAACATGCCATTGAAGATTTGAAAAGAGTCGGTAAATTTCGATATATTAGAATGAAAAAATTGAGGCAACAGTGATTGTTCGCTATTTATGCTGCAGATAAACACAAAAGTATAGAAAAAGATGCGAGACAAAATATAAAAATAACCGAACATGGTATATTTTAAGTACCTTTTCGCTTGGGATTTAAACTGAAATGGTGAAATGCCGGTGAAAAAAGCAATAATAAAAAGTATACGATAACAGGCGTAAACATCTCTGGGATTTTGTAAATCATGTAAAAATATCCGCAGACTTAAGGGTAAAATTATTGTTTTACACATTTTGTTAGTTAAAAGTTTAAATGAACTAAATTAAAGCACAATTGTATTTGCTATAAAGTCAGGTAGACACTTAAATAGTCAAGTTTTTCCCATATGACGTTTTGTTAGTTTGTGGTCATTTTGTTTGCTTTAGCTTTGAATGTTATGATGTTATCAAAATAATTAATTTAATTAAACTTGGTAGGTAAAAAATTGAAATGTTAAAACGTTACAAATGTAAAGTCCTGAGGAATGTATACAATTAATCATAAAGTTCTCAGAAAATACAATA
The DNA here is from genome assembly GCA_963583895.1 of Melanophora roralis. NCBI lineage: Eukaryota > Metazoa > Arthropoda > Insecta > Diptera > Rhinophoridae > Melanophora > Melanophora roralis. The sequence continues at coordinate 108,525,571 of OY757188.1, forward strand.
ATTTAATTTAATTTTGACATTAAACTTGTATTCTCAATTATAACATTACTATTTTATAAATATGTAGCTATCTCTATGTATGTATATACAAAAATTTTGAGTCTAAATTGAGGCAAACAAAAGAAATTTTCACTTACCTTATTTAACAAATTAAAGTGCTGCCAAAAGCGCATTACAAAGGAAACATTTAAAACAACCACACTTAGCGAAAATATATGGGGCACAAAAAATGCTACAACCGCTTGAAATGAGGGCCATATTTGATTGTGAAATAACATCCATAAGCTGCTGCCCAAATAGCCCGCACAAATAATTGCCATCATAAGCAATTTCGAATGTCTAAATTTCATTATGTAACGATAATTGAATTCAACACCCAAATTCCGAAATCGACCATCTATATTGGCAATGGTATGATATATGTTGATCATATCGCGACATTTTCGCAAACTAACACCAAATAGTATTAGCATACCGCAAAGACCAATAAATTTTTGCAAAATATCACCGATTTCGGAAATTTCGGTTTTAAAGAAGAAACCCACTATAGATTCATCCACCAGAAATGAATGTAAAAAACAGTAGACAAAAATTATACATTGTAATACAGTGATGCTGTAACCCAAATACGATATGACAATTCGACGTTTGCCATTAGGTCCTCGAATGCTTAACGGTGTAAGACCCAGAACAAAGGTTATCACAAGTAGAGTTCTTTCAGCTGCATACGAGTCTTTGGGGTTGAAAAAGTCTTGCCAAAATGTTTGCATTTATGATGGATGTCTTTTTGTTTATTAAAAAAGAGAAGTAAAGTAATAACTAAATAATCTTGTAAGAATTTTCATTGTTTTTATACTTTTCTATTTTTCAATTGTAGTTCAAAATGTGTGCTGTGTTGCCTAAAATGATTGTCAGCTCATTAATGTGGACTCATACATTTTTAAAATGCTGTTTAAAGAAGAGTTTGCGTGTGATTGGAAATTACAAATATTTATGAATTATGAAATATTTCTTACACATAAATATTTGTAAAGTACTAATCTATTCATAACTGACTTTTAATTTAAAATTAAAAAGTGTTAAATTGAAAAAGTCTTGCTTGTTCTGATATTTGCCTTATTGACACGTTAATTGTAATATATACAGGGTTGAAAAAAGGGGCTTCGTTACAATTGCTATTGCTGTTACTACATAAATTGTATTAAAAGTTCAGCACAAACAGCAATATCAACACTCATTCTGCAATCGTTATATAATTTGCTTTAAACAGAAAATATAAAAGCATTATCCATTAATGTGTTTGTTGTCAAATTTTTGCTGTTATTTTGGAAAGATTAAAAGTAACAGCCTTGCAGCATTAAAAATAAATTAAAAAGTAAAATATGTTGGTTGTGTAAAAGCATTTCTTTCAGCTGTTTACTTTTGCTGTAAACATTTACGATAGCATAACATCAGCTTTATGATTGCAAATAAAATTTGTAAAAGATATAGCAAAGCACAGTACTTTTGCTTTTTTGTAACTGGCATTTTAAGAGCTGAATTTATATTTGCAATTTAAAGTTGTTATTTGTTGCTAACTTTTTAAACCCTTATATCGATGTTTTAATAATTAAATGTAAAAAGACTCAATTATAATCAATAATATACAATTTCTAGCTATTTTTTGAATATTTGCAATCATCAGGTGTTATTAGGGTTGTGATACCGGTAATAGTTAATAAGATTAAACAAGTAAGCGAAGACCACCAGAACCAATAGTTGCCGAAGATAGTATTGTTGGCCAGTATTATTTACTTGGACCCATAGAAACGCAATAATAACTTATAGGGGTTTCTTTATTCTTTTTTATTTATGCTTTTTACAGATGAGGCAGCCTTGGTAGAATGATGATTAATTTTATATAAAAATTAAAGTCGAAAAAAAATCCTACGACAGATAAGGATTTACAAGGATTTTAAAGTTTCACTATTAACTAGAATAAACAATTAAAACTACTTGGACAAGTATAGAAAAAAGCTGAAAAAACATTCAAATTTGCTCGATGGAAACATTGAACAATTTGGCGGACTCATTTAAAGGGGGAGAATTTTTTTATTTCGATTCAAATCGTATGCCGCAATTTGTTTCTAGGATCGATTAACATATTTTAATTTTAATTTCAAAAAGATTTAGTTTATTTTTTAAACAAACTAGTGTAGTGTGTTGGTTACATTTATCACAATTAATGGTCGGTCACATTTGTATTGCTTAAAATTCCCAATAATTAATATAAACAATAAGTTTCAATGACTCAACAATTAATGTCGGTCACTTTTGTATTGCTTAAAATTCGCAATAATATAAACAATAAATTTCAATGACCTAACGGCGCGAGGAATCAAATTTCAACATAAGTAAGAATTGACATAATAACCAAAAATGCTGAAGTAAGGGTAAATTACCACACACTACGCTTACGACGATAAGTAGGAAGTAAAATTAAGTCATAAGCATATTTAAGTTAAGATTTTTAGATTAAGAATTGGATATAAATAGCTGTAAGATTTAATTAAGAGGACAGAATAAATTGATTGACATAAACGGCTTGTTAGCTGTGAATAAAAAGCAAATTTTATTATTCTCACTTTAACTGCGGCTTGTTAGCCATAGCTAAGCGGCGTGCTCGCCTGATAATAAGCAACCCAATTTTTTTTACTATACACGATATAAACCACACCTTTTCTTTGTACATGGCGATCCTGCAAATTTCGATCCTGCAAATTTCGATCCTGCAACTCATTATCCTGCCCTCTCGATCCTAGTCGTTGAAAATACTTTTAATTAATCCTACCCATTCGGTACAAATGAATTCTCTCAGTGGAGACGAAGTCTCGAAGGAAGAAATTGATAACATTTTTGAGAAGTACGAGAATTTAGCAGTGGACGAATATATTCCGGAAGCCCAAACAACAGAAGACTATCCCAAATACACACCTACGCCAAAAACAGCAGGTCCCAGACCTATCACAATAGCGGAGTATAGACAACGTCAGAGTAGGCCGGTAGTTGCGTCACCGAAAGAAGAGAGAAAACAGCATAAACCAAGAGGCGGAAGAAAGGTGAAACTGAGGCAAAAGGCTGCAGAAATACACAGGGTACTGGCAATAACTACAGACAACACCCTAAGGAAAAGTTTGAAAAATATTTTGGCAGAAATAAAAGCAGAGCAAAGAACGAAACCACAAAAAATTATTAATGGGGAATCAGGACTCAAAAAACGAGGAGATAATAATCTCTAATAATAACGACAGCACCAACAAGATAAACGTCAGTCAGACAACAGTTCTATATATAATATTAGTCTTGCTCTTATTTATAGTACTAGCTAAAATTCACAAAATTTATAAAAAATTTTTGGACAATAAGTTGAAGAACAAAATATTACTAACTTCTAACATTAAAGTCTAGTAAAACTCTATTTATATTTTTTTTAACTTTGAAACAATATCAAAAATGCAAAACGAAAACAAAAAAAAAAAAAAAATAAATAAATAAAAAGAAAAAGAAAAAGAAAATTTATATGTTTATAAAATACATTTTTAGTATGACCAATGGAAGAAATATACGAACTGATAGATTCTATTATAATCAATGCAAAAAAGTCACTATCAAGAGGGTACACTAATGATACCATTCAAAGTAAAAGATTGGAAATAGAAGAATTAGAAAAGAGAGTAATAAAATTATTAGAAGACAAAGTAGTAGGAGAACAACAAAGACAATTACATATCCTGAGATTTGGAGACAAAAAAGAAAGGGCATTAGAGATATTACGGAGCCACGAAGATAAAGTGAAAATTCAGCTATTAGAAGGACAATTAGAAAATTTCACCATGACAGACGAAAATTTGAACACGACAGAACTAGCATCTATTTCAAAATTGCTAACGGTTTTCAATGGTACAAGGGATGAATTAAATTCATTTGTAGCGAACATCGAAATAATTAAAGACACATTAACTCCAACAAAACACAATTCATTTTTTAATTTTGTATATAAAACCAAAATTTCAAATAAAGTGCAAACCAAGTTAAGACAAGTTTTAGTTCCTACTAACATAGACTCCTTAGTTTCCACTTTGAAAGAGACTTACAAGACAAAAAGTCACCAAATGTTATTCTAAACGAACTGACAAAGATTACTCAGTTAGATACTATCCGGAAATTTGCTGATAAGATAGAAGCATTGACTACGGAATTAAATGAAATCCAAATAAGTTCACTTGGGGAAGACAATAGAGAAGCAATCAGTAAAACCAATGCCGTAATTGCATTTAATTCTTTTAAGAACGGACTAAAAGACCAAGATATTGTTAGGACGATTAATGCTAGTAGAGTAAAGACTCTGAATGAAGCCATTGACATAGCCATGGAAACATCAACAGACAAGAGACAAAATCAAATAATGTTCCAAACAACAGCAAATAGAAATAATTACAGAAACTACATAAATAGCAACTATTCTACAAATAGGTACAATAATAACAACAACAACAATTATCGAAGAAATTATAGTAGAAATATTTATGACAATAGAAGGAATAACAATAGGGCAAATTATAATAATAACAACCACCACAACAACAACAATCATAATGGCAACAGAGACAACAACTATAGTAGTGGCAATTACCGTAGTAACACCTACAATAATGGTAATGGTTACCGAAACGGGAACACTAATAATAATAATCGTAATAGTAATAATCGTAACAGAAATGGTAATAACAATTACTACAATGGTAGCAGAAACCAAAACATAAACCTTGTGGAACAAGACCAGGGAAACTCCCACGGTCCGGAGACCATAGAATACCAAGGTCCTCCGGAACAAGATCAGTAGCTTCAAGAGCAGTATTTAGCATTTCATCAGATCTAAAAAATTATGTGAAGTTAAACATAGAGAATACACACCGTGCATTAACATTTCTAATAGACACGGGTGCTGACATCTCACTGTGCAAGGAAGACTTATTACATGAACATGATGAAGATCCAGATGACTATTGCTGCTTAACAGGGATTACAAAAGAAAAAATAAGATCTTTAGGTTCCACTAACATAACTATACAGATAGGCGATACATTACTTAAGCATAAAATACAATTGGTACATGAAAATTTTCCTATTCACACCGACGGTATACTTGGACGAGACTTTCTATTAAGGTACAATTGTAATATAGACTATGAAACATTCACATTAACCATCAATACGAAAAATGAAACTTTGACATTACCTATTCACAACGACACGTTTGAGATAAATGTAATAAAAATTCCTCCAAGAAGCGAAATAGTTATACCTTTACAGATAAATATTGAGGAAGATGGTGTAATATGCAATCGTGAAATTGGAAAAGGGGTATTTTTGGCAAATTCCATAATTCCCAAAGATGGATACAAACACATCAAGTTATTAAACGTTACTGATGAAACCATAAAGTTAGAAAATTTGAAAGTTGAAACTGTTCCTTTAAGAAATTTTGATATATACAAAACAAGCAATGACAAAACTGATGCGAAATATAGTGAAGAAAGATTTGAGAAAGTAGTGAATGAATGCAATATAGAGAGGAATGACGAGAAAGCAAAGATGGAGTTGTTAGAGATATTAAAAAAATATCAACATATATTTCATTTAGAAGGTGAGAACCTGACAACCAATAATTTTTACAATCAAACTATTCAATTAAATGACAAAAATCCAGTTTATATAAAGAACTATCGACTACCACAAACGCATACAGAGGAAATAAATAACCAAGTAAAGGGTTTATTGAGACAAAGGATAATAGAGCCATCCACAAGTCCTTACAACGCTCCACTTTTATTGGTACCTAAGAAAGGCCAGGGTGATATAAAAAAATGGAGACTAGTCGTTGATTTTAGGAAACTCAATGACAAAATAGTAAATGACAAATTCCCACTAACACGTTTAGATGATGTTCTAGATAGACTAGGGAGAGCTAAATATTTTTCAACTCTGGACATGACAAGTTCCTTTCATCAAATTGAACTCGATCAACAGTCAAGACCATTTACAGCATTTTCAACAGCAAATGGTCATTACCAATATGCAAGATTACCTTTCGGACTAAAAATATCTTCAAATAGTTTTCAGAGGATGCTTACAATAGCACTGGCTGGACTAGAGTCTGAAGCATTCGTATATGTTGATGACATAATAGTTTTTGGATGTAGTTTGAAGCATCACAACAACAATCTGATCAATGTTTTCGACCGGTTATCTAAGTATAACTTGAAATTGAATGCAAGCAAATGTCATTTTTTGAAATCGGAAGTTACATATTTGGGACATTTGATAACATCAAATGGTATTAAACCAGACCCAAACAAACATGACGTAATCACCAAATATCCTACTCCTAAAAATACTGATGATGTAAGAAGATTTATAGCATTTTGTAACTATTACAGAAGATTCATCAAGGATTTTGCAAATATTGCTAATTGTTTAAATAATTTGTTGAAAAAAGGAACAAAATTTGAATGGTCGGAAGAATGCCATAATGCATTTGAAACATTAAAAAACAAGCTTATTGAACCCCCTATTTTGCAATATCCAGACTTTGACAAAACATTCATTTTGACGACAGATGCATCAGATTTTGCACTGGGCGCAGTTTTGGCACAAGGTCCAATAGGAAATGATTTACCAATATCATATGCAAGTAGATCTCTAAACAAGCACGAAAAAAATAAACCTGTGATTGAAAAAGAATTATTAGGCATATATTGGGGCATACAATTCTTTAGACCGTATTTATATGGTAGAAAATTCACAGTTGTAACGGATCATAGACCTTTGATTTCACTATTCTCTCACAAAAACCCAAGTTCTAAGTTAACGAGGATAAGACTGGAACTTTCTGACTACGACTTTGACATAGTATATAAGAAAGGAACACATAATACTAATGCCGATGCATTATCAAGGATAGAAATCAATTCTACTACACTAAAAAGTATGATACCAACGGAAAATGACGAGAAGGTAAAGAAAACACTAGTTATTACAAGAGGTATGATTAAAAAGTCATCGGAAGAAAATATTGTAAAGAATAAAAATGATATGAGTGAATCTCAAAAGGAGACTGATCAACTCCATATGTGGGATTGCACGTCAATAAATGATATAAAGCGCGCAACGAAGTTAAAATTTGTATTAGAAAAAAGGCCAGAGAATGATGTTAAAGAGTTATATAAACATATAGTAGAATATTATAGAATGCATAATGAAACACGTGTTAGATGTAGCGATAATCCAAAGTATTTAGGTACTCTTTTGGAGAAACTATCATCATATTTAAAAAATACAGGAAATAAGAAATTTGCAATCGAGAGAAATGATGCAATATTTGATATAATACCCGCGGATGAATTTAAGGCCAAATATAATGAAGCAAACAAAAATAATAAAGATGACATAATTATATTACTATATAGAAAACCTCAGAACATCACAAATGAAGATAGAAGACAGGAATTGATAAAATTATACCACGACACACCTCAAGGAGGACATTTCGGAGTGAAGAAAACTTTACTGAAATTAAAACAGAAATACATTTGGAAGAATATGAACAGAAATGTAAAAGAATATGTGACTAAATGTGATTTATGTCAACGTAATAAACAGACTAGACATACGAAGGAACAATTAAGGGTTACAGATACTCCAATAGATAGTTTTAAAACTGTAGTAATTGACACTGTAGGTCCTTTACGTCCAGTAAGCAATTTTAGATATATTTTAACAATGCAATGCGAATTGACAAAATACGTAATTGCATGTCCTATGGAAACAAAAGAGGCAAAGACAATAGCCAGAGCACTAGTAGAGAATTTAATCCTTAAATATGGTTTATTTAGCACACTAAAATCAGATAACGGCACAGAATTTAAAAATGAATTGTTGAAAGAAGTATGTGAATTATTGAAGATTGAGCAAGTTTTTTCTACACCATATCATCATGAAACGTTGGGTACGGTAGAAAGGAATCATAGGGTTCTAAATGAATACTTTTTATCATTTGTACAAAATGACAATTGGGAAAAATGGATACCTTATTATACTTTTGCGTACAATGTAACTCCTCATGTAGATACTGAATATTCACCTTTTGAACTCATTTTTGGAAAATTACCAAGTCTACCTGGAGATGAAGTCATGAACCATCCAAAGGTTTACAATTTTGAAAATTATGCTAATGAACTCAAGACTAGACTAAAACATTCTTTAGAGAATACTAAAAACTTGATAGAAACTATAAAAAATAAAAGAAGTATAGACTCATTAAATAACACAAATAATATAGAACTAAAAGTAGGCGACTTAGTTTTGGTCAAAGCTGAAAATAGAAAAAAACATGAACCACCTTATGACGGACCATATGAAGTAGTAGATATAGATGATTTAAATGTATTAATTAAAGTAAAAACAAACATAAAATCAATTCATAAAAACAGACTAAAAAAATATAAAGTATAAAAGAAATTTGAGAACACTTATATAAATATAAATTTAACAATATATATTAACATTAAATTTAATACTTATAATAAGTAATAAAAAAAAAAAAAAAAAAAAAAAAAAAAAAAAAAAAAAAAAAAAAAAAATCCTCCAATTTGAATTGTATGGATTTTTCTTAAGAGCGGAGGTGTAGTGTGTTGGTTACATTTATCACAATTAATGGTCGGTCACATTTGTATTGCTTAAAATTCCCAATAATTAATATAAACAATAAGTTTCAATGACTCAACAATTAATGTCGGTCACTTTTGTATTGCTTAAAATTCGCAATAATATAAACAATAAATTTCAATGACCTAACGGCGCGAGGAATCAAATTTCAACATAAGTAAGAATTGACATAATAACCAAAAATGCTGAAGTAAGGGTAAATTACCACACACTACGCTTACGACGATAAGTAGGAAGTAAAATTAAGTCATAAGCATATTTAAGTTAAGATTTTTAGATTAAGAATTGGATATAAATAGCTGTAAGATTTAATTAAGAGGACAGAATAAATTGATTGACATAAACGGCTTGTTAGCTGTGAATAAAAAGCAAATTTTATTATTCTCACTTTAACTGCGGCTTGTTAGCCATAGCTAAGCGGCGTGCTCGCCTGATAATAAGCAACCCAATTTTTTTTACTATACACGATATAAACCACACCTTTTCTTTGTACACTAGTAGTTTATTTCTATTAGTACTATTATAGTATTCACAAGGTAGTCATAAAGTCATATGTCTTAAAAAAATAAAACAAAAAAATACTACTGTTGTGAGCATCCGCTCATAATTAAGGGTGCTATTTTAAATTTGAATCAGCTGCTGGAGAAAACAGAAAAATTAATAATTTCAAAAATATTTTAAATTTAATGACTGCGACTTGTTAATTATATCAACGGCTTCGCTAAAGAAATTCGGCCGCCCGGCTCAGGTTTCTACTGTTTATGACAAAACAATAAACACAGTTCAAAAAGTTTTGTTATTATAGAACTTTTTTCTTTTAAGCACAACAACAATTTTTTTAAACTATTGTAAAATATTAAAACTTTAAGACAATATGACTTGATAGCATACCGTTTGAAAAAGGTTTTGTGAAAAAATTTATATTCCTAATACGTACATACTTCCATTTTCTTTAAAAATTTTATTGTAAACAAGTAATTTATAAATACTTATAAATGTTTAAATGTATAAATGTTTTGGTTTAAATTTAAAAAAGTGTCAAATTAATTTTCTCCCCTACTCCACAACTTACCCTGTGCATCATATTGTAGCGCATTTCAATCATTTTTGTAAAACATGAATACATGGCCAAAACAAATAGTACCACCGTATGTTGCAGCACAAATGTTACATGCAAAGATGCTGATGGCTTTTCATTGGCCGATTTCAACAGTTGAAAACTAAAAATCGTATAGCCCAAATTTACTGAGAGCATAAACAATATATAAATGTAACTGAAACGCAGCACTTTGCTATACATTATTTTAATGCCCACACCTTGTAGCTGGTCATCCATTGCCTGCATAATTTCTAAACATTTTTTAACATAATGTTTGGGAATAATAGCCGTCAGATATATGACGGTGACACCAATAAAACCGCTAAGGATTTGCAAAAAATCACCGAAATGTGTGATGCGTGAACGAAAAAAATACCCGGCCACGGTCTCACAATCATTAATCAAAGTAAATATATAACAAGCACTGTAGACGATTATATGGGCACCGACATTGATGTAACCCCAAATGGTATGTTTTAAATATTTCACACCTTTGGAATTACTTTTTATATAAAACGGCGTTAGTCCATGCCAATAGGTGAGAAATAGCAACGGTTGCAAACACTCATACAGACGTTTAGCGGAAAAAAACCTTCGTAAGCGACTACGCACGGTAGTGTTTAATTGTAAAATTTCAGGATTATTTTTCCCGTTCATTCTAATTGAAGGCAAAACAGCAACTGAAAACAAATGTCTTTTACATACATATATGTTTGCAGTTTTCTAAATATGAGAAACAAAAAAATGCTCGAGCTTAAGTTTTTTTAATTCAATTGTCCATTGTGGCGTCCATACTTTATGTGTTTTTTTTTTATAAACCTGTTGCAATTACTTATAAATAGTATACAAGTGGTGGTTGCTGCTTTTAAACAACACCCTTGATGAAATATAAAAGCAATTAAACAATTTCCTGAAATATAAACCCAGTATTTCATACGACATGTAAATAGATGTGTACGCAAGAAAAAACTTATTTACTTTTTCTGCTCTAGACCAGACATTCTTAAATATTTTTTAAAACAATAAAGGTATAAACGACGTATTGATCCAATCAAATTTAATAATAATTTTATAATTGCTTCAGGTTTTTCTTTAACTTTAAAATAGTAATGAAAATATTTCTATTTTAACATTTTTTCGGCTCCAGGATTTAAACATGATGGGGTTTTATAAGCGTGATTTTAAATGTTTTATTTGGGAAGCTCTGTTTTATTAAAGTTAAACATAAAACATGAAACATGAGTACAGCTAAAACTTAAATTTTTTCGCACTAATTGCTATTTAGTATTTTTCAACTAAAATTTATATAAGTCGTAATTGAAAAGATATTTCACAGAAATGTTTGAAAAACAAAAATACATGCGTGTTATGATATTAGATAAAAAAACTTTATGTTGTGAATGTAAAGGTCTTAAAAAATTAATTTTTTTCCTAAAAATAAAAAGATAACTAAAAAGCCTGTGGTTATGACAAGAGCTCGGTAAAAGCTTTCATTTCAAAAAAGTTACACCTATATACTTGTAGCAACTAAAATATCTAAGTCTAGTAATTATTTCTATGTCTTTTCCATATAACCTGCAGCTAGTATTCCCTTCTATCCCCGACCTGCGTATATGTGATTTAAAGTTGTTTAATTTCCTCGTCAGCACATTCATTTTCTAACTAATTCATCCTTTTCTTATTTTGAAATGTTCCTTGTTTTGCCTTCAGCCTGGCAGTCTTGTCATTATTATTAATTTTTTAATAATTTACAATATTAGGCCTTTAAAATTGACAAGTTATATAGTCTGAAACCAAACTTTTATTATGAATATTGACTTAGAATTATTTTCCAGGCCAATGAAAGCATGTCCTTTGGTCCATTTTTAAATGTTGTTTCTATCCTGTAGCTTAAAATATATTAAAATACCGTTTTTTTTCTTTTTTTGCCCATTTTTATTTGCCTAAAATTCTTTTTGGTGGAATTGAACATTAAAAGAGATGCCCGCAGTCCAAATTTAAAGTCTCCATTTTAACACGTTTGGGATGTACAATAACGAAACAGTTAGTTATTATACCTTCATATATCGATAGCTTAGATGGGAAAGAAAAAAACTTTATAAAATTTGTATAATTTTTATCCAAAAAGTTTAAATGCAATTTTTGATAAAAAGTCAACAAGCTTTACTTTTATTAAAAAAAAAAAAATATATTAAAAATGTATGACGAATTCGACATTTGTTGGTCGGAATATGTAAAAACACTTTTTGAAAAAAAAAAATGTTTTATATTTGTTAAAGTTAAATGGTTATAAAATGTTTAAACTTGGGTTGTCTTAATTCATTAATCAATTTGGTACTGCCTACTTAATAAGTGAGCCCAACTAGCATAATTATATAAGAGATTCATATATTTTTATTTAGATCTCATAATTTTAAAAGCTTATTTTCTATTTACATACCTTGTTTAATATTACCAAACGACGCTCAAAGCTGCGTGCCACAAAACAAAACAAGCATATGGCAATGGACAGCACCGAATGCTGCAAAAAGAACGTTACACAGACACTAAATGAAGGTGTAACTTTTATTAAATATAACAAACGGTATACACCCGCAAAATAAACACCGATCACAATAGTTTGGAATATAATCATTAATATGGAATAACGATAAATACGAGAATATTTCACTTTAATTCCTATATTGGTGAAATTTGTGTCCAAAACATAAAGAATACGACAGACTTTCAGCAGTTTTCGCCTTTGGGTTACCGCAGAGATATATATAACTGCTCCAGTAATAAGCCCATTAAAAATTTGCATTGTATCACCGACATTTGAAATTTTTGTACGAAAAAAATATCCCACCATAGTCTCATCATGCAGTAATGAAATAATATAACAGCAGCCGTATAGCAGAATATAAACAGCGATATTGACAAAACCAAAGAAAGACATTTGGATATTACTTTCACCATCCTTGTTCTTAATAACACGAAAGGGTGTCAAACCGTATAGAAACGTTAAAAAAAATAGTGGCTGCAAAGCTTCAAAAACTTGATTCGATATAAAACTTTTGCGAAATCTACCGAATTTGTTGGAAACAATTTTTGAGAACATATCGAGCAATTTTTTTTTCTAATGTTATTTTTTTAAATTTTAGAAAATGTGTTTTTACTCGAGAGAAGTAAGGTCTTCTTTAAAAGAGTTCTTAAGTATAACTGAACAGTAATAAAAAAAAAGTTTTTATATAAGTACGTTCTATAAATGTTTGTATGTCAATAATTGTGCAATATACATGTAAGATTATTACATAATTGGCTTGTTGAACAAAGAATATAAAATGACAAATTCATTAAAAAAAATTCAAACGGAATTAAAGGAACAAAGAATTATTTTGAAATAAATTGTCTTACTTTTTACCACATTCGTTGTGCAGAGGACTGTTACGCCAAAAACGACATTCTGGACCTACATTCAATCACACCGATTGATTTAGAATCCCTTCCTAAATAACATCAAGTGTCGTACTGAATTTTATAATTGTTGGCCTTATAAAGGTATCATTTTCCTGCATAAGTTTTTGATATAGTTACACCGGTATATACTCAATATAAAATATATTGACTATAACTTTATTCCCTGTTAAACACTTGTGTTCTATTGCGAAACACTTCTTTAAAGCTCTGCTCTTAAGCAGCAACATTATTACAGGATACTAACAACCATTTTTATTTGTTTGTTTTTATTGCATTTAATAGTCCCTTTACAATAATGTTGTAAAGTATTGCTAGGGATGGTCGACATGCTGAGTTGCCAGTTGGAAAATTTTAAAATGTTCATTTAAAAAATTCCCAAATCATTTCCAATAGAAGTTCGCTTATTTTTTAAGTAAAATTATTTAAAACGATTTCTCAAATACAGAATTTTTTTGCAACAAAAATTAAAAAAAAAAGATTTGGTGGGAAATTTTAATAAAAGTAAAGTTTTATTAAAAACCAAAGTTAAAAGAAACTTCCTTGAAGGAAATCTGGAGACAATTTTCTCCAAGTCAGCACTTTTGTTTACTTTCTCACGATATTGTGACAAAGTTTTTTCAATTTTATATTTGCCTTTGATAAGAAAAAAGAACTGTCATCAAATGCAATAGAGAGTTTTGTACACTTTTTACAAAATATACAATTTCACTATTAACAACTTCTTCAGAAAAAAGTAGCCTGAGAAATAGTTAGTCAGCAGTACTAGTGACAACGTCGATTGATATTCTCTGCAGGGCTTATTCTCTAACAAAACGAGGCAAACTGAAACTGAAAATATAAGGATATACATATTTACTAGCAATTTAAAATAGATTTTAAATTTAAAATAGACTTTTTGAACGAAATTTTAATATAAAATCTGTATTTAAAGTCTATATTAAAATTAAGGTATATTTTTAATTGTTTATGGATATGGCCAATTATATTTTTCTGCTTTTCAATATTTTTATTTATTTCAAATATAATTTTATTACATTTTTTTATTATTAATTTAAAACAATTAATTGGCAAAGTACAATAGATTGGTCATTAGGAATATTGCCTTATACAAAACCTTTATAATAAGAAAACACAGAACTAGTATAAAAGAAAGAACTGGAGTACAATACATTTCTTTGGCTATTGCATAAAAAAAATTGTACATGATCTTCTATATACATATGTTTAAGTTTTTTAGGGGTATTAAGAGTTAATTTAAAATTTATTTTATAAAATACTGTTAAAAAACCTTTTAATAAACGTACAAATATTATCATGAATATAGGATTACAAATAGTATGCACATATATAATTTATAGTATTTTTTAGACAAAAAATTATTTTAAAAATTTCTCATACTCTTTCAAATAAAATCTGGCATTTTTAAATTTTTTTATATTCACAATGTCGCATTTAGAATAAAAACATTAATGCCACACAAATATCATTTTAAAAGCATTATAAATTAATAACACTTTTTAGAATGTTGTTTTAAAATTATTTAGTTTAAAAAGTAAAAAACAGCATTTGAAATCAAACTAATTATGCAATATCAGCTGTGTTGACATTGAAAATGAAGATGATCACTTAAATTGTAAAAAACGCACAAATGAACTTGACAAATTAAAAGCAAATTTATTAAATTACAGCTAAAATGTGTTTAAAAAAATATTTGGTTATTGCTTTTTCTCAAGACTCAATTATTTTAGTTTAATTTTTATTAATGATTATAAAAATATTTAAACATTTAACGAAAGCACGTTCTGCCGCTAAATGACCTTTTGCGTAAATATTAGAAAAATGTAAAACACCTAAATGATTTGGAACGATGCCTCCCTGACAAAAGTAAAAGCAACAATTTATATTTTCATTAATTATTTTAAGGCTTTCATTGAGCTGCATTATCAAATTCAAAACAGTTTGACAATTTTAAGTGATTTTTAATGTAAAAATTAATTATTTAATAATTTTGTTTATAATAAGTTATTATGATTGCAAATGTTATTAAATAAAATGCACTGTTAATATATTATATAAAGGCATTTTGTAATTATAGTTTAATTTTTTGTAAATTATTTTAAATAATTTTTCCCACATTCATTAATATTTTATGGGTCTTATTCATAAACGTACAATAGTGTTTATTAAAGGCTTATTTGACAAGTATATATGGAATAATTGTCAAATAAGCCTTTAATAAACACTATTGAACGTTTATGAATAAGACCATATAAATTTACTGAAGGCTTAGAAATCAAACTTTAACTTTAAATGTCGGTCAAAAATATGGGGACTATATTTTAAATCTAATGGATTCTGCAAACGGAAAAAATTTTATGTCATATTTTCTCTTAATGTGCTTATTTTTTTAAACAAATATAATAAAAATTTTTTCATATATTTGAAAACGAAATGGAATAGTTTTTAAGTGTAAGAGGTACCCAATGTGAGTGAATTTCTCCGAAAATGTACGTAATCAAAAAGAAATTAAAAGACTGAAACAACAAACATTTTTTAGAAGAAAATTTTATCTTAAAGATTTTTAAAAGGTTTGTTTCTTAAGTCTTATAATTTAAATTAATTTTTTAAAAAAATTAAGTTTATTTTTCATTAATTTTTAATTGGCTGATTTTTTGTTTTCTAATATGTATACGAGTAAAAATAATTTCTACTATAATTTTTTTCAATATCAAACAAAAATATAAGATATCCTTTGGCAAAGAAAAAAAAAAACTTTTTTATTTCTGTAAAAAAATAAAACCAAAAGTTTTAAAAGCAATTGATTTTAAAAAATCTCCTTGTTTTAATATCATAAAGATAAAAATAATCAAAGTTTCTTTTAATGTAAAATAATTTATCAGGTGAGTGCGATTCGGAGAGAATTTTTGGCTCTTTTACTTTTTCCTTTTTTATATATGGAGCTTGACACAGGCATAATAAACTAAATTAAAACGTATTGTCAAGCTACATACAAATATATAAAAGAAACAAGTAACAGAGTTCAAAATTCTCCCCAAATATCATACACCTAATAAATTGTTTCACCATACAAGTGAACAGTTTTCCGAAATTTAGGAATTTCTAAGATTTTTCTAACAGTATCAAAAGTACGATAAGATTAAATATTTCCTAATCAAGTACAAAGTTTGGAAAAAATTTTTTTTTTATTGAACTTTTCTGTTAGAATAATCTTCACAGCCAGAGACAGAAATTTTGACAGCAGTTTGGGTAATTTTCCATCACAAAAGATCGGTCGCAGAGTTACCCTTAAAAAAGTTTAAAATAAATGCTGTCTATATTAAATAGTTTATAAAAATTTATCACCACGATTTTTAAATTTTAATTACCAATTTATTTATGTTTTTAAAAAAATATATAAGTGCTATTGTGTCACTGAATTTTAAAATGGTCGTTTGTCTATTTACTTTTAAAATTAGTGGTAACACCCGTTTAGTCAATTGTTTGCTACACCTGCTATTGTTAAATACTTTTGACTTTAAATTGTTTAAAAAATTTTCAAATCACTTTTTTAGCGAAAAAAAAGTTGTGAAAGTTTTAATTTTAACTTTGGTTAATTTTAGAAAAAAGGTGGGTGGGTGGTTGTGTATGTTGTATGCACTTGCAGTTGTGAAAATAGTTGACATTATGCATTTATTTTAATTACATTAAAGCCATACTTAGATATGCTCATAAGTACATAAATACATACATACATTCATATATATTTACATTTAAACTTTTTTTGTTTCTTAATGAATATTAGTTAATTGCATGATATTACTTTATTGTTATTAAATATTTTCATAAGATAATTATTTTTACATTATTTTAACAAGCACCAACATTTTATTTATTAACTTAAAAAAATTTAGTTTTTTTTTACTTTTTTACATAACAAAAAGCAAACAGCAAATAAAAAAAATTATAAAAAGACATAAAGCCACCAAAAGAAAAAGGAAATGGAATTATAATAAATATTTAACCGTGAAACATGTAAGGGGAAGAAATTTTTATGTAACAAATAATTTTTTGGTTCAATAGTGATGAACAAACAAACGTTTTTTTTCAAAGTACATATCGCTCATTTGCCAAAACAACGTCATAATTAAAAAAAGAACCATTTTGAGAAAAACGCGTTTGAAGTTTTCGATTTACTTACATTCACTAGAAAAAAAAGCAGCGTTTTCTCTTCAAACGCAAATAGTAGAAACATTTAAAAATTAAATTTATATATAAAATAAAGCATAGCAACAATTCTGCATCACCAAACCAAAAAATGCATTTTTTGAGTTATGACGTTGCTCTGGCAAGTGAGCGATTTGTAATTGATATTTTACACAAAATAAAATATTTTCGGAATAATGTTGCAAAGTGATATTTTCATGAAATGTAAGTGGAAATTTTTTTAAAACATTTTATACCATAATGTAAAATAATATGAAATATCTTCGATTATTTAAAAATTTTATACAAATTTAGTTCCTCACATGGTATTTAATTAATTTTATAAAATATTGCACTTGCCCTTGAGTAATTGAATGAACCTATGTAATGCCAGTTGACGAGGTAATGTTAATTCAATAGCTAATTATTTTTTGCTCAAGTTTGTTAACTACTGCATCTTGCCAAACCAATTTTTTCTATAGCAGATGTTGACATATTTGAAAGTAATTTTACATAAACATAATGCATTTGGGGTTCGTTTTTGAATAGCTGTCGCCGGACTGTTATTACCTTGTAAGAAAAATTGTACCATGATTCTTACACAAATACTTATTTAAAAAAAGTTTTGCCAAAATTAAAAAATTGGGAATTTTTAGCCCTTCATTTTTCTGGTTAATATTTTAAATTAAACCAGAGACCGTGCAAGCCATTTTTTATTTTATAACAATTAAAGAAAATTATTTTCTTTTAATAAATAAAAATTAAAAGGTTAAATACCATCAAGATGGTGTGCTTTACTTAATTGTCTGATGTCTTTTATTTTTCTTTTTTGGTTATTAAATTATCATAATTTTTGCGGTCCCTGATTTAAACTATCGATTACAATTGGCAAGTGCATTAAAATAATACCCCATAATTGGAATATAATTTTTTATTGACATAAAAGTACATACGATGTATGGAACAGCATATGGCTTTGCTGGATCATACAAGTAGCAAAATTTTTATCTCAATGAACAAGTTACAGTAGATTTGCCTCAAAATTGGATTTTAAAATATTGTTCAACGGTTAAAGTCAGTTATACTGTCGTATAAAAATAGTTTTTTTCCTAAAAAATCGCCAAAAAAATATATTTTAGGATGACACCAAAAAATTTTTGGGTTTTAATCTTTCTTAGCTAAAAAAAAGTCTTTTAAACTTATTGCAACAATAAACAACTATTTTCTTTAACTTCTAAAATTTTGTTTTTAATATTTTATAACACTTTTAACATTCTTAGTAGTTAAAAACCACTTAACAGTATTAATTGTCAAAAGAAGATTAAACGAATACATTACAAATACTTTGCGTAAAAGAAAAAAAACGTAAAATAATAGAAGTAATTAAATGGTGGCAAAATTTTTGGGTAATTGAAACCACACATTACTCAAGGTTATTTTTCAAATAAATTTTTTAAGCATTTGTACTCAGATAAGTTATAATGAAAACAAAAATTAGAAAAAAAATTAAAAAATGTTTATGTATTTAACAAAAATTTCAAGAACATTAAAATCATTACGAATTGCGCAAAGTCTTAGTAATTGTTGTTTAAATTATTTAAGTTAAAAACAAAAATAAAAATAAGAACAATACTAAGAGTATTTGTCAATGACAAATATTGTTGTAGCCGTTGCTTTAGGCAAAATATGGATTAATAAGGTTTATCTTTTGTTTGGTATTTTTTTTAAATAATTAGTTTGATTTAGTAAAAATCCTGTTTAGAAAAAGATAGCATAAAGTATTATTTGTATCTTAAAAGAATGTATTTAGTAGTTTCGCTTCATGCACAAATTCATGAATACTGTTTGTAATAGCTATAACTGTTGCCAACTACAACGTATTGTTTTGATATTGTACAAATACAAAATTTCGTCTTGAAGAGTAAACTTAAAAATTCTGATTTTTGCAACCGAATTTTTACAAAAAGGAGGAAATCTCACTTATAAAAATTACTAATGACCAAATATCAACAAATGTCCACAGCCTTAGTACCATTTTATCTGGTTCACCATGACCATATTGAATATTAAAAAATGCTTTTTTAATAATAAAAATCAAGAAGCAATAAGTTCAGTAAAAAGGCTACCTAAAACTTTAAATTAATTGCAAAGTCTGCTGCCTCAAGCTCTATTGTATTGCGATGCAAAACAGTATTGAAAGTACAGATTAATTAGCAGCATTTTTCGCTCACACTAAAAGAAACTGTTGCTTTAATGTTACAACATACATTTAGGTTTGTTCTTTCGTAAATATTTTATAGCCTTTTATAAATAGGTTTTTAGTGCTTAAATTTCCATTAAAAGTTAAATAAAAAAGATTGAAAATGTTGCTTGCCAAAAAATTTTCATTTTAAACAACATTTTAGAAGTTAAACCAGCAGCCATTTTTAACTGCAATATATATTCTTGAAAAAATTCAAGAAATTTATGTTGTTTTTATTAGTGATTTTTTTTAATTAAAAAATTGTTTTAATTTGCTTTGAAATACAGATGTTAAGTGGCCACCATTGTTGATGTACAAAACTAACTTGAAAGATGGTTTAAATACAACTTCTGCCTGTCGCTAGTGTTGGTGATGAAGTTAATAACTATTTATACTTGTTTTAATAATTATTAAGATGTGTTTAGTTGGTTGTACTAAAAGTCTTATGTTATTTATGGAAACAAGTATATTTCATACAAAACGAAAATTTGTAACAAAAACAAAAATAACAACAAAGTTATAACAAAAAAATTTTATTTCTAACAAAAAATTTTATTTCTACAAAATTCATTAAAAAGAGCAAATAGAAGAAGAATGATTCATTACAGGCATGAATGTTTGTTTAACCAACTACCAACAAAAATTTAGAATTACAACAATTTTAGTTTAAAATTCTCATGCATTCTATTAGTTTTTGTTTTGTTTTCCTGTTGAGACAGAAGAAGAATCCAACTATAGTAAAGTTACTTTAATTTCTAGCAACTTTTTTTCTACTAGAGGACGCTCAGACGATTTACATACATATGAAGTACGAGTATAATGTATAGTAGTTTAAGCCAGCCCAATCAGCAGTATTACTTATTTATTGTTTTTGTATTTGTTGCTAATGTCTGGCAGCGGTAAAAAATCACATAAGAATCACTGTATGTTGGCAGCATTTATTGTGTATCTTCTGTAGATACTGATGAATGTTTCAACAGTGGGTGTAAAGTGTTAAAAAATTGCATTATTAATATATGTTATTTAATTCTTAGATAATATATCAGTCTATCAATTTCTGGTTAAAAAAACAAAGGAAATATTTCTATAGTTATTGTATAAAGAAAACTTAAAAAAGCAAAACTTTAAAAACAATATCGCACACTAAGTCAAGAACAATCACAACTGAAATTTATCTTAGACATCTCTTTTTTCAACCCAGTTACAATAGGTCGTGTTCTTAATGAACACCAAAATGTCGTTATATATAGAATAGTTTTTTTTGACAAAAATTATAAAAATTATAAAAATTATTGCACATGATTTTTTGAAGTTTTTTTTTTTGGCATAATTATAATGTTTTTTGATTTTTTGTTTCTTTTTAAGTGAAAGGAAGATTTAATTTCTAGCATTGAATTAAACAACTAACTAACTAGTACTTACCACCATCTAATATTTACATTTATCAATAACACTTATCAGATAAATAAGCTTTAAGAGCCTTTTTAATTCCGTTTGAAAATTATCCGCATCAATACTTTGGTCTTAAATGGATCACATATCATAAGCAACTTTAAAAAAGTTTTACACAAAGACCCCATAATTCATAAAAAAATTTGAGTTATTAAAGTTTTTTTTTATGAAAATTGCGTTATAAAAATTGTTTGTTTTTGGCTATGAAGAGGGCCGAAAGTACTTATCGAAATATATACGGCCTTATTCATAAAAATAATTTTAAAGCCTTATTTGACCAACTTTTATTGAAATTAGTGTTAAATAAACCTTTAACAAAAACTTATCAATTATTTTGACTAAAGTCGGTAATTTGCTTATATAAAAATGTATGTATATTCACTGACTCGTCCCACTGTTTAAATTAATGTTGTTGATGTTGGTTGATGAGATTTAATACTTTGGAGTAGTTTAGTGCAATGGCAAAATTTGTGATTACATTTGTTTGGTTGGTATGTATTTAAGTATGTGTGTGTATGTTTGTTGTTTTTGTGCCATTGTTTCTGTTATTGCTGTTGTTGTTTGCTTGTTTTTATTATTTTTACAGTTGTGCTTTTTTGGGGACAAGCTATTTATTATAAAGTTATAATATAAACCATGGTAAGATAGTCTCAACGATCAGTTGGTAAAAGTTTATCGTTGCGTACGGATTGTCAAGTTAAAAGAAAAATTAATTTAAATAACAAAACATCAAGCCAAGTCAAGTTTTATTTTCACTTTTGTTTGAAAGCAAACATTTACATAAATATAACGTATTTAGGCAAGTGTAAGTGTTATAAATAAATAAAATAAAACAATTTGCTGTTAATTGGCAAGCAGTTACAAAACTTTAAAAGAATATCATTAAAAACAATTTTAAATTCTTTCAAAAACTGTCCTACAAAAAGGAAGTGCTTACAAAATGAACATTTTATGTGTTGGTGTTTGACTTGAGAATACATTAAGTTTGTTGTTGTTGTTGTTGTGTTTTAATTTTGAATTAAATCTTTAAATTAAAAATAGTATTTGGTAAAATGTCTGGAGATAGTTTAACTCACGTTTTTGATTTCTAAATTTAACTTAAAAGTTTATTGACTTTGTACTAAATGTATGTATGTATGAATGATTTGTAAAATGTGATTGGTTTGATACAACACCATTTCCTTTAGATATTAATATTTTCTTAATTTTTATTTTTAAAACTCCTTAAGCCATTACCTTGTTTATTTTATAAATTTCTTTAAAAAATTAATTTTTTTAGCTTTTACTTATTTTTTTGTAAATTGAATTGATATTTTAACAGTAAACAAATTTGTTAACGTAATTAACATGTTTAAAGTAGTCTGCAATGAAAAGCCTAATTAACGTTATTTAAAAGTTTAAGTTAAAAATTAAAAAAAAATTATTTTATTTTTGCTTATTTTATTTTTGAAATTTTTTTTTGTACTAACTTATCTATTTAGTTTATTTGTGCACTCTGTTTTATTTCTAAATACCAGTTACTTTTAGTCTCAGATACAGCTTGAATCAAGAACTTCTTTTTTTATTATTTATTTACATAGGAGTAGAAAGCTGTTTTTACTACAATAAGAAGACACTCAAAGTGCACTAATTCATATACTTATATCAAACAGAGACTTATATTTTTGTAGATGTATAAAAAAAATTTTAAATGTGTATAAATCTCTAGCGAAACTCAACTTGCAACATTAACGATTCATCACTTTCATGTCAAGACACACTTGCAACCTAATAAGAAATTGCAAACTAGTTGCCGTTTTAATACTAATAGTTTCTAATTTTTTTTATATGCAACAAATGTTTGTTGAAATAATTAGAAAAAAACGTGTCTTGCATTAAACGTTAAGCTTGTATTTCTAATTTTTTAACTTTAATGTACTTATGTGTCCTAAACTAAGTAACATAAAATATTAAAATTTTTTTAAATTAACTATAAATTCAATGTATTTAGTGAAAGATTTTTAAAGCGAAGTGTGTAGTGCAAAAGTATATTGTAATGCATGTAGTTGTGCATATATCGATTACTTCATGCCCCAGGAATTTTGGTTTATTTGAAGATGAAATATATGAGTAACATATGCATTCTAAAATAATATCTGTTCGAACAATGGACGATAATAGTAAGATATTTATTTACAAATTATGATGTTTTGAAAATTATTGTTGTTCAAACATTTTTTGGAAAAGCGGAAAACAACTACAAAATTATTGAAGTTAAATACCCAAAGAGTTCAGCATAAGTAATCATTCGGTTTTTTTAAGTTTCGTTTTAAAACTTATTACTTAAAACTTTGAAATTAAATGCAAGTCTAAAAGGATTTATTTACACAATTAAAATAAAAATAAAAATTATTTTAAAGATGCAAGAAAAAATATATACAAAAAATAAATTTAAATTATTAGTAAGATCTTCGTATCACTTCTAAAAAATTTAATTTTAATTAGTGTTATGGGAAATGTTACTATAATAATTTTATTTCCAATTACTTATCAATTTTTTGTCAAAACTATCAAATTACTCTAAGTAAATAAATTATAAGTTTTGTATCTTAAACAGGGAATTTTTAAGGCATTTTTGTTTGTTTTAAAAACCTTAAATTTTTATTAATTTTTTCAGTCTGACAGCTTGACAACTTGTTAGTTGATTGATTTTTGTAATAAAATTTGTAAGTGGGGGGTCGTGAATTTCGAGACAACTCAGACAAAAACAATTAGTTTTTCGGTCAAAAAGTAATTAGTTTTTATTTTGCATATTTAATATTACGTACTCATTTACTCGGTAAGCAAATGTCTTGCTGGGATATTGCATAGATTTAAGTACACATTTTTACACCAAGAATATTGTGTTTATTTTTTATTTTGAGCCATTTTTTTACTTTAAACATTTTTAAAAGGTGTTAATGTTGTTAACATCTTTTTTACAGGTTGTGTCGTAAATAAAACAAAAATATTTCAATATATTGTTGACAGAAGGTGGTTTTTGAGGTTTATTTTAACAAATTAAATAAGATTTTATTTCAACTAACACTAGCGTACCAACATACATATGAACATACTATACATGAATATCGATTCAGCTAAAATCTTTTTGGTCATGTAAAAGTCTTTGCATACTTTCGATTGATTTTACTGCTTATTTACACTCATCATGCATCTTTTTTTTGGTTATTTTCTTTTCTTTGTACGCAGACATAAGAAAAAAAGCATAAACTTTCCCGCCCAGTTTTTATGTAAAAGTAGTTTTTTTTTTATTTTTGAGGATCAATAATGTTGTAGAGACTGTAAATTTATAACCGAAATCTATATTGACATGCAATATATAAATATTTAGTGCAAGTAAATTATGTGACGAAGTAGCTGCCTGAAAAGCTGCGATCATTAAATTATTATCACCATCGTTAACGTTAACTTCGTCATCAGAGGTTGCTAATGTTGTTGATGATGTTGTTGGACAACTTGTGATTTCTTCTTTGGAATGTTTGTCTTTTTTATTCTTTATTGTATACACAAAAATTTATTTGCATTTTTTTTATACCTGATACTGACTGTTATTGGTTTGATGTAAAACAAGTAATATTTAGGTAATATAAACTTAGGCAAATTTCGTAAATATGTTGACCATTTTGAATGTTGCTAGCTTCATGTATAAAATATGCTGCATCGATGTTGTATTTTTATTTCATTTTTTTTAATCCTGGTGCTATAGAAAACCTATAAATTATTTGAACGATTAACATTTTAATTGTTATAGAATGACGTAATATGTCACCTGACATTGTGTTTAATATAAACCATTGTCATTACCACTGTCTTCACTTTTACTTTCCACTTTTTGGCATTATTTCAGCAAATTTTTATAGTTGTTTTATGATTTTAAGATTCATAAAGTAATATTTTTTTATTCTATTACTTTTGATTTGGTTTGATTTCAAAAGGCGTTGTGAATGATTCATAGGAAATGTATCTGGCAACATGTTTTAATAATTTCAAGAAATTTAAATAACAAAGTCCATAGGGTTTTAAATTTAATTTTTTTATTTGCGAAAATAATAATTTTAAAGAAAGTTTTCTTTGTTTTAAATTTAATTCCATGCTTTGTTTTACGAAAATCAGCATAGAAAAATTGGATAATTTAGATTGATCGCCTTTGGAGCGGTACAGAGGCTATTTATTATACGTCTAAATTGCGTAAAAAATCTTTCGTTTGTATATCTGCGGGTATGTTTTTATTATCCATGCTAATATTTTACGGTTTCTCATATATATTCAGAGGTTTTCCAAACGAAAACTTGCATTTACAATACTTTTCAAGCTTTAAAAAAAAGCGAAAATGTATAAGCTGTACACACAAAAAATTATCTAAGAAAACTTTACTTAAATCAAGCCATAGCGGTGTCAAAAGTACGGTGAGTACGGTTTTTCTTAAATCAAGTACGAAATTTCTTACTCCAAGTAAAATTTTTTAAGTACGAATTTCTTACTTTTAGCCACAATTAAGCCAAAAGAGGATTGATTTAAGTTCGGACCGTACTTGATGTAAGCCAAAAAAAGATTGATTTAAGCCATAAACGGGATTAATTCGAAAATGAAATGTCATTTTTTTGACTTATGGAAAAAGAATTTTATAGTTTATTTTTATTTTACAGATACATAAAATTTATAATTTAAAAAATTAATTTTTTGTATTTACCGAAGCTGCGATTCGAACCAGGGATTTCTACACTGCAGTACAAGCGCGTTACCTCTAGGCCACCGAGACACTTTGTTTTCAAATGTAAAATAATATATTAAAACAAAAAGTTTTTTTCTGCTTGATTTGTTTAAGCAATCCGAATAGGCTTGATTTAAGAAAATGTAAGTAAGGATCGTACTTGAAAATTTCAAGAAAGATTTTGGATAAAATCAAGAATAAAATTCTTGATTTTAGAAAGCCGTTTTTCGTTCTGTGTAGTTATTTTACAAGAAGTTATACTACAATGTTGTTAAATGTTGAAAACTTCACATATTTTTACAACTTTTTTGTATATGGAACTTGACAACATTTCGCACAAAACTCCGAACAGAAAACATTCATAAACTTTGCTAATAAAGTTTTTATAAAATTCTTGCCAAAATAGACAAGACATAAAAACCTATTTAATTAATTATAAATATTTTTTACAAGAACATAAATTTTTAGCAGGAATTTATTAGAGTTACAGCTGTTTTAGTTAGTCCTTCACAGAATTTTTTCCGTTTAGTAACTTGGTTAAATTAAAGATTAAAAAAATAAATATCAATAAAAATAAATTAAAAAATACATAGTTTTTCTGATGATAAATATTGTGTTTGAATATAACAATTTAATGTTTAAGTTTTTATGAAAAGTTTTTCATTAGAAACTGGCTAGGCTAAGGTAGGTTTTTTTTTTAATATATTAAAGATAAAGTAAAAACTGACTTAAAAAAATTTTCGTGTTTTCTGTTGGTTTTTGTTTTTTTTTTTTACAAAAGCCGATGCTGACAAACTATTTATTTGAAAAGGTTACGTTATTTAAATTCAGAAAGCTACACGAAATTTTCCATTTGGATTGAACAAAAATGTTTATTTGTATGTGGTATCTATACACAAGTTGCATTTTAGAAAGGTTAATTTAAGTTATTTTATGTTGCTATAAACATGTTTCTAAACATTATTTCTATACACAAAAATTGAACAAAAACCTAATTAAAGAAGTATGCGCAACTATGAGAGGTTTTTGTTTTTTTTTAAGAGACATTATTTATTGCAGTCACGTTGTTGGTTCACTTTTTCATCTTTTTATTTTTTTTTAAGATAAACACTATTTTTAAAAAATCATTCATGCTTTAAAGCATTTTTTATTTATTTGTTTTTTTTTTTTTTTTCAAAAGATGACAGACTTTAAACTTCACATTTACTTACTTATCAAGTTTCTTTTTAAAACTTGTTGATGTTTTTTGGTGTAAAAGATGTGCTTGTTAAGTGTTGTTTTGTTGGTAAATTGTTTTTTTTTTTTTTTTTTTTTTTTTGCTTAAAAGGAAAAGTTTTCACTTACAATCTTCTCGTTTGCGTTTATTTTCCAATAATTCTGCAACGAGCAAAATTATTATATTTTTTTCTTCTACAAATCCTGATGTTGTCTACGTCAAAAGCTTCAAACAACCATAAGAAGCTGTTGCTGATTGTCTTGTTTAACATGTTTACTTAGAAAAGAAAATTATTTTACTTTTACGCTTAAAGTCTAGTTTAAATGCAACAAAGAAATTCATGGTCAGGCCAATAGCCAACAATCATTTATTTATAAACTATTTTAGATTTACTTATGCATGTGTCTACTATGTTTAAACCCCAAGGCAGTGACAACAAAAACAATCCAAAAAAGTCATGTCGTGTTTGTTGGCTTCAATTTTAATTGATGATTCAAGTAAAAGTAAGGCACCTTGTTTGTCTGTTGGAACATGTGCACCATGTTTTAAAATCGTTTAAAAAGAGTTATGACTTTTTTTCACAATTATTAGAAATTGTCAAAATTTTGTGAAGAATAATATATGTATGTGGTCGTATGGTTCAAATTCATCTAGATGGTACATAGTAATATGCCAAACAAAAAAGATAACTATAAAATGTCGTCGTGTAGTCTGAACGGCCTTTTAATATGTAATTGACCATTTATATCCACGTTTCTCTACATTTTAACCTGTTTTTTGCTTTAGTTTTTTATTTTATTTTAACATTTCGCCGGTAAGTGGGTTAAATTTCTGAACTCCTTTTATTACTTGTCAGTTTTTCAATGAACTTCTCTTTGGTATTGATTTCATGATTTTTATGTTTCTGCTTAAAATTGTATATTTTTCTTTTTATAATTATGGTTATTGTGGTATTAATATTGTAAAAAAATTTACATTGTTTTAATATCCGCTTTACATTCAAAATTTACTCTTAGTGGGAGTTTTTGTCGTCAGAAACTTTTAACATTTATAATCAATAAGTAAGTAAGACAAGTTAAGAATTTTTAAAAATTAATGTAAAAAAATGTCAAAAATGGCACAAAGAGGGCATAAAATATATAAAAACTATGTAAAATGGAAAAAAAGATCGTTAAAAAAGGCACAAAAAAGCCGTTAAGTAAAACAAACCAAAAGTATTTTAGTAGTTCTTTTTAAACCGTTTCCAAATATTATTCAGGATTTTATCTCAATTTTCTTAGTTTATTATAGGGTTTGTTGTAGGTTTGAAACCCTATAAGTAGTTTAATTTTATTAAATTTGAATTGCATAGTACAATCATGTGCTATGTGTATTTTTATAAAAAGTTTTGTCACATAAAATTTGTTCTTTCGACATCAGTAGAGATTACCTCATACCGTAATAATAAATATTGAAGCTTTTAGTAACCAAAGTTTATTATCTCAATAAGTCTTCACGAAAAGAAAAAATACGTTCTAAAATCAAGAATTTTATTCCTGAATTTATTCAAAATCGTACTTGAAAGTTTTAAGTACGTTTTGCCCCCTGGGGCAAATTACGGCATTCGATTCGAAGCAAAATTTAAAAATTCGTATAAGGATTCCTATATTAAAAGCATTGACAACTCGATCGATCAAGTAAGATTTCGATTCGAATCGAATGCCGTAATGGGCCCCCAGGTCTAGTCGGAATCACTTCAAAAAATCAAGCAGAAAAAACTTGTCGGAAATTATCGTCTGTTACAAAAATTAAATTTTACAGGAGAGTGTTTTTATTACTTTTTTCCTTTTTACTGACAGCATTAGCACGTGTATAAATATTAGATTTATTTAAATAAATAAATAATAATTATTATGGAATTGTTCATATATTTAAGAACCAATATACTTCGTAACCTATAAAATAATAATGGAAGCCTATTACACAAATTAAAAATGGTTTTGCTGGGAATTTAAATTAACATATATGGTCTTTTTCATTTAAATATTTTATGTTGATTTTCCGTATTGTGTGCGCATACTTGTATGCAGCCAGCTCAATCACCAAATTACATGCTTATTCAATCATGCTTGTGTATGGTTTTGGTCACCTTTAATCAATTTTAAAATTTGTTACAAGCGTGTATCATTAAATATTATGAAAAAAATTGCACCATATGTATCTTAAAAAACATTTTTGTACATATATTGTCTACTTAAATACCAATTAGCAAGGTGGATTGAATAGATTGCATCTTAGAAAATTTTGAGAAACCACAACATATACTTAAATTTTAAATTTTAAATTAATTCAAAAGCCCTAGATATTCTATTTTTGATATTTGCACATGTTTTAAATAATAATGCGTTTTGAAACTTTTAAGAAATATGTCGACAAAAAAAGGCCGCAATTCGTTTAATAAATATGTAATAAATACTTGTAATAGCATTTGCAAAAATTGTAAATAACATATTGTTTTTAATTCTAGAAATGTATAACTAATTATTTTTTTAATAAAAACTGTTTAAATATTATTCTATGTTTCACACATATTGTTTGCTTTATTTTTGTACTCTTTTAAGTATTCTTGTACAAAACTTACAAATTTAAAGCATAATATTACTGGCAACATTTGGGTCTTTCATATGTTAAATGAACATCAGGTAATTAACGGGAAACTACTATTAATAAATTAATTCAAAACTAGTCACTATTTAATATGATTCATAAAATCTATTTAAAACAACAATAATAAAAATTTATCTTTTAGTGTTTAAAAACCTTCATGTTAAAAGTGTGTTAATAAATAGCTGCAACAAAAATTTTTTTTAACAGCAGTGACTCTCGTATGTATGTATTACGTGTCAGTTATAGCGGGCAATCAATCACTATAAAAGTAATTATGCAATTAAATTTTGTAAAAAAAAACAAAAATTACGTTTTTAAATATTAAGTTATTGGTCAACAAACAATTTGGAAAAATATTGCTCAAAAATGAAGTAAATATTATATATGTAGCAACAACAAGTGCCAATATTTATATATAAATTTTTCTAAATGATGAAAATCATATAATCAAACACTGATGGTAAATTAATAAATAACAGTTTCTTTAATATATTAAATGTTTACCAAACCAAACTCTAAGCCAAAAAATAAAATTCCATTAACCAATATTTGTTTGAGTTATTTGTGTGTTATTGTAGTACGTCTTGACGAGACAAGTTCATGCCCAGACAAATGCCAAAATCCAAATAAAAAAAATCTGGTATTTTTATGGTGGGGTTTTTATATACTGAGTTTGACGTTTGTCTACGCATGAATTTGTCTCGTCAAGACATACAATAATAATTACTTTTTTTATGAAATTTTTTTTCTTGTTCATAAATACTTTCTTGCATACAGTACCATGCAATTATTATGAGTAAAGGCGGCTACCATTTCCTTGCAGATATCCAACAAATTTGTAACCCAAATTAGCTTGCCGTCTTAAAATTCTTAATAGAGTTAAATAATTATTTAAGTACAACCAAATTGATTTATATTTAAAAACCCTCTAATAACATTGTCATTTAAATCAATAAAAACTTTCATTTAAATTCAAACACAGAAGATCCTAAAATTACCAATTTTTTCATTCGTTTTTGAGGTAATTACATCAGTAATAAGCAGAAGTTGTTACTTCATTAAAACTCTCTACTCTTCTACTTGAAAATAACTTGAAAATACTTTTTTGAGAAGATAATTTAATTTTTCTTACTAGCACCAGCCAAGTAGAATAAATCTTCGGAACCAGCTTGGGGTTTTCATCATCAGTACTCTTTACATCACACTTACATACATGTTATCCAGAAAGGTAAACGGAATTTCTTTTTTGTGAGCTAGAACCAGGGTACACTAATACAGGTGGTATCACGGCGAATTCAAATAATTCGCCCTCTGCATTTCCTGTGTTGGATAAAGTGAATGTCAAAAAATTTTTCGATCTTAAACAAAATTAATAATTTTGATTATCACTTTCGCAAATATTAAAACAAATTCATAATTAGCTGGGTTCTTAACACTACCTGTATTAGTGTACCTTGGCTAGAACGAAGTTTATTGAACTTATTATCCAAGGCACATTCAACCAGGTAATATTAAGAGCCTAGCTGATTTAAATCAATTTGACATTATTAAGTTATAAAAATTTAATTTTATATGGAATTTTTAATTTTTCTGACATTCTACCGCTCAAACACAAAAAGGAAATGCAGAGGGCGAATTTTTTGAATTCGCCTTGGGTTTACCTTGTTAATTGGTTGTCAAAGTTATTTTTTTCTAAAGCTTTTATTTAATTAGTTTGAGTTATTTTTTTTTTATATATTTCATTTACAATGTGGTTTTTGCACCCCAAAGTCAAAATATCTTAAGCCGCCATTTTTGCAAGTAAACATTGTGAAACAAATATTTACTCTTCGAAAGAACTATAAATATTTTGATTCAAACAATTTAAATATTTAGCTGATCAGCTGCTTTAACTCTGTGATATTTTCACTCCGAAAAAATTTTAAACTATATTCCGTGCTTAATAAAAGCAAATGAATTAACAAAAGGTTTTAAATTGTACGGTATTGGATGTATAATCGTACCCCAAAAGAAATATTTGATTGTTTTTAATTCTTTGCTTACTTATGTATTAACATTATGTCTTAAAAAAAAACGATCTAACATACGTATATGATTATTATTTAAATTGTTAAATGCCATAAATGAAACCTCTTTTTTAAACGATACACACATAATATTTGTGTATAAACCGCTGCAATAAATAATGGGTCTGTTTACAGTTTTGTTAAATATAATATTTGAAATAAAATGTTTATGCTTTGCTAGTTAATTATATATTTCTTCTTCATTTTTTTTTAAACTTTGTAACATAAAACATATTTGTGGTATGCATCAAATACTATAAAATGCACTATGCGGAAGACACTAACAATTACAACACAAAATTATACTTAATGTCTTGTTATTTACTACCGATTAACACAAAAAAAAAAGTAAACTTTCGCCATAACAACACAGTTTTGTATTTTTGACTAATATTTACTTACCATATCGTTTACCAAAGAAAAATATATTAAAAAGTATTGACACACAAAATTTATAAATCGAAGATTCACGCTCACGTCGGACGCTTTATTTTGGGCCTAACAATTTATTTATTTTGTTCCCTAAAGACTTTATTATGCCTTTAAGTTTGTCTAAGGTCATGGTATTTAGTTATTTACGTGTTGTAAAATTATTTCCTTGGTACATATTAGTTGTTGTTTAAAAACAAAACTGCATGATTTCACGTAAATTTTTTTAAGGTTTTTTATTTTCATAATAAAGTTAAAGATTTATTTAAAAATGTAAAACAAGTGTCTTAACGTTAAACTTTTAAAGTTAAGTGTTTCTTTTTTTTTTAAAAATTTCTTAAAAGATTATGTTTAACTTGGAGGATAATACAATAGAAATATGGACAAATGTTTTTGTGATCCTTAAAATACTTAACGCACGTTTTGTAAGACAACGACTATATAAAAGTTTTGGCAAAAGGAAAATATTAAAAAATTTAAAAGCTTATAAAAAACCCTTTGAAAAAACTAAACATCTAAATTTTTACAGCTTGTGGCAAAATATTTAAATCTATTTAAGTTTAAATAGTTGTTTTTTATAATTATAAACGTACTCTACAATAACGTATCCACTAAATATTTTGCATTTTTGCAATAAATTTTTTTATGCATTTAATTGCATAAATAAACTTTGTGCTACTCCTTTAAAACGTACATCTGCAAAAGGCAAACATAAAAAAAATTAAAAAAATATTCAAAAATTCCTCGTAATAAAAAGCTTGTTTCATAGAGGTTTTCGTAAAACATTGTCTTCTTCACCCGTTAAAATAGTTATTGCCTTCATTCAATTTTAACTGGCAGACAAGAAGTCTTGACGAAATACAATATTACAGCAAAATAATAACGTGTTTTTTTAAACATTTTTTTAAGCTGCCTGAAACTTCTTTTTGCATCATTGGTTTAGTATTTAAATTAATTTGTTTAAAGACTTTTATTGACACCTTAAATTAACATTCGTACAGCAAACGAACTGTATTTGAAGCAAAAATAAAATTGCTGACTTCTTTAGATTATCCAAGAAAAAAATATTTTATTTTTCGAAAATTAAAAGTTTGGACAAAGCCCTAGTCAAATCCAACCAAAGAAACATTTTAGGTCGGTTAAAAGAAATATTTTAAAAAAATATATGCCTCAAGAATAAGGACTTATACACAACTCTTATAAGGTAAGGACCCATTATTTAAAATACCAAGTTTTTTTATATATGGGCCAAGGCACATTCAACCAGGTAATATTAAGAGCCCAGCTGATTTAAATCAATTTGACATTATTACGTTATAAAAATTTAATTTTATATGAAATTTTTAATATTTCTAACATTATACCGTTCGAACACAAAAAGGAAATGCTGAGGAGAAGCCACATTCAACAAGGTAAACTCAAGGCGAATTCAAAAAATTCGCCCTCTGCATATACTTTTTGTGTTTGAACGGTAGAATGTCAGAAAAATTAAAAATTCCATATTGAATTAAATTTCGTATAAATGTCAAATTAATCAATTATTTAATTAATCAGCTGGGTTCTTAATATTACCTTGTTGAATGTGCCTTGGCCTTGATATGGGCGATTTTCATAAAAATTAGACAGTTTTTTATATGAGCACAAACAAGCTCTTTACACACATGAAAAATAAGATGATTGTGGAAAAAGTAATTAGCAAAAACTGAATCTTTGAATTCCAATTGATTTTTTCTTACAAAATGCACCAACAGAGTTCAGTTTCATTTATATAAAATTGCGATGAAAGCCCTTTCCCCAATATACATTTATTCCATACTTACTTTATGATTTCACACCATACAGTAGTTTAATAAGGTGAGGCTAGATTAAACAGAAAGCCGTTAAAGGAAAGGATATGCAGCTCACTTGGGTCCGCTTATACGCTTCCTTTTTGTTATCTGGAGAGGCAGATAGAAAAGGTGGTGATAGGAGGAGAGAAGAAATTTAGAGAAGGATAAGAAGGAAAAAAACTCACAAGTCCCCAGACTGGTAGACTTGTGCACTTAGCACTGATCTATTGGGGCACCAGCCATACAATAACAATTGACAAAAAAAAACATTTGCTTTTGGCTTATTTTAAGAGAACTTTTAATTACAATCATTTTTTATTATAACTTAACAACACATTTTTCATAATACATACTCTAATTAGGTGTATCACATATTTTAAGTCTTAATTTATTACAATACTGTGTGTTGCAATTTTAAACTATGCAAAAAGACTCTTAGAGAAACATAAAAATTGCAGCAATGCTTGCTACATTATTTTATGAGCTGTAATTATTTTGTACGATCAAAAATAAATCTTATAATTAAAAAAAAAACTACAAATTACTGAAGTAACAAATACTGATACAAAATCCATGACAAATCTTAACTTTCGCAATGAAGTGGTAAATCCGTGTAGTCTTTAAAATTAAAAAAAAAAGATCCATCTAAGAAACTTTGTCTATTATATTAAAAAAGATTCGCCTTTTTGAGCTACTGATGCCACTACCAATGCTACTGCTAAATGCCTAATATTTACTTGCAAGCTGACAAGTGTGTTCGTTCTTCTTGTTTATTTATCTTAAAAATCTATCTGTTTTTAAGAGACATAAATGGCTTGTGGCTTATGAGAAGGCATGACTTGCCAGTCAACAGTTTTCTTTTAAAGTATTTGAATTGTTTTTGTTTTAACACCTTCATGGCCATTAAGATGAACGAAAAACTAATGTATAAAATACTAAATGATTGTTGTTTTACGAATTTATAAACAAACAAACAAATAATGTTTTTCACATTTGTGTTATGCTTTTGTACTTAATATGCTGCAAGTTATGCATGCAATTTTCTTAAGCGGATTTAGAATACAAATACTAAACTAATAATCAGGGAATGTAATAATAATGAAAAAATAATAATTATCAAAATATGTATAATAAAAAAAATTAATAATTTTTTAATATAAAAAATTTTTGGTAAGTAATAATGAATACTTTTTGATTTTAATTTTTTTTAGCAAAAATAATTACTCCGATTAAGTTTTGGTATTTTATTTTAAATATACTTTTAAATTTTTTTTAGTTCCATTTGATTAAAAATGAGCCAAAAATAGAAAGGTAAAATTTGCATAAAACTTATAAAGCTTAAAAAGCACTTGATTTTCCGAAAATTTTGTTGAATTCCATCTAGATGGTGTACTTCATTGGACTTTTAAAAATTTAAAAAATAATAAAAATAAAATAAAATTTTAAAAATATGAATTATTAAAAAAATAAAATAGTTTTAAGAAAAGTGAGATTTGCTAATTATGTAATTTATTTTTGAATTAATTTAATCTAAAGATCCCCAAACAAGTTAGTTGTTCCTAAGGCTTTCGCAGAATATATGAATATATGACTCGTACTTAAATTTTATACTTTTAATTTTACAAAAACAAATAAGAAGACATTCTTTTATTGACACCCATTACTTAACTTTGGATTTTTATATACATGGCTATAACTAAAATGCAAACCGCTTCAACTTATGAAATAGTTGAACTCCTCATACCAAAATTAGCTATTAGCTTGAAGCTGAAGTGTAGAAAAAAATATAAAAGTAAGCGAAATAGAATGAGGGTAACAAAATTTCTGGAAGGAATCGAACCAAAAAGCCCCCAGATTGGCCTATATTTAATTTTTTCATTATATACATTGCCTTAATGCATCCCTATCCATGCTCTTTACAAAAGTACACCTTCGGCCTTTTAAAATCAATTTTTTATGTTAGTAAATATTGCGGCCTTATTTATTAATTTTACTAATTTTATCCTTTTTTACAATTTAAGTTTGTCAACAATGTGGCTAAACAATGTATTTATATATTAACCCATGAAATAGTAGACAAGATCCGCATTAATAGCAAATTGATTGTAATTCTCACGTTAATGACAATTGATTTCTAAACAATTTGTTAATAAGTAAATTTAAATCTACAAAAGAGTTCTGATATGTTTGTATGTGAAAAACTTAATTAGAATTTTTACTAAATATCTGTGTGTATTCAGTGCAAAAAAACAAAACACGATTTAAGCGAAATAAAGCTAATGAAGGCAATAAAATAATTTAATTAAATAAAACATATAATTTAATCCAAATATAGTCTGGAAAACACATACATACATACATATGAACATACGTACATTTATACATACATGCAAACATACATACATCCCAGTTAGTATTTTCTATCATTTTTTTAGTATTTTTCGACTCTTATGCACGATTGAAATAATTGATTTGGCTTTTGAGTCGAAAATGACTGACTGTTTTGTCGGTAGAAAATGGTACCCAGTCCTCCCTCGACCTTTCTGATTGAGGCTTTTGTGTGTCGCGTGCCTGACTCATTTTCGGTTAAGTTTGTATAAAAATCGCATTTTGAGCAAATGTATGATCAATTTATGATTTATAAAACTTTGTATATTTTGCGTTTTTTTTAAGTATAAAACGCAAATAGTCTGAAAAGATTCAGTTTGATAATTTTTTACAAAACAATTTTTCAAATGGTAACTAGGATATGTCTGTGTAATATTTCCCCATCAGTATACTATATCGTTACCTTAATAGAGAAGAGACCTCACTCGTATTTTTATAAGCCCAGATCTTCGTTTATTTCGACAAATGGTCTGGTCTGCTCATGCATCACAATTAGCCCAAAAAGCTCGACTAAAAATATCAGTTAGGTCCTTTCTATATTAAGGTAACGATATGTACATACAAATATCTATAAATACGTTGAAAATAAAATGTTTTAATTTTTTTAACTATACACAAGTACAATTAATTAGTTTGAAAATTTCCCCAAAACTTGATGAAAAACAAAATAAAAAAATTGTTACACATTATCCGCAAGTAGTTTTTTGGTAAATCAAGCGTAACGTTGGGTGCGTCTGCTTATCTGGTTAATAGTACTACAAGCAGTATTATGAAATAAAAAAGACAACAAGAACAACAGCAAACTTTACCTTTTTATAGAATAAGGGTCTGTATTTTAGAATTTTGAGGTGGTGTATTGCAAAATTACAAAAACAAAAATTTTAATTTATGTTGATATTCTAAACAAAGTTGTTGTGCCACATTAAACTAATTTGCGCATCTCTACTGTTTTTTATTTTTAATTTCAGTTAATTTTTAATATTCTAAAACCAAAAATGTCGGTGCTACATACAATGTTGTTATTGGCTTTAGGTGCCACCGTCACTTTGGCCCAAAGGCGTTTAGCTTTACCTGATCCCAGAAGTTGTTCCAATCGTAAGTTAAATCTTTTTTTCATTTGCATCCCATATTTACTTAAAAACTCTAAGGCATACTCATAATAACATGTTTAACTATAAAATAGATTTTAAATACTGATTTTGTATTAAGAAAAATCATTAAAAACCATAATTTAAATTTAAAAATTGTTTATCAATATGCAGAGGAGCATATTCTGTAAAAATTTTCAAAACTTGACATTTAACCTAAATTATTTCTAAGCAGACTTTTTAACAAAAGCCTAGTTTATTCTTTTTTTAAATAAACTTAAATCTGCTTACCCAAGGCCTTGTGCTTACCCTACTTTCCAAACGTTTCTAATAGACGCTATGCTTTTCGAACATTAGATTTTTCTCGTTTGCCGGAATGATTAAAATAACAAGAATTTGAACCATTTTTATTGTATTAATATTGGAGAAAAATTATTTTTAAATTACTTTAATTTTTTTTTTAATCGACAAACAGGTGTACGACACGCATCCTACCGTGATGCTCGTGGTGTTTCTCATTCTTACTTCTTCAGTTGGGAACATGCTCCTACCCGCAGCTTAGAAGTCGATTGGTTGGATGCCCGCAACATTTGCCGTCGCCATTGTATGGATGCCGTTTCACTTGAAACTCCCCAAGAAAATGAGTTTATAAAACAACGTATTGCACGGGGAAATGTTCGCTACATCTGGACTTCTGGTCGCAAGTGTAATTTTGCTGGCTGTGATCGTCCCGATTTACAACCACCCAATGAGAATGGTTGGTTCTGGTCCGGTTCCGGTGCTAAAATTGGTCCTACCTCTCAGCGCAATACTGGCGATTGGTCTCATACTGGTGGTTATAATCAACCTCAGCCTGATAACCGCGAAGCTGCTCAGGGTAATGATGAGTCATGCCTTTCCATCCTTAACAACTTTTATAATGATGGTGTTAAATGGCATGATGTAGCCTGTCACCATCTTAAACCATTCGTATGCGAAGATTCCGATGAACTTTTGAACTTTGTACGCTCACGCAATCCTGGTCTTCGTTTGTAAAACGTTAGAAATTTTCTTTTATCCCAGTCTCTATTTTTTCCACCTCCCTGTCTCTCTTCTGATTTCTAATCTAAACTATACATTTGGCAGGGAACACTAATACAGGTAGTATCAAGGCGTCTCCACGTTTTATTGCTGATCAAAAGCAATAACGTCAACAGAATAACAGCATAGCGATTGATAATTGCTTTGAGTTAAGAACACGTAACAAAGCAATTTATCGTTTTTTCCACGTTTTTTATGAAATAAAAGGTTTTAATTGAGCTTTTTCATAAGTTAAATTGCGCAATGGATTGCTATATATGACAATTTGTGGTCTACACGTAACAATTTGTATGAAAGAAATCGCAAATTGCCGCAATTAATATTGCTACGTGTAGACCCCAAATAAGTGCACCCTGACATTTGGTTTTTAAATATACAAAAACAAATTTAAAAAAAAATATATTAATTTTATAAAATTATTTTTAAGTTTATGTTTAAAAGTCGTTTATTTATATATATACAATAATCTGTTATAGTTTTTGTAATCGTAATATTTGTTTTGTTATAAAAAATTCATCTTTGTCATGGATGCTTTTAATTTCTTCAACTTCTCTTTGCTCTTTTAGTTTTAAAAACATTCCCTGCCCCCCGTAAAGAGAACTTAAATATTTTTAAATCAATATCAAAACGTTACAAAGAACAAAATTTTATTGCACCACATTAATGTTTGTTATTAAACATTTTTGCTAATCTTTTTGAGTTAAAAGGTCTACAAAATCAAAAGAAATACAAAACCCTGCATTTATTTAAATAAAGAACAACAAAAATATTTAGAGTTGTGTTTCAATTGTCTTGGGTCCGATTTCTAGGATTCGATAAAAAAAAGGGGGTGGGGGGGTTATTCTTTAATTCGATTCGAATCGAAAAGGCTTTCGAAAAGAATTTTCTATTCGAAAGGCAAATCGTATTATCTAATGCTTTTAAGAAATTAAGGGCAGGAAAAGAAAGAAATTAAAGAAGAATAAAAGCAGACTTACCAAATCTTTAATGTATTAGATAATACGATTTGCCTTTCGAATAGAAAATTCCTTTCGAAAGCCTTTTCGATTCGAATCGAATTACATAATAACCCCCCAGGTAGTGTTTATAACCCAGCTGATTACTTATTTGTCTTTAAATGTTGTGAAAGTAAATGTTAGATTTATTAATTTTGTTTTAAATTGAAAATTTTTTTAGCATTTACTTTCGCAAACACAAAAAGGAAAGGCAGAGGTCAGGGTACACTAATACAGGGCACACTCTGCCAGGTAATATTAAGAGCCCAGCTTATTAAAATCCATTTGACGTTTTCACGTTATAAAAATTCAATTTCATATAAAATTTTTAATTTTTTTGACATTTTACCCTCTTGATACTACACAGGGTACACTAACACAGGTAGTGTCAAGGCGAATTCAAAACTTTTGCAACTTATAACCCTGCTCTTGTTATAAAAAAAGTTAATTTTTTACTAATGTAGTTCCATGGTTTTCAATTTCAGCTAACATTTTATAGCACTTACCTTAACGTGCTTAAGAGCAAAATCAAAGCCAACAAGATTCTGTTGTTTAGTTTTTAACATTTATTAACGAAAGACATAGTCTGACGGTGTCTAAATTTTTTTTTATTTTATTTATTTTATTTTTTTGCATCAAACACAAAAATATCTTTATTCATTTACTTATATTTCGATCAATGTTTAGACTATAGCGCATACATGTAAATAATAATGAGTTTAAATACTTTGGTAATTGCGTTTTAAATTAAACTTTAAAAAATATATATTAATGGTATGTTTTTTTAATCAAAGTATTATGGTAATGGTTTTACAAAATATACAAAACGTAGAAACATATGTTTGTACAACTTATAAAGAATGGTTTGAACTTTAAACAAATGAGATAAAATTAATTTAATTTTATCTTTTTCATTTACTTAGAAAGTGATGAAAATTTCCAAATTATGCAATTTCATAATCACAGTTTCAATTTTAAAACAAATACTAATCGTTATTGAACAATTAAATAAGGGATATCTGTAATAGTTTTCAATAATTATCGCATGCGATATATTTTCCATTATTATCAGTTTTACCCACATTTACCCGATGACATGTTCTAAAAAGTTACTAGAAACAGAAAATTTCATTGAAGTAGCGCAATGAAAAGTTTCTTCGTAAAATGACTATTTAGTATTCTTTTTTCAAATTTATGTAAATGTAACTAAATATACATATGTTTGTTGCGTAATATTTTTTGTTTGTTTTGTTATAAGTGGGTTTGCCGTATATGGTCATATAATCTGAACTTTTTAAGCAAATTTGTCTTCTTTTCACTAGTGCATTAAATTTTAGAAGTTCAGTAACGGGTTTCTTATTCAAAATCGAAAAGCAAAGTTCATTTTACATAAAAAATTAAAAACTAACTTAAATTAAAATAATTAAAGACTAACTTAAATTAAAAATAATGGTTTAATATCGGTTAAATGTATGATTATTTACTTTGTTTCTTTTTATAATGATTTTTTAATATTATTAATAACCTACGTTTTGATTCGAACTCATTAGAGGCATTTTTTTCATATTTTTGGACAGTTTGCCAAACTTTAATAAATGCAGAGACTTAAACTGTTATAAAAGTAATATCAAGACGAGATAAACATATAATAAGTAATAATTACAATTTTAAGCAGTTAAACTGTAAAATAAAGCAGTTGTTTTTATGTAAATACTTATATATCAATAGTTTTCAAAATAACGTTTTTTTTTCAGTAAACTAAAAAAGCAAATATTAATTGCATTTGTGCTGTAGGTTTTAGGCAAATGTGAAGGGGATTTTTTTAAGGAAAATTTAATAAAATCAGTGTTAAATGTTTGTTTTCATTTTTATAAATTTTTAGTAAACTGGAAAACCTAGAATTAAAAAGTTAAAATATTAATTAAATTTAATTTTTTTTATATTAAACATTTTTATCCTTTTTATTTATGGATTAGTTTTTAAAAATAAAACGAAAAATTAAAATACAAGTACCAAAATCCAATTTCAAATGTTAAATTATTTAAAAAATTTACGTTTACCTTAAAAGGTACATACTTAAATTGTTTATGTTTATAAAAATAATTTAAATACATTTGTTAGCAAATTTACTACATTTTTGAAATGGTTTAAAGTTGCCCCCACCCACTCTCGATTCGAATTGAACTTTTTGCCGTCCCTCTTCTTCACTGTAAAACAGATTAGTCCTCCCCCTTTTTTTTTATTTTTGTCTTTCCTTTTGAAAGTCTTTTTTTATTATTTAAAGTTGAGGCAATATAATTTTGTGGCCAAACTATTCCACAGCCAAGAGGAGAGACTAAGAAATTTATGATTTGAATCAAAATGCAGAGTAGGGGTTTTTGTTAATTTAATTCAAAATTGTTTGACTTATAAGCAATTTTAATTAATAAATAATTATTTTTTTAAGGTTGTACCTTAAACGACTCCTTTAATTATATAAAGTTTTTGGTATTAAAATTTAATTAAATGAAACGGTCTTTTAAATACCAAAACCTTTGACTAAAATAAATGAGATTAAGATAATAACACCAGGTATACTTTATCTGAAAACAAGAACGTTTTCTAAAGAAATAAGTGAAAATTTTCTTTAGTTTATTGTTATTTATTTTTCGAAGTGATATTAAAAACCCAAAGCAAATGTTAATTTCCAAAAAATGTTAATGGGATATTTCATACATCGCTAAATCTTTAGGGATAAATAATACTTTCGGTTAAAAATATAAAAATATTTAGGGTTATCATTGAATGCATCAGCTGTCAGAATTGGATTTAATAACGACTAATAGATATTCCAGTGCCGTAAATTATGGCATTATGATATTATGTATTTCTAAATTGGAATAATGATTTCAATGCGAGCTCGAAACTCATAATTTCAAAAATCGTTACATAGAAAAACTTTTTGGTCTCATATAAATCTAATTCCGACAGCCATCACTTATCGCGACAGCCTTGATTTAAAAAAATATGTATCATACAACATGTTAAAATATAATTGAAATCCTTTTGATTTGAAAAATATTTGTTTTCCTAATTTAAACATCTATGATGTTAGTGCTATAATTAAGTTATGAATACATCATAGTATAAAGTATAAATTCGTGGCTATTCTAAGTTGTAAAGAAATTGTTTAATGTTAGTAATACATTGTTAAAAAACACTCGTACATATATAAAGATTATAACACACAAACTATGCTTAGTGATATTCTTTCTATTGAATTTAGTATTTTTTTGTCATCTACTAAGTAGAAGAGAGTTAGGGAAATCAAAATTATTAAAAGGTTAAATTAAATTTAGGCAGTACTTGAATTATTCGACGCTCCACTTATAGCATTAAATAAGGCCATGCTATTGCGATGTGTATTATTGGCACTGTCGTCTAAAGGCTGAAAAGGCTCATCTAGCAACTCGCTTAATGCCTGGCACAGTTTCTGATAATTTTCCTTTAAAACATTATGGTATTCCTTTTGATCGCTGGAAATCATGCGAGCGTTTAATTGTAGGGCTGTATGGCAAACGCCTATAAAATCTCTGCATTTTAAAGAAAAATTTAAGAAATTTCGAAATATTTTTTGGTTTAACTTATATAAGTGCTCACCTAAAAACATCCTTTAAGTCCTCTACCCGATCTACTGAGAAATTATTAACAACTTTGGGATCTAGAAAGGCTTGTGCATAGGCCAAAGGACCGGCATTGACTTGTACTGCTACACTGCCTTGTAGTCTTAGCTGCAATTTTTTAACATCTGCCGGCGGCAGTATAGTTTCTTCTAATTCAGACACTTTTGTTTGCATTTCATCAATTGCCACTTCAATTGGACTCAACTCTATAATTTCTCTTGACTTGACGGGTATACGTTTAAGCACATAGGGAAAGGAATAAGTGGCTGTTAAACAAAGAAAAATAACTTAATAATTTTCTTTATAAACGGTTTGCTGCTGACATACTTTTAATAACGGTCTTGCGCTTCCATTGTTCTTCGACGGCTCCTCTTGCCGCACCCGATTTAGTAAAAGGCGTTTCATACATAAATGTATCAACATCATGATTTTGTTCAAATTCATTAAGTCTTTGGTCAAGTTCGTCTTTTGTAAAGAATGGTATAACATGTGTTACTTGTATGTAAGCCAATTTGGCATCGAGATCATTTACAATAACCTTAAATGAACAAAAAAAAAACAAGTTTCAAAATTTAGCTTAAAAATACAAATTTGCAAAAAAATTTACACAAATACTGCCACAGGATTTTTTTCTTAAAAATCTTTAAAAGGGTTTGGTATAAGAACCATTGAAATAAATAGACAAACCTAACCTATAACAAACCCTATAAATAAAGTAAGAAAATTGGGATCAAATCCAGAATAACCGGGGTTGTCTTGGACACCGATAGTTGTCGGAATCGGATTAAAAAGCGAGTTTCACAAACGTTTGTGTAACGACTTAAATAAAAACCAACATTCTAGTTTATAAACAAAAACACGATACTAAAATTTATAACACTGAAATATCTATAAAGTATTTTTAAATCCGATTACTTTTAAATATATTTATTTATTACAAGTTAATATTAAGTATTAATGTTCGATATTTATCGAATATATATTTCAAAAGACCTAAAATTTGAGAAAATAGACTTATTAGTTAATATAAAAAAGATCGAAAAACTAGAGAAAATATATAACTAAAGTTCAACTTTTTTGAAATATGAACGATAATTTCAAATATTTTACGAAAGAAACAATACGAAAGTTGACACCACTGTTCACACAAATGACAATTTAAATTTCCAATCATATATCAAAAATTTCCGAATGGTTGGAAAAACTTTTTATTTTTATAAATTTATCAAAAAAATAATCTAGAAAACCGGTTCCGAAGATAAACATAAAGAGATAAAAACAGTAAAAGTTTTTCAATAAAAAGCGATGTCAGGGGATCAAGTTCTGCCAAATTTTTTAACCAAAAGTCAAGCAGAACAAATTGTCACCGTTAGTGGCGCAAAAATTCAATCCAATTTGAATCCAAATGCTTTAGAGTTTTTTCCCTCCTATTTGCAAAATAATCAACCAAGTAAATTTAAAGA
Source organism: Melanophora roralis (assembly GCA_963583895.1). Classification (NCBI taxonomy): domain Eukaryota; kingdom Metazoa; phylum Arthropoda; class Insecta; order Diptera; family Rhinophoridae; genus Melanophora; species Melanophora roralis. The sequence goes on from OY757188.1 coordinate 108,570,404, forward strand.
AGAAGTGCTTAAAACAGGTTTAAAAGAAAAACAAAATACAAAACCAAAAAACAAGACAAGTTTTACAAATGATAATGTTCAGGCCACAGAAATGGTTGACCTAAAAAACGACAGCCAATATGAGATTATTACTAGTGAAAATCAACTTTATATGCTTTTTGCCAGTCAAACAAATGTTAAACATACTAGCTCGGAGTCCGAATTATCAATTTCTCATAACAATAATGAGGCTGAGAGTACACGATCAGGTAGTAAAGAGGATAGTTGTATTACAGTTGGATTAAATAACAAAACTTCTATGAAAGACAAGCTAATTGTAACGACAGGAAACGATTTAGATAAAGCCATTAATGAAGACAAAAGCAATAAAGATCTAAAAAACAATGAAGAAACAATTTTGATGACAGAAAATACTGTTGAAAACTGTAAAACCATTGATGAAGACAAAGGCAACAAAGATCTAGAGAACAATATAAAATTAATAGAAAAAACTCAACATAAAACCGATGCTAAGATACCAAAACTTAAAAAATTTCATGCACAGGCACCCAAGAAAGATTTAGAAAATTTGAAAACCTCCAAAAATTCTGACACAGGGAAAACAACGTCCTCCCAAAACCAAAAAAGTTTGCAAGTTAATGCAAAAATGCCAAAGGATACAAAAATCTATAAGAGCAACTTAAATCCAAATCAAAAATGTAATTCTTCAAAAACACTCAAGGCTGAAACTGTCAAAAATTGTAATGAAATGCCAAAACATAAAACAGTAAAAAAGGATGCCAAGTTGGAAACCCCTGCAGAATCAAGGAAGATTATTGAAGCCAAAACTCTAAAGTCAAAAGTTTTTATTAAAAACTTATTTAAGGGTCCATCAACAAATGTTAAGCCTTCTAATGCTTCTGGCAACAACTATACAGCTCCTTCACTTAAAAAGGAGGAACCGAAAATCTTAAACAAAAACGAAATATTAAATAAATCTACCAGTTCCACAGAAAGGAGTTCGTTTAACAGGTAATGGAAAATATAAAAAATTTTTTTTTTATTAATTTTATTTATTTTAGATCTTCTACACACAGCAGTTTAGTACAATCTGCTGGAAATAAAACAAAAGAATTATTGTTAAAAACACCACGTGCTACAGTCGCTTCAAAATTACGCCAAACGGAAACTCAAAAAGTAAGCTGAAATTCAGAATTAATGCTTTTTTTTAAAGATGTGAAAATATTTGTAAATTTTATTTTTTATCATCTCCTCGTTTGCACAGCGTCGAAATTTATTTTATGATCTTGATTCAATTAAAATGTCGGACTTTTTATTTAAATAAATATTTAGAAACATATTAAGAGGTAAGATTGAAAAAATGTTGCAAAACTATTTATTTGGGGAATCAAACAGACAAACACTTTGCAAAACTTTTTGTTAAATTAAAGTTTTTAAAAAATTTAATTAAAAACTGCTTCAAATTTTAAAAATACTATTTATGCTTCCTTTAATTTATGCTAAATATAGAAATCTATATTCAAAGTCAATTGAAAAAAAAATGATTCGTTAAGCTCACCGGTGATGAATCCATTATTAATTTCACAACATCGGCACCAAATTTCTCCTTGTATTGCTTAGCCAAACGTTCAGATATCTCACTAAGTGACGTTAATTTGGGTTCCTTATAAACATATTCAACAGCGTGATCCTCTTCAAAATACATCTGATAAATAATAATAAAAAAAAATGTTTTAAAAAATCAAGCCTTAAACTATTTCTAAACCTACCATTCCATAAAAAACTACACGATAAAATCTGCCCAGCATACGTTTACCAGAACGATTGACTTCAATTATTTTGCCATAAGCCTTTGCCAAATGTTCATATGATTCTTGCAGATCATTGTAATTTCTTGTTCTCTCATAAATGGGAAAAATTAATTTGTATAATTCGCCCAAACACTCGTAACGTTCGGCAGAATCCAAAAACACTGCACATTGCTTCAATTGCTCCAATAGCATTTGTTCGGTATATTGAGAGTCCTGAGAACCAGCATCCAGTTTAAGACCCTGTTCATCTCGATTTATGTTGCGTGATATTTTGCTAAAAGCTGAGGAACCCCAAACAATGGTGCCCCCTCCCTTAAGACGAAGATATTCTGACATTAAGGCTGCTATATGAAGATGACAACAGGCAGCTTCTGAAATGTTGCCATTTTGTTCGTGATTACGTGCCATTGTTACCAGCCATGTGTGCCTTAGCTCCGGCGTAGAGGCATAGGAGTTTGCCAAGGAGTACTGCAATTCCAACAAACGCTCTGGATCCATGTGATGGGCTTGCATTTGAGCTGTAGCCATTAACACAGTTCTTACCCGCCTAGTAAGATCCTTAACCTCTACTGGAAACCCCGTGCCCTTCATTGCTTTATCGCTATTCGCATAACTATTGATTACTGATAAACTCTCTTGAAATCGTGCATTATTAAGGCCAATAACATTGCCAATCATTTGTGATACTGAAATAATTACTTGCAAGTGCACCCTCGTTAAGCCTTTGCGACCACTGAATTCAAAATTGCTTCGCATTAGTAAATAAAGAACGGCACACGATTCATGTCTTATTTGCACAAGGCGACTATCACACGCTTTAAGTAGTTCATAAACCATTTGACCGCATAGTATGGCATTACCTTTAAAAAGTGCTGGCGAAAAGTTGTTAATAAAAGCTCTTAAAGCGGCAAAAACATGCTTTGAAAGATTCTCCGATTGCCCAAGTTGCAAAAATTTCAAATAAACACGCGCCAACTTGGGCAGTATAAGACTGTCTATGAGTTTTAGCTTAAATTGTACCGCAAATAAGCCCAAACAATCTAATATAATCATGCCAACTTCAGTAGCCAGATTGGATTCATACAAGGCTTGTTGACTTCTTGTAGTTTCACTTAACAAATTTTCCCGATTGTGCGTTAGATTAAGGGTGCCAGTTTCATTCAAGTTTGTAGAACTTTCTAAAGCGGCTGGAGAGGTTCTGGCTGGCAGAGTACTAGCTTTGGCCGTTCTTAAAGCTCGTACATCTTCATTTAAGTTAAGATTCTTTTTTCCAACATAACGAAATTGTATTAGACACAGTTCTAAAATGATCATAAAGTTAATAGTTTCAGTCTCATTGCAGTTTTGCCACCAACCAATTATTTGCTCCTGTGAGAGATGTTTAATGACAAACAAAAAACCCAGAAGCAGATCTTTGCTTTCTGAAGCGGAAAATTTATCAAATCTTTGCATGACCGTAGCAGGAGTAACACTTATTGAACGATTATGGCCATTTCGTAAAGATACATCTAAGTGTTCTACATGATTACCACTAGCACCCAAAGTATTATCCTGAGAGTTTTGCGAATCTGACGTCAATGAGTTTAGAGAATTGTCTGAACAGCCATTAGCGATTGCAGATCCAGCTATTGCTGCTAAATAATTAGTTTCCTTAATGTGGGCAGAAGCCCTTACAGGACTAGGATGTTCAATATGCAGCGTAGCGCGATTTTTACCTCTGGGCGTAGAGCTGCTGGAGTCCTTGCCAAAGACATAACTACTCGAACACGATAGCCTTTGGGTATAGGAAGCTGAGTCCGCATAAACATGCCCATTAGGCGTTGTAACCTCGGAAAGATCATCGATTCTTTGTATGTTATCCATTACTATGCCCAACCAGGGCACATACAGCAAAGCAATTCTTGACAGTTGGCCCCTATTTTGATAACGGTCATCTAGTTCATGTTTGGCCAAAAGATTTTTCAGCACCATCAAAGCGTATTTTCTAACATTACTAACTTCGTTTAAACTACTCTTTAGCTCTTGCAACAGTAAGCCGGATAAGAAATGTTGTCGACAAAATTCTTCGGTTAAATTGAAATGTTGCATCATTTCCGGGGGACGATTTTTTGGATTCAAAACAAATGGCAAGTTGAATGGCACATAATGCTCGTGTTGACAAATTTCTTGTAGGAAATTAAATTTAAATTCCTGCAAAACACGAGGATCTCCTGGAGAAAACTGTTCCATATAAAAGCGTATTAATCGAAATACAAAACCTCGATCCATAAATGTCAGAGCCTTACGCACAAAATGTGACAGAGACTTATTAAGATGCTGGGTTTCTACAGGCAAATCTTTGTATCGTGCTATTAGATAAGGTATCAGTACTTTAATAAGATTCTCCACTCTTTCGGGAAACTCTTTGGGAAATCTTTCATTTCTTAACATGCGTATTCTGCCAGTATCCAAAAGATGTTGGGCCATACTTTTTACAATTAAATCGAAAAATATGCCCGAATAACGCATAAACTTATTTACAACCAAAAAGTCAGTATTATGGGGATGAAGAATTGAAGGCAAGTATTTGCACAGCTCACCGTGGACTGTTCGCGAAGTCTTTTTAGAATAGTAGGGAGCATGATACACATAGGTTACATAGGATATCAATAATTCTTTACGTCCTGCTTCCTCGGTTATCATGTGAATTATGTTGATCAACAAACGTATTATATTTAAGCCCACTTCTTCGGATTGGGTGTGCACCAACAGAGTAAACAGCTCGTTAAGTATTGTTGGCAAAAAGTTAATTAAAGTAGAAATATCAATAGCATGAGCTGCTTTTAAGATTTTACATGTTTCTGTCTCCGCTGGCAAAGCCGAAGTTTTGCCGCCTTCTAAGAGACGTTCTGAGTGGACAAATAAATTATGCAAATGCTGATCAGCTGTGTGAACGGTAGAATCCATACGTAAAGCCACACCAAAAACAGGTCGTTGATTATCAATCCATTGTATATCTGGCCCACAATTCTGCTAAAAGTAGGGAATTTTTTTGTAGATAGTAGAAATGTTTTAGGTTTATGATGAAATGTAAAAAAAGAATGGATAAAAACACGTTGTTGTCATTGTTTTGAAGATATATTTTTATGTGTTATTAAAGAATAACATTCATGAAAATTTAATACGAGATAAAAAGTTAAAAAATTAAAACTGATAGAAACGTTTGTATTAGAGCGTAAGATGTTAAAAAACAAGTAACAGCGCTATATTTAGCTGTGCCGAATCTTATTTACCCTTCACAACGCGTAGGGGTTTTCACCCTAATTTTATCAAATTTTGTATGGCAACCCCCTAGGGGTGGAGATAGTAGGTAAGTATTTTCTTAAAAATGTTTTTAAAGAAAAATGAGTTAAGGTCAGTCCCACATTTGGCCTACCCACGGGCACCCAGGAAGCTGAAGAGGGGATTTATTACAATTTCCCAACCATAACACGGGCAAACGTACAGATAGACAGACAGACATCGCTAAATCGACTTCCCTATCTATAAGGACCAAGAAAATATAGACCTTATGGGGTCGCAGATGGATGTTAAAGAAATTACAGAAGTAAAAAAATTACCCTTATCACTTATGTGAAGGGTATAACAAAGAAGAATACATGTGTATGTGCATTTAGATGCGACGCATGAAAAAAGTGTCGCCGCTCGACAAAAATTTGTGAAATGAGTACTATCATCTAGTAGAGCAAAAGTAGTGACTTATTAGATACTTCTATTCAAAATGAATTCCAATTTTTTACAAACAATTAATATTTAAAACGACACATATTCGATACAAAAGAAAGTTTAAGCCAATCAAATAAAATATAATATTTTTTTTATCTAAAAAGTATTCCGTTCGGAAAAAACGATCAACTACTCGTTTTGAAAAAAACCCCGCAGTCGCAAAACGAACAACAGCTTAGTCGGCAGTCTACGTTTTTAAATGTTTTATTTTGATTTGCTTTCCCATTTGATCAGTATCGTAAGTAAAAGCTTAAGAAGTTTCTTCGATTTTTTAAGTTGTAAACTGTCGCAGTAAAAAAAGAAGAAATCATGCTTTTGTAAACTGCAATTAAATGATTTTTTAATTTTTGTCTTAACATTATAAATCACAAAAACAATTAGTTTTATTTGGTATGTTTATCTATCAACAATTATGTTTTATAATATATGTAATTATTATCGTTCATTACTTATTATTGTTAATTGTCTGCGATACAAAAAAAATAATAAACAATATTTGTTTCAACATGTAAACATTTTTCGTTTTTTTATACAAACAGCATCTGAAGCTCTTTTATTTAAACCAGTTTGAAATCCACTGTCATTTTATTTCCATACAGTTGCTCTAAAACCCAAAAACAATGTTATTGTATGAAACTGTTATTAACACTGTCATTTTATTTCCATACAGTTGCTCTAAAACCCAAAAACAATGTTATTGTATGAAACTGTTATTAACAGTTAATGTTATTTAGCAGAATCCACTTACAAATGTTTAAGCAAATTCACAAAATGGTAGTACACATGCTGTTAAAACTATAAATGTAATATTTAGTTAAGTCATCATATGTGGCTCCGTGGCGCAACGGTAGCGCGTCTGACTCCAGATCAGAAGGTTGCGTGTTCAAATCACGTCGGGGTCATAACGACATTTTTTTTTTTATTTTTAGAATATAATTTTTTTTTATCTAAAATATGTTATTTAAATGTATTAAATATTCCGATATTTTGAAAATAACTTTTCTTGAAACAACAAAACAATTTTAAACAGATTTTTTTCACAATTATGGGTTTACAATATTTTTAAATTCTTGAAATTTTACTTACCCCTTTACCTAGACCCAAAGGTTGAATGCTTAAATATCCTACAGGCAGAGTGGCTGCAACTGGTATTACTTGTTCATCTAAAATTATTTTGCCCTTTTGTAATAATGGCAGCCAAGCATAACCGATTGGTGTTTCAAAAGAAGCATTCGCATCCCGTTTTTTGCCAAGATTGCAAGAAACATGGTAAAAGGAAAACAATAGATGATGTTCGGAGAAAATACCTAAAGGAAGACGCAGTTTTAACTCTTCATACCAGGAAGGTGTGGTGTTGTGATGTAAAACAGGACAAGCAATTTGGGAGACTAAAAAATCTTGCCCCGGACGGCCATAGATACACTAAAATTAAGAAAAATTAAACTAATAGTTAAAAAAAAGGAAAGAGTTTGCCTCTTACCTTTAAGGGCCTGGAGTTTTCATGGTCTGAATCTCTTAACTCTACTACGACCGTTATATTACGGGCGCGGGAAAATATTTTTTGACTATCAAATTGTAAATTTAAGGGATATACAAATAAATGATTGCAAAATGTTGTAAATGGATGACAATCTCGTTCGGAAGTACTTTGGAATTCAGTTATTTCTAAAGTGGCTAGTTTAGTCGGGGGAAAAGTAAAATTTACCAAAGGTACTAATGATTTAGTAAACGAGCCTACAGTTAAAATTACAAGAAATTAGCTGTAAATTTGTAACAACTTTTATCAAATAAGCTTCGGCTTACCTTCCACCTTTTCCACTTCCTGAATAATCAGTTTAAGTTGCCCCGGTATTATAGTCAATTTACTTAATTTATCCGGCTTTCGATATTCCGATAATAACTTTAAGAGCTCATCGTCTTTGAGTTTATTGACTTCTTGACGATATATGGTATTAAATTCAAATTCGCCATTTTTTTCCGTATCTAATTCACTGCTGTACAAACGAAATAGAGGCTTGGCCGCCCAAGCAAATGGTTGCCTATAATGGCCCAAATGCTGTGCATAATGACGTACATTTTTATTAAGCTTTTGAGCGAATCTTGGATCCCTATTTATTTTTAGATAAGGTTCTACGGCTTGTACTATATTTCCTTGTAGGATTTTTTCAATCCTTAGAACCAAAAATATGTCGGAATGCGGAGAGGTGATAGAAAATAAGGCCTGTTTCAATTTAGCAAAATGTTCTTTAGTGAATTTCTGCAGCTCAGCTGACAAATTTTCTATAAGAGTATTATAGGCCTGCGAAGTACTTCTGATACGTTCATCGTTCACATCTTTTTTAAGAACGTTAAAAGCAGCCACCGATTGTGGCACTGTGCTAGAAGGTAACATTTCCCGTACATGTTCATCGTTAATATTGAAATGAAATGATTCTGTAAGTTTGCGACCAGCGCGTGCATCATACAGGGCTAGACTAGTTATATATGGTTCCATCTGACACAGATGGTTGGTATCCGCTAAACTGTGATTATCTGTCGGACATTGTAGGCGAAATCTTAGGCTTTGGCATCGTAGAAATATTCTTTTGCCAAATTGCTCTTTATACTGGTCGACATTATCAGATGCTGTTGCCTTAAAATTTGATTGATAGTTAGCAAATAGACGTCGTCTATTTTCTCGTCTTGCTTGTGCTATGGATATATCGGTTTCTCGTCCGTATTTAATTAATTGGGGATTCATTGACTGATCAAGTCCCTTTAGGGTGCCAAATATTACAGTGTTAGGACTGGGGGAAGGCGTTCTCTCTAACGATGCCACACGTTTGTCCTCTTGGATTTTGTTTTGTTGCAATACTGATAAAAGTTTGTTCAACCAATCTTTAAGATCTTCTTCGTTCTCGGCAGCCAAAGTAAAGGATTTATGACCCGCAGTCATACGCAGCTCAAAACAAAAGCGGCCACGTTTAGGATTCTAAAACAAATATGTATAAAAAAGTGTTTCAATAATAAAAATTAAATTATTTGTCTTAATTTTTTTTGTTTTACCTGAACAACTTCTGTACAAAAGTCCATGACTATAGTGGCTTTTGCTTCACCCTGTTTTTCATCCTTGTGAAGTTCAAGGATATAAGTACCATCAATTTCCTGACGTAAATAGCAATATCTTTCGAAAGGAAATAAAAAGATTATGATACAAAAACTAATTTTATAATAAACCTAATATTATACCAACCTTCTTTTAAAAGATTTGTTACCAATATTGGCAAACATGCGATCGGAACCAGAATCAGGACCTTTTAGCAGATAGCCTTGCTTTGTTATAGAATCAGCCTGAGAGCGGGACATCTGTTCATCAATACGATCTTGATCAGCATCGATTTCATACACCTCGTCTCTTAAGACTTCTACAACGGTTTTTCTAAAATAAATTTAAAAATTTGTAGCTTTTTTGTTTTGTTTCGAAAACGTGTTTTTTAACTCACTTTGGCAAATCATGGCAAGTGCCACCATATTCATGATATTTATAATGAATTAAATGATTTTTAGCTTTATATGTATACAAGGCTTGCCTCGTAAAGCGATTACATTCAAACTTCGGCTTAACTGGAGGAGTGACACTATTATTTGTCAATGTATCATCAACAGTATCTAAATCCTCGTCATCTTCCGGTTGCGCCAGATTACTTGATTTAAGTGTTGAGGATGAGGAAGATCTTGATTTGCCTGTGCCATTTGTTGATAATGCAGATTCATACGATTCCAGTGATGAGGTAGCCGATTTGATCGAACTAAGTTGTTGCATGGATGTTTGTGATCCTTTACGTGAAATGCTGCCACCATTTTGTTGTTGTAAGGAACCATTTGAAAATGTGGATTGATTACTTAATTGACGCTGCGCCAGTCGAGGACTGTTGGAAGTATTACTATTTTGCCTCGCTGCATTGTGTGAACCATTGGACGTAGATCCACTACTGGCACTATGTAAGGGACAAACTATTGAATCATTTGGTGGCTCAAAGCGATCTGTTACAGATTTGGATTTTGTGCGCGACTTACGGGGAAGAATTTTTTCCTGAAAAGTAAGGTTTTGTTTTTATATTATAAGTTTCTTTGTTAGTTTATAAACAAATATATTCAAATGATAATTGCTTTAATTGTTGTAATTTTGTACTTACCGATACATCGTCGCTTGGATACATGAGTAGTTCTCTTTGTGGATCATTTTGTATTAAAGTTTTATTTTTGGATATAAAACTTTCAAAGTCTATTGGCTCTACTACAAGAGGTTTGTTCTGAAAATAAAACAAATTATACATTATGTACACTGTTTATAGTATAACTTTAACATTTGAAGTAAGCTTATGTATGGAAAAACTAAGGTAGGATTTTGAATTAGGAAATACAGTTTTAATGTTTTATACTTAATTTAAGATAACATCAATATATTTCAGGGGGTGAAGGGTGTGACTATTTTGCTTATAACTCAGACAATTTCAAATTTTAATTTAAAAAAAGTATTTGACTTCTAAGGATGTATGTTTTTAATCGACAATGAAAAGAACATGATTTCTGTTCACAATTACCACTTGGAAACTGTGACGGGTGCTACCTTACAAGTTTGAATTTTAGACAATTTTGACATTAATATCGTGCTGTGTAAAATTCTTTTGAGAAAGGGCTTAATTCTATTTAATAGTTTAAAATATTTTTATTCGTATTTGACACTTTATTTTTTTATCTTTACCAAGGGAAACCCCGTTTAAAAAATGTGACGGCTGTGAAATTTTCATCAAAACCTTAGAAAAAAACTAAGAAATATGAACTAATTTATTTACATTTTGATCATTTTCATTCTCTTTTAGACGTAAATTGAATTTTTTTTTACGAAGAAAGCGATTTTTAGGTGGAATTGAATATATGTAAACATATGTATATATATCTATGATGAAACGTCTAGAAATATATAAGACTATATATTAGACCATGGTCCCACTCGAGTTAGTCCAAAACCAAATTTTTGATGTCATCGTATTTAAGTTGCCAATTTCTTTTTGCTTTAAATTTTGTATGGTTTTGAGTTTAGAACGATAATAATCTGTCGATAGCCTAATGTTTTATCTTCCATTAAAATTGAAAGCATATGCATTTATTGCACTAATTTCTCCTGAATGTCTACAAACAAATATAACATTTTGAAAGGTTATCAAAACAAATTTACGAGAACTTGTTTTAACTTCCTTTACTTATACATGTTTTTTGCTTTAAGAGTAAACAACGATAAAAGAGAGGTTATAAATTGTGCAAAATTAAATGCGCAAATTAAAACTAAATTGTAATCTTTTTGTTTTAAGTTTTTATTGAAAAAGTTTAAAACTGAAAAAATGAATGAATTATATCAGAATAATAAATAATAGCCTCCTAGTTTTTCAGAATATAGAAATAGAAAGTAAAGAAAAATTAGTAACGACATTCACATTGTTAGTAGGGTTGACAAATTAAATAAATAATCCCAACACTCCTTCTCAATGTGAAAGGCGTTTTACAAAGCAATTATACAAATTTCATTAATTTCACAAAGTACTGATGTTTAATCTTCGCCAAATTTTTGGTTAAAATATCAGCAACCATGTCCTGTGTTGGACAATATTTCAAGAGCAACTCCTTCTTTTTCACGACTTCACGTACATGATGAAACCGAATGTCTATGTGCTTGGTCCTCTTATGATACACGGGGTTTATCGCAAGTTTTTCCGCACCTTGGTTGTCGATGTTTAGTTGAATAGCCTCACCAGATGAATATCCAATTTCCATCAACAATCGTCTTAAAAATATAGCCTCTTTGGCAGCATCTGACATTGCCATATATTCGGCCTCTGTGCTACTAAGAGCCACACAAGATTGTTTTCTGGATTCCCAGGATACGGGACATCCACCAACATAAAATATGAAACCGGTATAAGATTTCCGATCGAGGGCGTTACCACCCCAATCAGCGTCTACGAATCCCTCTATGGATTTGTCTCCAGCTTCGTATACAATCTTCATATCGATTGTTCCACGTAGGTAACGTAAAATTCGCTTCACTGCCTGCATATGTTCGATATGCGGATTCGAATTCCGTTGTGCCAGTTTCGAAACCGAATGGAGGATGTCTGGTCTAGTTGTAATAGCCAGATACATTAGCGCACCTATTACAGACTGGTAATCGTGCTGGTCAACCATCTTGCAGTCATCTTTATTACAAATTACCTGATGATTCGCTTCAAGTGGAGTCGTAACTGATTTACAGTTCTCCATGCCATACTCTTTGAGTAACTCCTTAATATATTGTGTTTGACACATAGTTATTGTACCTGTGTTACCTTCACGTTGTATTTCGATGCCCAGATAATGATGTAGCTGTCCCTTGTCAGTGATTGGAAAATTTTTCGCCAATAACTGTTTAATATGCAAAACAATGGCTTCATCCTCACAACCAATAAGTATGTCATCTACATATACTGCGACCAATACTAATTTTCCATTCACTGAGGCTTTATATAAACAAGGTTCATTATCACTCTGCACAAATCCTATTTGCTTAAGAACAGAAAACAGCTTTTCATACCATTCCTTTCCCGATTGTTTTAACCCGTATATTGCCTTATGAAGCTTAAGGACCATGTCCGGATATTCACGATTTATGAACATTTCCGGTTGACGTATATAAATGTCGTGGTGTATATCACTATTCAAATAGGCTGAGCTGACATCAATTTGGTGTAAATACATTTTCCATTGCACAGCCAATGCTAACATCAAACGTATGGTAGAATATCTGACCACGGGTGAGAAGGTCTCATCATAATCCACGCCAAATTTTTGATTGCAGCCTTTTGCTACAAGCCTAGCCTTAAAGCGTTCCACCTGACCAAGTTCATTTTTCTTAAGAGCGTAAACCCACTTGGAATTGATTGCCTTTGCGCCTTTTGGTAAACCTACTAAAGACCACGTACCATTTTTCCTCAAAGATGACATTTCTGAACACATTGCTTCGTACCAATTAGCACGATTTACGCCATTCATTGCTTCTTGTACTGTTGTAGGCACATCTTCCTCGATCATATTATGCAATTCTGACTGCTGCTTTCGCGGTCTGCCTGGTCTACTTGTTCTTATTATCTTTGGTTTGCCTCGCTTAACAATATTAGGCTTATCTTCAATACAACGTTCCACATCTAATTCAGCATCGTCAGCGGTTTCAAAACCAGCAAAGTCACTCATGTTATCAGCACTCATATCATCAGAACTTTCACTGTCGGTCTCGTCTTGCACTTTATTAAAAACTATAGGTCCGGACTGTATTTCACTGTTCAATTTTCGATTATCAGTTTGAACTTCAATTGAAAGATAATCTTCGACACACTTTGTTGCAGGTTCTCCATTGTTGGTATCATATGCATCTTCTTCAAATAGAACATCACGCCGTTCGACTAAGCTTTGTTTGTCCTTGTTGTACAAACGATAGGCCTTTGCCACCTGGGAATAACCCACCATTATAAAACTTTCGCCCTTAGCCTCAAATTTGCGTCTACCAGCCTTGTTTAAGGCTACTGCGTGTGAACCAAATGTTCTTAAATGCTGTACATTTGGCTTACGACGAAACCAAATTTCATATGGTGTTTTATTATCCAATATCTTAGTAGGACATCTATTACGAAGATAAGCCGCTGTGTTTATCGCTTCAGCCCATAAATTTTGCTGAACATTGCTGTGAACCATCATCGAACGAGCCATTTCCACCAACGTGCGATTTGCCCGCTCGGCTATGCCATTCTGTTGCGGTGTGTAGGCCACCGTAAGTTGTCTACTTATACCTTCGGCTTCCAAAAAATCATTAAAATTTCTGTTTACATATTCACGGCCGTTATCGCTTCTGATTATTTTAATCTTATGGCCAGTTTGTTTTTCAACATTCTGTTTAAATACCTTAAACGTTTTAAAGACTTCATCTTTCGACTTTAGAAAATACACAAATATTCGTCTCGAATAATCGTCAATAAAAGTTAAAAAATACCTACAGCCACCAAGCGATTTAATATTAAATGGGCCACATACATCACTGTGTACGAGCTCCAATAAATTGTTAGCCCTCGCTTTAGACTCTGTCGAAAATGGGCTTACATGAATTTTGCTCAACATACACGTTCTACACTGAGCTGATTGTGATATATTATTTAATTTCATTCCTATTACCATCGACTTACTTGACATCTGACCCAGGGATTTAAAATTAAGGTGGCCGAACCTATTATGCCACATTTTATCTGAATTACCAGCAGCATAAAGTTTTTCAGTTCCAAAATTCGTCAAAAACAAGTTGCCCTGTTTTTTGGCCTTTAATACCACTGTGCCATCATCACGTTGTATAGTTGCATACTTCGAATCAAACTTGACAACTAAGCCCTTTTCAACAACACGACTAACAGAAATAAAATTCATTTGCAATTCCGACGAAAAAAGAACATTTTGAAATTTTATCTGTAGACCATTACCATTATCAATTTCAACATCGCCTTTCCCCATAGCAACGAGTTGTTTGTCACCCGCCAACGAAATGATTTCGCTATGTTGTTGAAAATTGGCAAACATTTGTCTATCGCAACACATGTGTGCTGTTGCACCACTGTCGACACACCATGTCGTATTCATCATCGTATTATTGTGTGTTGATTGTACTACTTGCAAAAGCTGCTGCTGTCTTTTCTTCGGCTTCTCACATTTGCTTGCAAAATGTCCTACCTGCCCGCAGTTGTAGCATTTGCCTTTAAATTTGTTTCTGTTCTGCTTAATGCTCTTTTGCGTTCTGTTTTGCTCCTTCTGAAACAATTTCATCGTAAAAGCTTGTTGTGTATTTGTGGATGCTTCATGCTCATTTTTTTCCTTGTGACGGTTGCCTTCTTCTAGAATCTTCTGTTTAACAATTGATAAACTCGGCAGAGTATCCCGAGTTTCTATGGCAATAACAAAATGTTCAAATTCGTTTGGCAAACTAGAGAGCAACATGATGACCAATAATTCATCCTGAATCACAATTCCCGTTTCCGCTAGTTTTTCAGCCAATTCTGTGAACGTATTCATATGATGGCTTACACTACCACCCTCTTCCATTGTCAAATTTAGAAGACGTTTATACAAAAATACCTTTTGAATGGGTCCTCTAGGCTTATAAGTTTCTTCTAGCCGCATCCATGCCTCATTTGATGTCACGCAATTCTTTATCATCCCCAATTGGGTTGGTTTCACGCTTAACGTTATAGATGCAAGTGCACGCTCATCGTTTTCATCCCAAGAAGCTTTGCTTATTTCATCCGTTGCAGATTCCTTCCTTACACTGCCATTAACAATCTTCCACCAGCCACTATGTATCAGCACACTGCGCATTTGTACACACCAAGTATCGTAGTTCGCATCATCAAGCTTTTCAATCTGATACAATGACGACATTTTTTGTTCAGCAATTTTTCTTAAAAAAATTTGCTATTAAATTTTTCTTTATTCCCTCTATTAAACTTCACAAAAAAAACAACTATCTATGGCTTAAAAATATCCGGGACGGTGTCCTGGGCCCATAACCTGTTTTAAGTTTTTATTGAAAAAGTTTAAAACTGAAAAAATGAATGAATTATATCAGAATAATAAATAATAGCCTCCTAGTTTTTCAGAATATAGAAATAGAAAGTAAAGAAAAATTAGTAACGACATTCACATTGTTAGTAGGGTTGACAAATTAAATAAATAATCCCAACACTTTTTAATAAAAACTTATCAAAAGCCTTTTCAAATAAACAGTTTTTTATTAAGCAAAATAGATAGAACAGGTGAAATCTTTTAATGACTTCACAAGGAAAACTATAAAAAGCGTCCAAGGACACCCAACAAGGTGTGAGCCTAAGTTAAAAGGTTTTCCTTAACAAATATTGGAGGGGTCAGGACTATTTATGGCAAATATTTATCGACCATAAATCAAATTAACAAATTAAAATCAAATTTAACTTTGAACTTATCACGCAAAGAATTATGTGTCAATGAATAACAAAAAACGCAATGAGGTTCATATTGTTTTATAACAAGTTTCACACAAATTTGTAAAATGAGTATAAAGTCCCATTATACTTCCTATTACATACACACAACATATAAAAATGAATAACGATGTTTTCTTTTTTTCTTTAAAGCGGTCAAGGTTAGTTTAAGAAATGCGTCTGTATAAGGTCATAGTTGAAGCATTTAAATATTTCTAAAGAATATGTTAAAATCTAAAGCATTGTAAATATTTCACACAAAAAATATTGCAACAGATATTGTATTAACAAACATCGAATATAAACACTAAAAATAAAAACTTTTTTTTGTATTTCAGTTTTCACAATTGTTTTAACCATAAATTTTAAAGAATCAAAAACGAAAAATAAATGAAAACTCAAAGACTAATTTCAGTGAAAGACATAAAACGTCTGAAGACACAATATTCTACTCGTATGCACACATTTTGATATGTTTTGTATTTGTATATCGACATAAAAAAATTTATTTATCTAGTGAGAAGTTTATTGAATTTTTTGTTAAAATGTTTGCGTAAATATTTTTTACGAAACAAAACATTAATTTGGAAAATATTTCAAAAGCCTTTAAATTTTATAAACTTTTTTTTATTTTTAAAATATAAATGAATAAATGATTGTTTGGAGAGTTGGTAGATATAAAGATTCCAATTGGGTTAAGTGATCATAAATTTAATAAACGAGCAATCAAACTCGTTTTTTTTTTATTTTGATCGATTCTTTTTTATTCAGGAAGGTACAGCTTAATCATAATTAAAAAGGCTTGTGCCAATGAACAAGCTGCTAACAATTTTATGTATGATTTTTCCAAAGGTGAAGATAGCTTTTTGCTAATTCGCCAGTAAGGCTAACTGAAACTTCAAACTTTACTTCAATCCGTAATAAATTTATTCAAACGATAAGTGTAAGAGAATAAAAACCATGACTCCAATATGGTATTGGTAAGTATTAGCTGAAACTTAATAATTTTTTTTTATTTATAAGTTAAAATTAAAATCAAATTAAGCAAAATAATTAACAAATTTCAAATTTAATTTTAAGAAAAAAACGTCTTTTTTTTAATAATAAAAATCACATAAATACCCAGCAAAAAAAGCTTAATCATTATTAAATTCATTGATGAAAGGCAACCCGAAGTAGTTCCATTTTTGGGAAACATCAATGAATTTAACACGTGCTTGTCATAGGAGGTAAGTGATCCAAGAAACAAAAAGTTAAAAAATCGTAGACAACCTCTTTGTTATTATTGATTATTTTCCAATAACTTTTTTTATGTATGTAAGTCCTTGGAATCTTTGTGCAGATACTGTATAAAATACAGATTAAAAAAAATTAAAATCGGAAATTTTTTGGTATTCAATGAAAATGCTATGATTTTAGAACAACTTCCAATTTTTTTTTGCTTGGTATTATTATTTTTTATTGTTCTTGTTCTAAATACTATTTTTTTTTTCAATAAATTATAAAGTCATTATATACATACATTTGTGCGTGCATAGTTATAAGCAATCTTAAATATTTCTTAAGAAAAAAGTTCAATAAGTTTATCGCTTAATATGAATGCATTACTAATAATCATTTAATGCACTTCTTTTTCTTTTGTATCACACACATATGTAGAATTCCATTAAAAATTCAACTCATATTTTCTATTGTAATTGAAAAAAAAACGATCAATTATACAAGAATTCAACAAAAAAACTTAAAAAAGAATAAGAATACACACTAAAGGGTCTTACAAAATTAGTTGTTCAATTCTAAATATTTGATTTGAAGATAAGTTTTGAATCGAAGACTGGCTCTACATTAATAAAAAATGTTTTGTAACGCCCTACGCCACAATTGGTTTTACATTAAGTAGCATACATCAGGTTAAGATGATATTTTTGTGAATAAGGCTCATATGGGGACCATGGTTAATAATTGAACGATTGTCGCCAAATTTTGAAAAACATTTTTTTGATAAGAAAAATATTTTGAAACTTGATGTTAGACGTGCGTTAGATAATAATTGGGCTATTCACGATTTTTGGGAAAACTGCTATGGTTGGAGGTATGGTTTGTAATAGACCGACCTTCAGAATTTAGCGCCATTTCTACTTAAAAACTTATGCATGTGAAAGCTAAATTTATTAGCAATTTATGCAGTTTAATGTGATTTATGATAGTAGGACTTCTATGGTACCTATTGCAAGTTTGTACATACCACGTAAGTAGTGTGGGCCAGAGTACCAAGGCGATCGGCCAGCCGCCACCGACCATTTTTAGTTAAGCCGCGCCGTCTCCGTATTTTTAAAAGTTTTAATATTGCTTTTCTATAGAATAAAAAATAGACACTTGAGCCACCGGTGACTCTTTTAGGTATACGTCGTTGCCGATTATTTTGCACCGGCTGAGCAGTGGGCATGAAGACATCAACTAAATTTTGAATGCATGCTTGGAAACTTGTGCATATTTTTTTTAAATTAAGTATTACATGCAATTTCAGAAAAAAATATATTATAAAGTTTAGATTTTTTTTTTCTTTTTCAATTAAAAAAAAGGTAACAAACTTTGACTAGATAATTTTTTTTAAATTCTATTTTTAGCAAAAAATGTCAAAAACTAGCAATATTTTCGTTTGATTAATTTTAAAATAACTTTTAACTATTAATTCGAAAAATTAAAAGCTTAAAAAGAGAACATCTCAGAATGCACGGCATTTAAGTTTTTTCAAAGTAAAAAACGTTTTTTAAAACACTTGTTATTTCCCGTGTTTTCTTTAAATAATTAAATATTTATTTGTTTTAAAAATAGTCACGATTCTTTTTTAAACTTGAGAATATAAAGTTTACGTGTCTTTAATAGGTATTTAATTGTGGTTTTTTAAAAAGAAATTAGGAAAAAGCAATACTCAAACGAAAGTAAAGGGTGGTTAAATTTTAAGTTTTGTTTGTGAATTTTTTTCAATCTTTTGAACTTTTTAATAGGGCTCTTTAGAAAAAAAAAATCTTTTTGACATTACTAAGAAAAAAAATTCAGCTCTGTGTACAAGTTCAAGCCCCAATATTCTTGTTTTAAATATTAAAATGTTTTTTTTTTAACATATTTGGCAGAGCTATAAATGATTTCAATCGATTTAAATGCAATCACATGATTTCGCTTTAATGATTGCTAATTTTTTGATTGCATTCAAAATCGTAAATTGATTTCATCATTTCAATTTGAAATCATGAAATCAATATGATAAAAACGATTGAATCAATTTTTTGAAATCAATTTATATATAAATTGATTGCAATCAAATTTGATTGCAATCGATTTGATTGCAATTACTTTAATTGCAATCAAATCCAGTAATTGCAATCAAAGTTAAATCAGAATCAAAATCTTCGTTCTTTTCAAATGAAATGCTTGATCGGTATCCGACTTTGAAATCCACATTTATGAGATTCAACGCACCATTACCATCATCAGCTGCAGTAGAAAGGTTATTTTCATTTGCAACCTTGCTAAATTCTCCGCGTCGTGGATCGCTTTCAGATAGCAACTTTCAAAAGTTACTTTTACTCAAAGCCAATAGAGAGCTTTCTAATGTAAAAAATGGTCAAAGTAATGAAATCTGAAATATTTTTCATATTGTTTTGTTCATATTATGTTTGTCATGACTTTTTTTTAATAAATTCACAAAATTAAATTTTTTTTATGTGTTTGACTTTTATTTTTCTGGTCAAATATAAGTGGAGGTTTGCAATAGAATCTGTTGGTTTTCACCAAAACTTTAGTGATTTTTACTAAAAATAGTGGATTCCACCAAAAATTTGGAGGTTTCCACCAGATTCTAGTAGAACCCGCTAGATTCCAAATGTAAATTATTTCATTGGACTTTTACTATAGTTGTGATTTCAAGGGAATTTATTGAAATCACATGATTTTAAGGGAACTTGTTGAAATCACATGATTTCAACAAAAATTTGATTGCAATCGAATTGATTGCAATTAAATTAATTGCATTCAATGATTTCTAAAAAAAATGATTTCAAAATGATTGCAATCAAAAAATATTGCAATTTTGACAAGATTTCATTTTGAAATCTGAAATCATTTAGAAATCAAAGAATGAAATCAGTTTGGTTGAAATCACTTTGATTTCAATGTCAATTGATTGCAGCTTTTTACAGCTCTGATATTTGGCAATTTAAGCCAAAAAAAAAATGCAAAGTTTTTTTTTTGAAGGTGGCAAAATTGTTTTCACATAATAACGTCCATATAGATAGCATTAAAAGCTATTTTTAAAAACAACAACAAACAAATTTGTTGCAACCATTTAATTATAAATACAATTTATATATGACCATATGGTTAGCGGTTTATAGATTCATTCATCATTTGCAACCACTGTCGTCTGATTAGCATAAAACATCCATAAAATATTTTAAAGCATTATTGACATTGAAATATGTAGTTTTAGATTGTTTTTATTTTTAAGATTTGAATTTGCTTGGATATTTTAACTTCTAGATGTACCTAAAGCCCGCACTACACAAAATAAGAAAAGCTGCATGTGCATAAAGCTCTGGCGTAGTTTTACGTCATCATAAAACCACTTCGCTTGACATTAGTCGAAGTTGCTATTCGATGACGTCAAAATTGCGCCAAAGTTGCATGTGCATATAGCATTTCACACTTCGTGTACTGCGGGCTTAATACATAGTAATAAACACAAAAGTAGGGTGACCATTCGTACTGATTTCGTCATTATATGTACATACTGTTTTTTTGTGTGGCGTACTTATCAAAAATCTGTGTACTGAAATTCACTGATTTTTGAAAAAAAGTACTGATTCTACTGATTTTTCAAGATAATTAAATTAAAGTTTTCCCTAATTTTTTTTTTATACTAAAAAAACTAGAAAAAGGAAGGAAAACTAGCAGCAGAAAGTGTATTAAAATTAGTTTTATCTCTCAAATCTAGCTTTGAGTCGACTCTCCAAAATTCATTTAACTTTTTTTTTTAATTTATTTTCTAAATCAAATACATATCTTTTTAAATGCGACCTGCCGCGCAATTACAAGAATACGTAAAACCCTAAACGGACAGACGTAAATGCTTTATTCGACTCAGGGAATGATTTTACTTCGATCGTTGTATTTCAAGGCGAGTCTTGGACTATAAAAATAAAAACTGAAAAACGTACTAATTACGAACCAAAACCTAATGGTCACCCTAGTCATATTTTAATGTTATTAAAACTCCTCAAATTTTTTTCGGCACTGCCCTTCAATACTGATTTTTATTTAATTTTGAAAATTTTAAAACAAATAACTTTAATGGTGCGAACAATTTAGCAATTGGCATAAGTAATGCCCGTTAAAACAGACAGGAAAGCTTTTATACGGCTTCGATGTCAAGTTTTATTTTAAATCTTTTATATTTTAAAACAAATTATTTTCTCCTACCCATTAACTTCATTAGAATTTAATGGCAACTTTATGTAAGCATATAATTTACAATTTTACAGCTTGATTTCAGCAAAACAAATAAAAAAGCATTTAAAGTAATGCATTGTGAAATTTTCATTAAAAAAAAGCAAAAACATGTCAAGAAAACTTTCTATTATTTTAATATGTTTCCATAATGGTTAAGCAATTTGGCAAGTGCTAGTTACGACAAGTACTTCGTATTGTAGATATTTATTTCTCGACACTTGCTTGGCTTTTAATTTGCTTGGTTTTTTCTTGTTTTAGTTTGTTTTTTAAAAAGAGTTTTTACACACGCATTTAGATTGGGCTCATTCAAGCATTTTACAACAATTTTTAAAACTAAAAAAAAGCAGCAAACTACAAAGTCATGGGGTCTCATGCATAAAAAGTGAGCTTGAGCTCGGACTCGATTTTTTGAGTAAAAGGTGCTTGTCGTATGCATAATAAAATTTGATGTATTTGCTTTTACTCACTGCTAACGCTTGATCTCGTCTTGCTCAGTTTGAACTTAGTTAGATGAGCTTGTACTCATTTTCATATGCATAAAAACAAGCTTTTGCTTTATTTTGTGAGCTCTTGCTCAAATTTTGTTGAGCATGCCTTTTAGTTGACTCGCGTACACTAAAAAGGAATCATGGCTGAATATTTTGTGCCACAAAGAAATACAAAATATTACCAACAGCGTAAAACAAATTTGGCAAGTTAGGATAAAAAATTATACAGGTTTGTATTTTTAAATATTAATTTTTTTTATATAATTAATAATTAAATGATAAATACATAGGTTTGATGATAGTAGCATCTGCTGGTTGGCTAATTACTATTTTGAGAAGTCAGAAGAAACACGTGGTGGTGCCCTCAGCAACATTGATAAAATTTGACTGTATTTAAGATTTTATGCAGATCCTAGATTCCAAAATGGTATAGCCACAGATATTGGAGTCCATCAATCAACTGTGTCGCGAACTATTGCGGAAGTTGCGAAGCTTATATCTGCCAAAGCAAGCGAGTGGATAAAATTCCCGAAAGATGCAGATAAAATAAAAGATGCTCAAATGAAATGGGAAGCAAATAATTGCTTTCCATTTGCAATTGGAGCATTAAAAAACCCACAAATTAAAGCGATGAGTATATTTGTAGAAAAGGCTTCCACTCTATTAATATTAATGTCAATTTTATTTTTTATGCGACGTTTCATGTTATTTTATTATGTTTTTTATTATATTTTTTTCGATAAGAATTATACGTTTGATCTCAATTTGCTCAAGTAATTGCAATTGGTTTGAACTCATTTTTATGCATACGAAATAGAGCAAAAGCTTTTGCTGTTTGATTGAACTCGACTTACGAGCAATTGCTCACATGCCTCAACTCAGCGCTTTTACTCGTTTTTATGCATGAGACCCATGGTCTAGTTCAGGTTCACTGTTAAGCTACATATGTAGCTACTATCAGTACATATTATTTAAATATTAAACATAAACTTTATTGTAATTGAAGCAGTTAGTTTGTTGTTTTCTGTCTTAACCTTAAATCCTAATTTTCATTATTATTTTTTTTTTAATTATAAGGTAATGTGTCAAAAAATTAAGTGTCATTTTTTTTGTAAAGTATAAAAAATTAAATGCAAATTAACAATCATTTGTGAGATACACGTACGTATGTATGTACATACATGTGTATGTACGTTGCTCTGTTCAAACAATAAACACTAAACAAACGTGCGTACGTGCGTTTGTCTGTAAGTTGCCATTTTTTACAGAGTTTTTACTTCCGGCTATTTTCTAAACATTTAATTGTTTTCTTCTCATGTATTTTTGTAAAAGACTCCCTTTTCTAAGTGGTTTCGTGTTCAAATATTAGATAAATTGTGATGTTAAAGTTCTAGACTGCTTAAAAACCTAAAATGGGCTTACGTTTTATAAAAAAAAAATAAGACAAAAAGGTTTTTTGTTTTGTTATTTTTAAATACCAGCACCAGTAACGTAGTTCTTTGTTTTGTATTTTTTTACTTTTTAAATCATTCCCTCACTTTTTTATTCTAAAATACAGATATTTACATCCCAGTTGACCCTGTCTTAAAGTCATCTTCAACGACAGGTTAAAGATCATAGTTTATTAAAAAACTAATAGTTGGCAAAAATTTAATATCTTTAAATCAATGAAAACTAATAGAGTACTAGATAATACCCCTACAACGTATGAGGTGCGGGTATAAATACAAAAACTTTTTCGTCCGCCTTGTCGCTGACATCGCTAAAGTAAATTAGGCATCATTAAAAATTCTAAAATGACCTTTTTTGTAAAGCAAATATTGAACAAAAATTTAAAAATATAACGGAACCGTAAAAAAATTAAATTTTTGGCGATTTTGCCAACTGGGATACAAATGTATATACCGACTTACGTACACACTTGCATGCACCAACTTTTCAACTTGCGTGTCTGGTTCAAAAAATATGTTAAATTAAGGGTAAAAAATTGAGATTTAACAATAATTTATAGACAAGCAGCGTCAAAACTTGATAATTAGGACGGCAACTTTGTGTATTAAAATTTTTTAACATATGGGTATGTTATGATGTCATATTGTCAAATGTTAAAATAAGTTTTAATAAAAATATGGCTTGTATATACCACCATTGCCTACCTTGTGATTCACCCAATAGAATTAAGTCAAAAATAATGTACAATTGTTAAAATGTTTGACTCAAAGCAACTGAAAATCAAATTACCAATCTGGGGTTTGCACATGACAGTTATCCAATACACAAATTTTTTTACAAAAAAAGCACTTAAACCTTTTAGAATACATGATATTACGTGTTCAAACATTTTATGAAAGTGCTGTCAAAGACTGAGTCAAGTAAAGAAGGTACGTAGTGAAAGATGAATTTTCTCAAAAGTCAAAATTTAAATTTTTACAAAAATTAGCGCCACCTACGAAACTAAAAACTACTTAAATACTTACAAAAATGTTATATACATAAAAATAATTTATTCTATTATTTTGTAAAACACGTCATCCATAAAAAACTTTAAATTTTTTTTAAAGGTTTATTAAACGAAATCCGTTTTCAAAAACTTTAATATACAAAAAAAAAACTAATTTTATATTGGGTCCAAAGGTTTTATTTACTTTTTAGACTGTTTTCGTAAATTTGCATACAAAAAGTAATTGACATATATTTTGATCTAATAATCCATCCTTTGTTTGCTGTTGATTTATTTATTTTCTATAGGCACTACGTGTTGAAGTTACTGCTTGCAATGAAAAAGGAAAAAAATAGTTCTAAACTCACATAAAATAAAGCAATTGGCCTAAAATCTGTTTTTTTTTTATAAAGAGTTGTGTCAAAGCATATGTATGTCTGTTTATTTATATTTCTTATTCGAATTTAATCAAACGTATATGTAGTGTTTTATCGAAATCGCAATCAAAATTAGCAAAAATAATGTTGCAGAGTATAATAAATTCGTTTTTGATCGTTTAATGTTTTTGGCTTGCTTTTTAATGTTACATACTGTTGTTTAAAAATAATACTAGGGAATTATAAAATATTCTACTCAACTAATTTCTATTGTTTGTTTATTTATTTTTTGTTGGTATTTTATTAACAAAGTTACAAACAGATACAATAATTTATGACGAAGTTTAATGAACTTTTTTTTTGAGTTAAAATATCGCTTATCTTTTTTAGCGTTTTAAATACTAAAGTTTTCATATACATAGGATCACTTGAGCAACCTGATGATAGGAAATAATTAACAAATTAATAAATAAAGATCAAGAAAAAGAAATCTTATATATTAGAGAAAAATTTAGAAAAAATGTGTCAAAAAAATATTTAATGCAATTTAAGGAGTGACGTTACTGACTGTTTCATCTTTGTATGGCCCAAGCTGCTAACTAGAAATTAGAAGTGGGAGTACCTTCCCTGATTAATAGATCCCGAAGGCATTTTTGAAAACTCAGACCAAGAGGAAATGAAAAAGGCAAAAAAATAGGAGAAATTAATTATTCACCATCTCTTTAACTATCCACGATAAAAACAAGAATTTAAAAAGCATTATACATATTCTACTCCAAAATATAAATGAACACATTCCTGCTAAAAAAATTTTGTCTGCACCACAAAATTTTAAAATATGGACTTAGAACTTTTGCATGTTAAGCCAGCGATATACTGAGATATTTACATAAGTTCTTGATTTATAATGTTGATACATTCTTTGTCTTACAATATTTACACATTGTCAAGAAACTTTGTTTTAATACTAAAAAATTTTTTTTTATAAAATTTATTTATATACTTGAACCGTTATCTTTTAATCTTTAAATATCTTTTTATCACTTTAAATAATAGACCAAGGTGAATTCATTGATAAGGTGGTGCTACGAGCACACATCTTTTTTCACACATCAGCCAACGAAAACCACAACAAAAATTAAGATTTTTTTCGGCTCAAGTTAGTTGTTGTAAAATCACCACCACCTTGTTATCATTTCCCCTTGAAATAAACGACATTAGTGTCTGCGAAAAAACTTTCAAAATAAAAATTCGTTATTATTGAAGCATTTCAATAACATAGGTAGTTCTGTATTGTTATTTTTATATAAAAGTTGGACAAAATTATATAAATAATAAATTTTCGACCAACTGTTAATAATTTCTGAAGAGATCTGCATAATATTTTTGATGCTAAAAAGTTACCATACTAAAGTGTTGTCTGCATAATTTTTGCATTTTTGATATAAAAACAAGTAAATTTACAATATGCGGTTTAAGTAAATTTTAATATCCGCATTATAAAAACTACTTAAAATCTTAAAAGCATGCACTAGCATTTTTGAGTGTGATTAAAATGTGGTTTTTAAAGAATCACATCTATTATTTTTAGCTGGGAGCATTTTGGTAAAACAAAATTTTTAAGAAATTAAATCCTTCCTATAAAACTCATTAAAAACAGGGGCATAGTTGACCCAAGCAAGCGCCTTTAGCTAACAATACAATCACTGCTTTTCAAAAATTAAAATTAAAAACTTTGACAAATTTACATTTTATTGTCTGGTTTTTTTATAAAAGGTTTTTAATTAAACAAAAAAAAAAAAAAAATAATGCGGCACTATAATTGTCCATGTTGGAGTTAAAAAAAAAACACAAAACATTTAAAATTTAATTTACATTTTCAAAGCACAATGCATTTTAGACCAAACATTATTAACATAAGTACATGCTCCCCTTTTAGTTTTTAAAAATTGTCAACATTTATTTTAAAAGAAGTTAGATACGAAATAATCATTTATATTAAAAGGGGTTTCTGGTTGGGTTGGAAAAAAAATTTATATTTTTAAAATTCTTTCAACATGTTTTGTTTAATTAAATACTTTGCTGCAATTATATTTAATTTCATTTACACTTTTTGTTCTTTCACTTCATACAACACCAAGTAACTTTCTAACACCTTTTCACTTTGTAAATGCAAGTGTCAAGAGTTTTCTAAGCAGTCAGTCAAACGAAAGTAATCTTTTTGTCATTAAGTACAAACAAACCTGTTATTACTAAGTACTTTAAAAGCTATTTCAAGCTTTAAAGTGATATAAATAGTTTAAGAAAAACGTTATCGCTTTTAATTTTATTAAGATTCGTTTCAGTTTCAAAATGAACCTACTTAACCACTAGCCTTTTTGAACTCGATACATCTGATATTTTTGTCTGTGCTCATGTTTCAATTTTAAGTAGCCAACTGACTGGCTGACTGACCCAACAACTTGACTGCATATTAGTTTTTATCATTTGTTTTTTTTTTTGTTAATTTACTACTAACGTATGTATGTATTTTGCATAAAATAAGCCCTCGGCTTCTCTTGTTGATGTGCCGTTAAACTTTTTTTAACTTTAAAATGTTGTTTGAAAATAAAAACACCTTAATGTCTCCAAAAAAATATATTTCATAGCTGCTTAATTGTAACGAAAAAATTTAGCTCTTGTTTGATTTACTTTTAATAACCTCGAATGTACAAAACGTTTATAATGAAAGTACGTATTAACCCATTTAGATGGTGATCTTACCTTCTTTGGATTTATTTAGTTTATAGCCACAAAGTGTAGTTTGATAGTTAATAACATATTTTAAAAAACTTTTCTTTGCATGATCCCGGGAAATAATAAAAAATTAAAGCCGTTCGATTCTTTTATGTTTATAAAACAGCTGTTTAAGCTTGCTGTATTAAACTCTAACGAATTTTTCCCAAAAAGATTTACATTAAGTAATATTTTCACAAAAAAATTGATTTTTTAGGGAATTTAGCTGAAATCGGTGTCCTTTGAAAGTGTAGCAAAACCCTTGACCCATATTTATTAGAAAGTTTTTCTCTTCACGTTTAAGTTTTTTAAATGTAAGATTTAAGCTGGCGATATGTATAGTTACGATATGTTCAGTAGTGTAGATGATCAAGCTTTGGTTAAGACAGGCGTTCAGCTGGAGCCGTTAGGAAACTAGTATTAATCAGCTGCTGTTCTTAAGTCATCCAAAAGCAAGCAGTTTTTTAACTCTGCGATAACTTTTAAAATTGTTGAAAATCGACCAGATAATAATATTCGTAAATATATAAAAAATATTGTTATTCTACTGTTATCAAACTAGCCGCTGTGGATGTGTTTTTAATTGGAGTTTTAATAAGGTCAGTCAGGTCTATTAATTAAAATCATTTGTGTGCTTGATTTGGTTCCACAATATTTCCCATTTCCACTCTTCTGTTACAACTTAAAATAGTTTTAATTTTTAAGCTTATAACAAAAAAAATTTTTTTTGTTTAAATTACATTAAAGGAATCATCATATTAACTGTTTTTGAAACTTACCCTAACTGCTTTGCAAATGTGATTTTTTTTAATTCTCCACAACTTTTACAACCATAAAAATAATATATTTGAAATTGAATATTAACCGCAAAACTATTTCATTAATAACGAACTGTATGCTACTTAAATAAAAACTATAAAGTTTCATAAGCAATTAAATTACAAAAGTATATAAATGTCACGATGTAATATTTTAATATATTTTAAGCTAGAAAAGATTTTGCCTAAATTAATATTTTTTTTATTATTTTATTGTTTATTGTTAACCTTTAAAGATTTTTCAAAACTTGTAATTTATATAGTTATAAGTTATAAGAATATAGTTTCAAATCTCCACACCTTTGGAAACACCAGCATTTTTAAGTTTAAAGTTGTATGAAGTTTTATTTACCAATAGTTTGAGCAGCGTAAATATAACAACACCAACATAAACAACAACAACAAAAATTAAGTCATAGTATTAAAGATGAAAATAAAAGTTAAAACTTGTTTTCAGTTTCAGTTTAATTCCTGCCAAAATTTTTTAACAGAAAAATAAATAGACATCAAACAAATGGAGGCTGGCTTCCTTCTATGCATAAAAAAATATCAGGGGTTATAGCAAAGTTTATTTAACTT
Organism: Melanophora roralis; assembly: GCA_963583895.1. Taxonomy (NCBI): domain Eukaryota; kingdom Metazoa; phylum Arthropoda; class Insecta; order Diptera; family Rhinophoridae; genus Melanophora; species Melanophora roralis. The sequence goes on from OY757188.1 coordinate 108,599,029, forward strand.
ATTTACAAAAAAAATATAAATAAAAGTATTCAATATTACAAAATATTCATATTTGAGGCAACTTGCTATATTTAATGAGCCTTTACGCTAGGCAAATTGTAGTCCCTATATTTAGAGAATTTTTTTAAATCTCATAGAGGGCTTATTTGAAAATTTCTGATTGAAAGTGACATAATCCCTCAATAAACGTATTATTATTATGAATAAGGGGTTAGTGATTATTTGTTCGTTCTAAGCCTGCTTCATTTAAAGCAAAATCAATCAAGAGTGTCTCGGGGGGACAAACACTAATCGGGTTTACATGTACACAACACTAGTGTCAACAAAAATCCATAACAAAGAGAGCATAATACAAAAAAAAGTGACAACAAGATAGGTTGATATTGCATTGTTTTTTTAGATAAAATACATAGTAAAAAAGCACCCATTGATTCCCATAAATCATCTCTTGCTTGGCACCACTAATTTAAAGTACCAAATACTAGTTTGATTTTGCCGTGTAAGATGCAATATTACCCAACAAAAAGTTTAAAAATAAATTTTTATTGTACACCAAAAACTATTTTCAGGCACCATTAACACTTAATGTAAGTTTTTTATATAAATTAATTAAACACTTTAAATGCATACGGTTTCCCATAATTTGACTAGACAATCATAAAACACATTATTTATGGAAAATTATAGTAAGCAACCACAAAAATAAACCATAAATTATCTAAAATATTATTTCAAGTCTCCTACGCGTAAAATAAATAAATCATGGCATTCATGTAATTTTAGACAAAAATTATTATTAAACGGAACTCGTCACAATTTTTTCCAAAAATATTTCCCAATTCCTAAAGGCCAACCCAGTAAGCAATTTGTGGTCTTATTTACATACATACATGTGTATACTTAAAATGCTTAAAGATAGTACACACACAAAAAACTACAAAAAAAATTTTTCAAACAAATTCTTGTTCAAAATAATTAATTTTTTTAGTCAATTTATTTAATAGTCTCTAATAATATTTTTATTTGATTTTTAAATCAAACAAAATTTTCGCCTAGACAAATAAAATATTTAACCAGCTCAGCAAAATTTTTTAACAGAAGCTAAAATTCTTGCAAAATTGTTTGTCTAAATTTACAACTTTCGTTGTAGGTCCTCAGCCAGACAAAATATTTACTGATTCTCTGAAATTTGTTACTGATTCTACAACTCAGTTTTTTCTGTGCATCCCGTATCGAATTCTAAATTAAAACAAACACAAATCAAAACTCATCAGAATTATTTCTTTTTCTAAGATTCTAAGATGTTTTTTTTACTGTAAACTTAAATTTGGTTATACAATCAAAACTAGTATGTTTTTTTAGCAAAAAAGAAGACTCATGAAAGAAAATTTTTTAAAATTTGGACTGTTTTTGATTTAGTGTACATATGGCACAAATAAATACTGTTCCTTGTTAGGAAGTAATTTTAACAATTTTATGGACTTTAAAAACTTTAATGTGTTTCTTAACTTCATTAAAAATGTGCAATTTCTTGGCTGATTTGCTTAATGTTTAAATTTTCCGCAATGGATTTTTGTCAAGATGTTTTAGCTTGGGATTTTTTTTTTACTATAAATATGTACATATGTACTTACATACGTATATAAGTAGCTGTTTGTTTTTTAAAGCATATAGATGAAAACTACAAACATTCCCGGAAAACTTTTGTATATTATGTGAGAATTGTATACATACTTTAATATTCACATAGAGAAAATGCCATTTAAATAATATTACAGCATAGTGATGATAAATATTTATTTTTAAAAAGAAAAAAATAAATATGTACTAATCAAAAAAAAATTCAAAATATTGAGTTTAAATACTTCGTTGGCTCAACGGTGGTGATATTTAAAAATAACCGCTTATGTAAAAATAACAAAAAAAAAAATCGATACATTTGCTTAGTATAGTTTAAACTAATTGAACAAATATAAAGATAACACATTTTTAATAAAAAAAATATTTAACCTTAGTTCATTTTCTATGTGACTTTAAAATTTGTTTTTGATTAAATCAGGTATTATTAGTAGACAAAGTGATTTTTAAATTTAAGATGAACAGAAATAACTTAAAAGTAACAATTAAAAAGTAGACAAAAAATGGCAATCGCGTTTCTTTTAAGAAAACAGTTCATATGTTTTTGTTTATAAGCTTAATAGTGAAACCCTACACAGAAAAAATTATTTTAATTTAGAAAATATAAAACAGAATTGCCGTTTGTTAAATTTACTACGTTCCTTGGAGGGTGCGTTCAAAAAAATCTTAAGCCTAAACGCACGTTCAGTATTTTACTATGCGGTGTTCAGCTTTTGAAACCCACAAACACATTTGACTAAACTAAGCTTATTAAATTCTTAGCTGTTTCAAAGACAAACTTAATGTTTTCTTTAATTTTTTTAAGTTTTTTTTTATTATTTTGGGTTGAACTTTAATTTAAATAAACTGAACGTAACATTCAGTAAATTCCTGGAAGGAAAACATAAAATTTTAAGTTTAGTTTAACATACATATTAGTTAACGTCTCGTTAAGATTTCTGAGCGAGCGTTTAATCTCATTTAGTTTTAAAAAATGGTAAACTTTATTCTCATTTACAAAGAAAAAGAAATCCCGTTTGCCTTTTTTAAAAGCATATGAGTTAACGATATGTTGTTAACAGCCAATCAAGAAGATATGTTCAGGCGGTAATAAAATGATTGGTTAAGCTAAGTTTTTATTGGAAACAGCGATTACGCGAAATGTTATGAAAACCCCATAATATATAAATTCGACAAAGCTCTGAGGAGCAACGATTAGCATTAAAATGCTTTCAAACTTTCAAAAATGATAGTGAATCTTTTCATGAGTACGTACTGTAAATGGGTAAAGTGGCGTCTCTTGGCAATATCAAAGAAAATTCATCGATTCGTAAATTGTCGGCGAGATTTAAAAGCCTAGTTCTAGTGAACATTTAAAACTACACAACAATCGCGTGCGCATTGTTTCAACTGTGGGTCAAAAGACCATTTAGAATTAAATGCCAATCAGAGCCAAAACGTTTTAAAAGCAGCTGCTACGGGGGCATATTGCAAAATACTGTGAAGTGCGTAACTTAAATATTTTGCCAGAAAGAAATGTTAACTTTATTGTAGATAAAAAACGACTTTAAGAAATCAAACTAAATAATAATGAATTGGACTGTTTGATTGATACGGGTTCAGATGTGTCTATAGGGAAAAATTAAAAGCACTGTAATTAATAAATGTTAATAAATGGTCATTATTTTTTGTATTTCAAATTAACTAAAAATTTTATGTTTTTTGTTTTAATTGATTGATTAAATGTTTTACTAACAACCTTCGGGTGTGCATATTTACGCTTACATATAGTCGAATTAACGAGACAGACACTTTAAGTTACAATTTTTCAACGTTATACTTTTAGACATTTGTCAATTTATTTTTTTAACATTAAATTATTTAATAATTCAATCTATTGTATTTTTTCTTTTGTTTGCTTTTAACGAATCTCATCATATTAAATTATTTATTTATATAGCGTGACTGACTGACTGCCTTACTGATTTAATTAACATTTTATTTTTTTAAAAGATGAAAAAATATATTTCATGTTTTTTTTTTTTGGAAATCATGTTTTTTAAACAAAATGCGATTTCGATACGAACGAACGAGCACCTAAATTTAGATAAAAAAAAGTGAAATTTAAAATAAAATAATTAATTCTGTTTTAAATACCAATTTTTAGTATTTACTATTACAACTAAAAAAATGTTTAAAGTTGATTTAAAAAAGTGACTAACAGGGAACAATTTTGAAAATACATATTAAGAAATTACATATATTGAAACACAAGTAGCAAGGTGTATGTTTACAAGGTGGTGTTATAGCGTCAGTTTTTTATCGCTTACTTTGCTTTGTTCCAACACCTAGGTCACCAACTAATCAGACCTGTCAAAAGTGACATTTAAAAATTTGATTTTTAATATTTGCTTAAGTGACCCGCTGGTTTTAAAACTATGATAAGAATGGGATAAAAAAAAGCTATAACATGTGGGTAAGTAAAAGCAGAAAGACATTTCCATTCTTAAAAAAAATTAAATAAAATAAGACAATATGGTTTAAAATTACAATAAAAATTTTCTTTTTCTAAGTTATGAAATAAAATTAAAAAAAAAAACCTTTAATAAAGCCGTGTATTTAGAAGATTAAATGTATAAAACATAGTAGAAAATAAATTGGTGATGTCAACGACAAAAAAGTTTCAACTCTTTACCATAATAATGTACAAACATTTGCCATTAATTTGTTTTAAAAAAAAAGTTCAGCTAGTTTGGGTTAAATAAAAAAATATTAAAATTCTTTATAGAACAAAGTTACATATTTATGTTTTATGTTGCCAACAACTGCTTTGGTTAAACTTTGTTTTCGCGTAAGGTTTTTTTTTAGTTAAAAAACATGCGACATTTACAAAAGGAAACATTTATATGATAAACAAAATAAAGAAAGGACCTTGCATTGTTGTATGTAGAATGACTCAATAAATTGTGTATTAAGTTAAAAAAAAGGGAATCACAAACCAAAATAAAATATGAGAGAATAAAAAAAAAACAAACAGTAAAAAATCAATTATTTTTCACATAAAATAGTTCATACTTAATGCTTGCAAAAAGTGGGGGCTACATACTTATACCTAAAATAGTATATAAAATAATTTTTATCATAGAATAAACATGATTCATATTATTAAGCATTACCCATTTTCCATTGGTGAAACATTGTTTGCTTGTTGAATATTTCATCTGGTTTGGAGTTTTGCATTTGATTAAGATATTTCAAATGTAAATTATTTACACACAAAGAAAGATGTAAAAAGGGAAATATATAAAAAATATTATTATTAAGATGTTTTGATATATATGAAAATTTTATTTTATTTTAACTGGGTATTCTTAATTAGAAATATGTTTTCAAATACAAAAAAAAAATTATTAAATATATACCAAAGTTAAAGTCGATCATGCCATTTTGTTATACCTTACACCGCAATATACATGAACATTTTGGGCAGTGAAGGTAACAATATATGTATATAAGATGTATTCCAAACAAATAACGAAACAGTTTGACATACGCAAACTTACCCAAAAGGGTTTTACATTGCAAATTTTGTGTGATTAGGAGAAAACATATGATGTAGTAACTTTTTTCTATTTCCTGTTTAAACTTACACTTATTTTTTTAAGTTTCATTTAAAATTGTAAAAATCTGAATTCAAGAATAAACGCTTAATATGTACGTAATAAGTTTAAGACATACTTGCATTTTAAAAACTTACCTCTACTTAATGCTTATAAAATTTAAACTTTTTTCTTATGTGTATACTTATTCTGTTCTTAAAAACAGATGTTTAAAAAATTATTTTTTTAAATGAATATGAATTTGTATGGATATGTGTATGAATTTGTACATATTTATATTATTTGTTCTTTAATTTATTGTTAGTTTTAAGAAAGAAGAAGTCTGTCTTTCCGCTTCACAGTCAGACAATTGATACACGTTTTACACATGAACATTTTAGAAAAATATTTATTCTTCTTGTTGCGTCATAAATGTTTTTGTATGACCTTGTATCAAAGTGTTTATTATATTTGTTTTTTGGAAAATAGTCTAGTTAATTATTTAAATTTTGATTTAATTGAAATTAATTAATTGTTTTTATTTTAATAATGTATAAAAAAAAAACTTTTTTTAATCAAAAATACCCACAATCTATGCAAACCCTTCTTTTTCAAACTAAATATATTATTTAATAGTATATAAAAAAATATAAAAAATTAAGTTTTGTGTTTTAAAGTAGAGTAAACTAGTAAAAAAACCCTCTTATTTTAAATATAACATTTTTGTCAATTTACAGATGTTCATTATTTATGTTTGGCATTATGCCAATTAATTTTAGCAGCTAACACAGACTATTTTAAAGTCAAATATTTGTGTTTTTCTTTCTTTTTGAAAAATCCGCCAAATTTCTACGCCCATAAGAACTATTTCTCAACAAAGAAATAAAATTAAAGTTTGTTATGAAAATTAAAAACTCAAATAAAAAATAAGTTTGTATACATATAATAAAATAAACAACAACAAAAAATACATTTTAATTATGATTAGGTAAAATTTTCTATTTGATCTTCAAAAACTATTAAATAAACATTTAAAAAGCTTGAAAATCAAATAGATATTTAAACAAAATTTTATAAAATATTCAATACATATGTATGTACTAGAGGTCTGCGTGACTACACATAAATGCCGTTTAAATACATTCGTTTGTTTTTCAACAACATAGTGTTTTTCATTCAATGTTAAACAAATTAAATGAATGAACCCACAAGCAAAAGCAAATTAAAAACCACTTCAACCGAAACAAAATATTACCCATACATTCATATAAATAAATACTGAATAGAATGTGTGAATATTGCTGTATGATTGGTGTAAAAAATTATTATTCAGCGCATTCATTTGTGTTTGCAAATTTGTCGTTTTTGTTGTTGTTAAACATTCATTAACTCGAAAAAACACCTGAATGTTTTTATAAAAACTCTTACTGTAATGAGACTTTGCTATGTTTTTGTATTTTCAAGTGAGTTTTATACACATTCAAAACAAAAACTGTAAAATGAATGTGTTCTTTTTGTATCAGTGAGTGTAACACACAATATATTCTTTCTTGTGTTGTTACTGGTTTAACTTTATTTATCTCCCATAGAATGAAAAATGTTTGAATGAATATTGTTTTTGTTGTGTATAGGCAATTAAATGAATATAGTCATGCAGACGTCTAGTATGTACCTACACATGATTTTTCGCATTATTTTAAAATTTGTGTTTACAATTGTTTATAGAAACCAAAATATTTATATGTAATCTTAAATACATAGTTACTAACACTCGCTTTATTTAGTGTTTAAAATTTTTTTGATATAAATTTAAGTGAATTTTCACGGTCAGAAAAAAGTTATAAATTAGCTGAAAAAAGCCTTTTTTAAACTTTTAAAACTTATACATTCGTACATATTTACGCACACATCATGGTCAACAACAAAAAACTCCTCCTGGAATACAGTTTACTAAAATGCAATCAAAAGTTCTGTGTTGGTTAAAGATTTGATCTAGAAACTGGTTTAAGAATAAAATGGTTTTGATGAGTTTCGAGTAGGACTTTTAATTACGCATTTACACATGCAAGCACTTTCATAAACCTTTTCACACGTATTATTATTTATTCTTAAAGTTTGAGTGTCAGAATACAAAAAATGAAAGTGTTTTGATGATTTTTTCACTGTTACTTGTATATGTAAACTTATCAATATTTTAAGCTTTTTTTAAATCTCAAGGCGGCAGTTATTTTTAAATCTCGAGAGGTCACCTAAATATAATTAACTCATGTTATTTGTGTTTGTCATGTATATAAACAACACAAAATATATGATCAAGGTTATTTTACTGTATCTTCACGTAAAAATTTATAAATCAATAATAAAAAAATAAGTTACAATATTTAAACATACACCAAACTCTAACTGCAAAAGCAAAACAAAAAAGGGGTTGTATTAAGTTTTTCTGAGTTAAATTGCAAGTTCATACAGAGGCCTTATAAGTCGATAAAGTGCAAAGTAAAAATAATTAAAAATTTACAACACAAAGGACTTCTTACCGTTTGAAATTTTTATTAATTTCGAATAGTCTTACATGACTTTTTGTTAAGTTGAAAAAGTTTTTAATGCCTTTTAACTATTAGGTTGAATCACCTTATCTTGAGTATTTAGGTTTATTTAAACTTTCAACTTTTGTCATTCCACTTGCAATTTCTTTAATATCAATCTGTGATTTAAATTAATATAACACAAATGACAAAACTTCATACATTTTGTTATATTCGATTTAGACAGCATGATGGGTGTTCGCTGAAAAAAACATGATATAGCAAAGTTCATTACAAGAGTATTGTGTATATCCAAACAACAATCCGAACTACATAGCATCATTGTTTATATCAAAAGTATACATGGTAACTTTATTTGTTTTTTCCTAAAATTATTCAAAATTGTGACCAATTAAAAAGACATAATATGTTTAACCTTGAAAAACAGCTAAAGATTTGATTTATATATTTAAGGCTTTTAACTGTTTATTATAATAATACGGAAATTGCTTTTAAATAATTTGAAATTATTTTTTAATATACATATGTATTAATAAAGTAAAACATAAAAAAAATACGCTCACACAACACATATACATAGATATTTAGTTTTTAATGACGATAAATTTTTTCTACTGCACAGGCTATTGAACTTTTTTCCATTTAATACTGTTTAAAGATATTTCCAAATCATACTCTAAAATGCATTTTTAAATTATTTTTGCGTCAAATATTATCAATTTCAAAATAACACTTCATATTTACACATAAGATCTCGGTGCAGATATTTTTTTTGAAATAAATTGTTTCAATTAATTTATTTTTAAAATTTCTTGCATTTTGAAATTTTTAACGTATAATCGATTTTTAAGGCTCTATAATCGTTTTCCGTATAAAATCATTAACGAAGAGCCAATTAGAAAAAATCAATTTTTGGGGGGTCGAAATTGATTTTCGACTGTAATCGAAGACGATTTACTAGTCCCTACTCTACAGGTAATACCAAGAAACTGAAATAGTGGAGAAAGATAATATAATAAAAAAAGATCTTTTAATTCTGCATTCATGGAAATACCTATGTGATATTCTTTATTTTAAAAATACCTTAGCGTCACTTAAATCAAAATCACAACTCTTTTATATCTAGTTTTTGTCTGTGCAACATGTTCGTTTATTTTTATTCTAACTTCCGTTTTTATTACGATGCTTATATTTTAAGTTGAAAAATAGGCAATAATATGTGTTGTTTAAATAATTAAAAACAAAAAAAAAACTCTACATCAACTAAAACATTAAATTTTAAGTTTTATATTGTTAATATTTATTTATTAATAGCTACACTTATTCGCTAAACTACTTTTTAATTTAAAAAATATTTAAAAAACTAATTTTTTTATAAAAAAATTATTTTATTTTCTGTAGGTATGTACATATGTATGTAAATAGGTACATATTCTGTAGGTATGTACATATGTATGTAAATAGGTACATATACCTTTATACATAGTTTAAAATTAATATGGGGGTGAACTAACAAAAAAGTAGGTAGGTACCTACATATAGCATACCTGCATACATACTTATAGACATAGGCGTTCATATCTATGAGAAGACATTTAAAAATAAGATAGGTACCAAAAAAAAAACAAAAACTTTTCATATCAGAGACGCTGATAAAATGAATAATTAGCTTAAACTGCAACAGAAATTTATTAATAATCCCTTAATGTACAAAAATAGTTTGTTATTATTAGGTATATGGGGCTAATATTTATGTATGAATACCTATGCGACATATTATTTTTATTTTATTAAAAAAGAAGTAATGACATATTTTATTGTATCGAAAATTTAGGCAAAGTAATTACAGTCACTGCACTTTTAGCTGCATGAATATCTGCATAAATTTATGTTAATAAAAAAATTTAATGCTTACAATACGACACACAGATGTGCACATATGAGTGGATGTACATAAATGTATCAAATGCATATAAAAAGGTGTCTCCTGCTTCATAGGCACGTTGTTTGCGTATTTTTTTTTTTTTTGACAGTTTTACATTTTCTACACTTTTTTAAAAAATTCAGTAAAGAATTTAGCTTTAAAATAAGCAACTTAATGAAAACGCTACTTTAAACTGATAAAATAAGACACACCCTTTTTGTAAAAAACAAATACCCTAAAAAGTATGCAAATTACTTCATATACCTACCTATGAAATAAAAAATGTAAACCATTCAAACAAATTCTATACAACCATACACAAACTATTTGATAAGATTGGAACGAATTTAAAAAAAAAAACTTACCAATACTGCACTTTCTCGTACAACTTGCGATACCGTCTCACGCAATTGTGCAGCCATACCCGGCTTATTAAGGGCCCGGGTGAATTTGCGCTCAGTCATTATTTTTATAGTTGTCAAGTAATTTTTTTAAACAACAGCAGAATCACAATATTTACGAAAGGAATATGTTTGACTCATTTACCCTTTTTGTTTGTTTTTAGTTAAATTCTAGTTCAGTAACAACAAAAAAACACAAAATGAAATTATGTGCATAATTAGAAAAATTATATTTTATTTTTTTTATTTTATTATAGGGACATGTACATAAATATCTATTAGGTATACCTATGCACATAAGTAGGTATTTATATGAATTTACTTAAATACCTACACGGGTTAAAAAAATGCAATTTTTTATAGGTAACTTCTTTTTAAATGTAATCGTAGATAAAAACAATACACCTACAATAAATTTCCTTATGTGCTCTTTATTAATTTTTACCGAATTATAAAAGGTATGTAAATATACCTATATTAATTTATTCAAATTCATATTAATAAACCTATCGTGGTACAACAAATATACTTTTAAACCTATAATTTATTAACTATTAAAAGTAGATAAAAAGTATAAATTTATTTGGCAGCACTGATATTGATGAGTAATTACTTCTTAATATATTGACCAAAGTTGTTATCCTTTTTTTTAGTTGGATATTTCTATAAGCTTATTATGTTAATATTTTGTAAAATTATAATATCAATCACATTTCTTATTTAATTAAGGACTGACTTTTACAAATTTTAATTCCAAAATTTGTTTTACTTTTTAAGCGGTTTTTTGCTTCTTTTATAGGTACACATTTACTTCCTCTTTAGACAGCCTTTTTTTTATCAATTTCAAAGATTTTTCATTTATTAACGATAATAATCATTGCGTTATCTTATAAGATTTACTTAATAACTTTTTTTGTATTCTTCTCTACTTTTTCACAACTAATTTTTTCCTTCCACACACATATGTACATAGTTTTTTCTTTGCATCTTTTGGTTTCATATTACTCAAGTACATACACACATATTATTGTTTTATAACTATTACTTCACTTGTTATTCAAAAATTACACAAAAATTATTTACATATTTAATGTAAACAAAGATATATAAAAATATTAAGACATTTTTTTATTGATAAGTGAACAATTTTTAATGCAGCACTTTAAAAAATCACCGGCAATTTAGTTGTAACTTGTTTTGTGGACGCTTAAGAATTTACTAAAATAATTTTAAACAAAAAAAATTTTAAATGTCAAAAGAAAATAATTAACTGTGCTGCCAACGTTTTGTGAAAACACAAAAAATTAGTGCTACCACATCCAGGCAATTCCCAGTTCGGAGTCATCTTAATAATATCAGGGTGTCCACTGGGAATTTTAAAATATGTAGTACCAGAAAATGTTTACAGTTTCAGTAAAATCTAATACGATACGGGAAAAATATTACTAACCTTGTGGTAAAAAACATATACATAATTATTTACACCCACAAGCAAAAAAAAAATTATAAATATTTTTTTGTAAAATAGTCGTTTGTTGTTTTTAATAAAAGTAGACTAAATTATTTATTACAAAAAATGCAAAAGAAGTTAGTATGGATTTTTAAAAGCTTGAGGAGTAATTGTATACATACAAAAGCGGCTTTTACTCTTGGTGTGAAGTCTCTACTAAGTTGCGTATTTATGGTAAATATGGCAAATTCACACTTCTTTGTTTTTAAGTTTTGTTAATGGGTTAACCCCTTTTTAAATTACTGCAATTTGTTTAAGCTAAGGACTGTGTAAATATTAATGTCCCAATCTTTATTTTAAATTTAAAATATAAAGGGAGACATTACACAATCCCTAGCTTACACAAATTAAGCTACAGCTAAAAAAGAAGTAAAACACTTAGCGTAGCTACAATTTTTTTTTGGAGATGGGTGTTTTATTAAGAGGGGTTGAAAACCTAAAGTGCACGAAGTACATGAGCAGAAAAATTGTTTCTAGAAATGTTTTTTAAATTTTTCGGTGGGGGGGGGGGGGGGGAGGGGTTGGCAAAATAAGCCTTAATAAAATGGTCTATTTTACCTTATTGCAAAAAAAATTATGTTTTCAAAAGAGACCGGTTGTTATTTGCATTTGGCCAAAAAAACTAGAAATAAACCTAAGGTCAAAGTGTTTAACTTTTACAACAAGTAAAATTAATTATTGATACAAGAAGTAATGCTGCTTCACGGTCACAATAAGGAAAGTAGATAAACGTGATTCTATTGTGACAGGTGTGGCCAGGGCAGACTTATCAGATAGGAGCAATTCTGCAAAAGCAACTAAAACCGTCATAAGAATGTCAGAGACAAATAACAACAACTCACAAAATCTTTCTTCTTCTTTTTGAGCTTTTCTTACGATACTACAGTTGTTTTTTTTTTAAAGGAAGAAAATACATAAACAGAAACAAAATTTGACATTAATATAGCGAAATACCGTTACTCAGTTGTTTATCTGATGCTACCTGATGTACGTGTACCCTGGGTGTGGCCATTTCGCTCACATATTCGCTTATGGATTTATTACATATGACGTCATAACAAAACTACTAAAGCGAAGTGGGCGTCAAACTTACGTCAGAGCTACATGCTTTTTAAAAATCTGACTTTAGATCATCGAATACGTCACGAGCATTATCACTGCTTGGTTTCTTCCGTGCTTAAGTTATTGACTGCTGACTGTGTACGAAACAACACCTGAATACCAAAGTGAATTAATACACTAGAGCCACTACAGATACAACTACAAAAATGCATTTTTAAAACGTTCATGCTGTCAATACATTGGACTAAAAATTGTTAACCCTTAACAAGAAAGAAAGAGAAAGCCAATACAAGATATGTATATATAAGCAAAGCTTGACATATTGAACGAACAAATAGCATACACAAGGCGAATTCATGAGAAGGTGGTCTTGACAGATCAGCTGACTATGTTTTGCTCGTGCAATTTTCCTCGTAATGTGTCAAAAGTTTGTATATGTGCTTCTTCTTGATTTCAAAAAATTACGCGTCGGTTAGATTTTTAAACTTAAAATTTAAAAAAGTGTTTTTAATTAACAAATAGTAAAACCAAAAGATGCGTTCTTGTGCTTTGTGCAAAAAAAAAAACACTGAAAAATTAATTTTATTCACGTTTTTCTTCTGCAAATAAATTGTGCTTTTTTTTAATGATGCCATATACAAATAATTTGTGTTTTTTTTCAATGATGCCATATTTGTGTTTAACATTTTAGGTACGAATTTTTCGCCTGCGTCCACCTTGTATAAATTCGCCTTGTAGCATACATAGAATAATAAAATAGTAAGTTGTGCCAGCGAGGTCACCTTGTTTTTTGAATAATCTTGAGCTGCCATCCCTATTAAATGATTTTAGTTACTCAGTACTCTATTACTTAATGCTCATACAACCTTAACAGTGGCCATTTAATTTAAAAATACATATAAAATTCTATAAGCGTTTATATATGGTTTTTATGATTAAATAAATATTTTGTACTATTTTCTTGAGAAATTCGTGTGCGAAAAGATAACCTAAATATTAACAATTTCAAATTCATTTTTTTTTAAATAAAAAACCGTTGCTAAACAGGTAAGCATTTTAATATAACTGTAATTTATGTGTTACCGCAATTTACGCATTTTAGCTGATAAAGTGTCAATAACGATTTTTCTAATTTATTTTTGTTTATAATACGTAAATACATACACATGTTAGTCGGTAATAGTACATAAATAGGTCTTAAAAACTGATTTTGTGTAAAGATTTTGCTATATAAATTTTTTTACTTCTATAAGCATAACGTTATTTATATTTGTAACATTTATTTTGTTTAAAAAAGATCCCATTCAAAAAAATAGTAAAGGATTCTCTGCTATCGGTTGTACTTGCAAATACCATAAAATAGTCAAATTCAATCAAATATAAATAAGCTCCTATATTGGAGGAGTAACATTTAATTCTTTGCTAAAGTGAAAGAGCACAATTAAACTCAACATGTTGCTGTCATATAGGAATGATAATATATGTATATGTAGCGCCACGGCACCATTTAAACGAGATCAACAATAAAAAGAATTGCCTAGTCTTCAATACAAAAAAATAGTTTGCCTTAATAACCTGGATGCTCCTTGGCTCTTTAAGTGAGTGGCTTTCCAAAAAAATCCAAAATGGGAATCGTCTGCAAAGCTTATGAGAAAATGCCCTTGTCAATTTGAAAAAAAATAAAAGTTATTGCTATATGCAGGTTTTTTGTTGGAATTAGAGAAATGTGCTTTGAAAGTCTTGGATGTTTCTGTTGAACTAGAATTAAAATCCTACCAATATTTAGGCAAAAAATATATGCTTTCACTTATGTAAATATATAAATATATCGCTTATTTACTTTTACAGTTTCATAACTCCAAAAATATAGTGTCGTGTAAAATGGCTTTGCTCGTTTTTTTCTTTTTTTGAAAAGCCTTAAATAATATAAAGTATGTATTACATATAAAGATTTTTGTGATTTTAAATAATATTAATTCATATTTTAAAACGAGCATGAGGGGTCCACTGATTTCCCGAAACTTTCAACGACCACAAAACTTATTTAAGGGATTTACATATCTGTTAGTATAATTAAACCTTTACTATCCCGTCTGCATTTGTTTCATTATTGCACAGTGTTATACCTAGTATGCTTCTGCTTGTTTTATTTTTAACAAAAATCAACCGGTCTTAACATAAAAATCAAGCATTCTTAATTTTTTCCTTATTAAACCTGGAGATTAAACGACTAGTCTGTACACACGTGTATGGACCAGTCCATAAAGGAGTAGGACTACTCTAAAAGTAACCCAATGGTATGTAAGGATCATGACCAATTTAAAACTATGATGCCCTATGGTGTTTTTTTTACTTTTGATGATGCAAAAGCTGGCATCCATATAAATTTAAAGTAATAATATTTAACAACAAAGCGGTAAGTACACAAGGTTTCTGGCTGCTTTTTAATTTTTGTTTTGTTTTTAGCATTTTATCTCTATCAAATCTTATTTATCTATTTATTTTAAAAAAAACCTTACTAACCAAACTTATAAAACCAAAGGTATATGGAAAAAAATTTATTAAATGTAATAATAAATTTTTAATAGTTAAAGTAATCTTAAGTTTTTTTTATTTTGTTATACTGTTATGAATTTATAAGCAATATATGTTCACTTAGGTGTGCTACTCTGTTACAAATTTTAATTGAGTATTTAACTATGTATTACTATGAATAAATAAACAAATAAATATTATAATTGATTGATGATATTTTAAAAATAAGTTTAATTTTTTGCAAATAATTTATTTATTTGGCAATCTAGAATTTATATTGTCACTTATAAAAACTAAGCTAATTGTCATATTAATTTTTTTTAAAGAAATTTTGGTAGCATATTGATTATGAATAAGCAATTTCAGCCATAATAAGTATGTGTGCAATTATTATTCCTAATCAAAAAAATATTTTTTGTTGGAATTATTATTTGAATAGTTGTGCGTGGTCCTTCTTTTTTAAGGAATTAAGATAAGTTATTTCCGAAGCAGAGGCTTAGCCCAAACTCAGTCTCTTATTAGTTTGATTTTTATTTAGCAAAATAAAAATATTTTCAAAACTATTTGTTGCTTAGTCTCCAGGTTTGCATTATATTATTAAATTATTAAAAATATGTTATAAGTAAAAATTTCTTATTAACTAAAAAGACAACATATTAAAAAAATTATTTTGACACCAAACGAAATTATTATTATCCACCCCTGAATCTGCCTGTTGCTCGTTTTTTTTCATTTGTAATATCTTTAAGATACTAATACGTTTGTATGTGTTTCTATATGACTTCTTTATATATTGAAATATTTACACTAGCATAAAAGAAGAGCCAGAGCAAAATTTTGATCTTAACCGCGTGCAGAGAGAACATTTCATTATTAAATCTTTAAGACTTTGGTATTGATTTGCCGTATTTACAGAGTTTAGTATAGAGTTTAATGTGAATTATTAAAGTTTGAATAACGCTCAAATTTGTTGTGTCGGCTTTTTAGTGAATATCAATTAAAATAAAAAAAAACTTTTTGTCTGTTGTAACTTTAGATATTTTTTTTAATATGTGAGACTGTGGCATATTTGTGTGTGTTATTTTATTTAGAAAGAATACTATGAATGTATAATGATCAGTGAGGAGCCCAGGAATTATTTTCAATTACAGAGAATTTGGTAAAAGTTTTCAGTTAACATCTGGTAAGTACAATTTTTAATATTTAGGGATTTTTTTTAAATTTAATAGATATAAAAAGCTATGGTGTTTTAAAATTATTGTGACCGCTTTTAAAATATTAAAATTTTCTTTGAAATTGTTAAATGAGTTGTCTATAAAAACATATGTATACATATATACATATATTTTTTGTTTTATTTGTTTTTAACTCGTTTACTTTTCATTTTCTTTTCCTTTAGTAAGGTTTCTTACAATGTTTTCTTGTTCTTTTTCATAAATTTAACATCAAAGATATACATATGTAGATATGTATATTGTATAAAGAATTTCTTAAGTAATGTTTTTAGACAAATTGTAGGTATACCTACATACATATGTATATGACTTTTTTTTATTCATTTGGTTTTTTACTAAATTAAATTTGTTGCAGCTACAATTGCTAAATAAAACGTGTATATTTGTTGTAATATAAACTTTAGTTAAATGAAAATATTTTGGTTTGTTTTTTATTTTGTAAATTAAAAATTGCATTGCCAAACAGAGCATAAAAGTTCCACTAAACTCCAAGTTCATTTATGGTAGTATTAAAGTCTCAACAAAGGCTACATAAGTAAACATATAAATTAAATGTAGTAGTACCCTACACACTTTTTTAAACAATTCTTTAGGTACATAAATATGTAAGGCATATGGACATTTCCAGTGAAATAAAATGTAAATTTTTTTTTGCGTCAGCTTTGGAGTTTGGGATGCTGAATTGTTAGTTATGCTTTAAACTGTATATAGTATTTTTAAATTGTTTTTACTTTTAACGTTTGAAGAGAAAATTACGCGTTTCTTTCCTAGCAGATCGAAAACTTCGACCGCGTTTTTTTCTCGAAATGTTTGTGCTAATGAGCGATATGCATCTCGAAAGCTATAATCGGTATTTGCTTAAACTTAAGTCACTATAGTAGACATTTTCCTACTTGAGTCAAATATTTTTTGGGTTGGAATAGAGATCATCTCGAAATTTAGTTTTGTTATCGCTTAACAAAATATATACCTATAGTACCTATAAACAGTGTAAAAATGTAGAGCATACGAAAAAATAGGTTAGAAGTTATTTATTTAATTTCAGTTCCAGCGTGTGTCTCCACCTATTAAATGAAAGTGCCAAAGTGCGCCGGGTTAGCTGACAAAAGAAAAAGACACATTAAAAGCTTTTCGTTGCATATTATTATTTTCAAAGATATAAAAACAAAATATAAAGAAAGGAGTAAAAAGAGAGCTTATAAAATTTTAAACCCTGTTTTGAAAAGTTCATGATTTATAATTGATATTTACAGCGTAAAAAAAATGTTTTCCTTTAATTTTTTATCCCAGGAATTTACTTGTTTACTTTTCATTTGTTATGTTAATTAAATTAATCTTTTTTTTTTTTTTAAAAGTGAACGTTGCTTCTTAAAAGCAAAAAAAAAAAAGAAGACGCAATGTCTCATCATTCATTTAGAGGTGTTTTGAGAGAAAAGTGGTCTGAGCTACACATTTAAAAAACCATAAAACTCTACCTTACACATATCATTTATTGTTAATAGTTTTATGTAAAAAGGAGAAATCAAGACGAATTCATTGACCAGGTGTTGTTACGAACACAGCTAATGTACTTTTTTCTTGCATAAATCGAGGCTGGGTTGTCAAATTTGTTTATGTTTACATTTTTTTTTGACATTAGCCAACGAAAATCACAACAAAAACGAAAATTTTCTTTGCCGCAAGTTAGCTGTTGTAAAATCAACACCACCTTGTAATCAATTTTCCTTGGATAAAATTATTTTAAAAGAAAATGTATGCTTTCTAAAAATTTGGAAACAAATAATTGTCTATAAGTCTCCCGTTAAAAAAAAACTTTTTAATAGGTTGGGCAAGGTAACTTAAATAAATTAAAAAGTTTAGCAAAATTTTACCCAAATAACCGTTTCTGCCTTTTTTAAAGTGTAATATCGCACTTAAAATAAGTTTAAGTATATTTAATTGCATCGACCTAGACAACTTAAAAAAAGTTTTTCTCTGTTTGTTCTTAATAAACAATGACATCAGTGCGAGGTCTGTTAAAAATTTGCTTATGTATGTATCTATTTATCTAAAAAGAGTACAAAACTTAAAAGTCACACATAAATATACTTAAATATGTATGTATTTGAAACCTCGTTTATCTGACCAGCCTGTCTTGTTTAATTTATGAAATTGTGTCCAAACACTTCAATCAAGGTTCAACCAAAACGAAAAAATAATATGATTTTTCCTTTTTGTTTTGTAATATTTTATAAACAAACAATTACAGTAAATAATTTTTAAAATACTATTAATAGCAATTTTGTACACAGCGCGAGAAATAAAATTATTAAAGTTTTAATCAATTGTTGGTAAAAAATATCACACATAAAAATGTTAGAAATTTTTTTGAGTAGGATGACCATAATGATTTTGGGTTTAACAACGACTGATCTTTGTATGTTTCTATTTAAAACTGGTGGCATAAGGTACTAAAGACATGCAAAATTTTGTAGGGTTGTGTATATTGGATAAATCAAACAATATATCCAGTCAGTTTAAAACGTTTTTGTACTTTTTTATTTTAAGAGGACGCCAAGTAATTATTCTTCTAGAACAATGTATAAAAAAAAGTTAGTAAAAAGAAAAGGGTTGTCATATAAAATAATACAAGCGAGGGTTGCCAAGTCACTAAAATATACAATATGCACATTTGGGAATTCATTAATAGTGAGTAAGCAATAACATAGATTCATAAAGTATGGGTACAAATTTGCATTTAATTAGTTTCCAACACTCCTCCTCAAATTAGTAAACATTCGACTGGAGCCTGAAGGCTTCAAGCTTTGCTGTTGGCAGTGGTTTGGTCAGCATGTCAGCAATCATTTCCTCAGACGGGCAATATTGGCAGCTGATTATATTCTTGTCGACATAATCTTTGACAAAGTGGAACTTTGTATCTATATGCTTCGACCGATTACTCAGCTTTTCATCTTTTATCAGGCTCAGGCAGCTTCTGTTGTCCTCATACATGGTTGTTGGGTGTTTTTGCGGACATCCTATATCGTGAAGTATGTTTCGGATCCAAATGGCTTCCTTGGCAGCTTCGGACAGCGCTATGAACTCCGCTTCTGTTGTCGACAATGAGACGCTAGTTTGCTTTTTACAAGCCCAGCTTACTGCGCTTTCGTTAATCATAAATATATAGCCGGAATTTGATTTTCTGTCCATTCTGCACTCCGCCCAATTTGCGTCTGCATAACCGACCAGTTGATTTTTGTTTGTTGAACCACCATTCAAATTGAGATACATATCACAAGTTCCCTTCAAGTATTTAGCTATACGTTTCAGCTCGTTCCAGTCCTCGTGGGTTGGATTACTTGTTTTTCTTGCTAATATAGCGACGCTTGCAGAGATGTCAGGACGTGTGTTAACGGATATGTACAATAGAGAGCCTAGGAGGCTTTGATAATCATCGTTGCGCAATAACAATTCGGACTCATTTTTTCCGTAGGACGGATCGAGGGGATATTTTGAACATTTTGCATCTTGTAATCCAAATTTCCGCAACATTTTCTCGATGTATTGTTTTTGTCGTATCCTGTAGGTAAAATCAGTACTTCTTAAGATTTCCATTCCGAGGTATTGAGATATGGCCCCAAGATTGTTAACTTGAAATTTTGTGTTCAGTTTGTCATATACAGCTTTGATTTGATGACGGTCTTTAGCAGCTACTACTAAGTCGTCAACGTAAATTAACACGTAAACGCCTTCCCCATTGACGACTTTGTTGTATAGACATGGGTCAGCTTTACTTTGAATGAAACCACCGTCAATCAATACGTTGTGAAGAGCTTTGTTCCAAACATTTGCAGCTTGCTTCAGACCATAAATACTGCGCTTGAGCTTGCACACCAAGTTATCGTTACCTTTGACAAAGCCAGGCGGTTGCTTCATATAAATCGTCTCCTTCAAGCACCCGTTCAAAAACGCACACTTTATATCCATGTGCTCTACATGTATTCTTTTTGTGGCAGCAACAGACAATAAAATACGAAAAGTTGGTTGACGCACAACGGGGGCAAACACCTCATCATAATCGCACCCGTACTTTTGATTAAAACCTTGGGCAACCAAACGAGCCTTAAATCTCTGGATGCTACCATCTGCAGCATGTTTAATCTTAAAAGTCCATTTGCAGCCAATTATGTTCGCGTCAGGGGGAGCGGAAACTAAGTCCCATGTTTGATTCTCTACCAGAGAACTTATCTCCTCCTGCATGGCCGATTTCCACTGAAGTTTTTGCTCCGATATAATAGCTTGTTTATAGGTTCTAGGCTCAATGAAATTTCCTGACTCTACCAAGTTCAAGTATCTAGCTGGTGGGATGCCTATGTTTCTTCTAATTGATCGCCTTAAGGTTGGGTCGTTAACTGCACTGCCATCTTCGACGCTGACATTTTCAAAATATTCAAGATCAGTGTCTATACTACAAAAAGATTCGCCGTCGGAGATATCGAGAACATTTTCATTATCGTCGTCGGCACGTTTAGAAGATATTATTATTTCCACGGGATCGTTGTTTGGTGGTGAACTACACTCACCCTGCGTCTTTATTATAGCGTTCGAAGATACAAATTTATAGTCTCTACTTATAAAGACTTTGTCATTACTCGTGTCAACAAAACGTAAGCCCTTGCAGTGCTCGTTGTAGCCCATGAAAGTCAATAATTCTGATTTGTCATCAAGTTTTCCTCTCTTTGCCTTAGGTGTCAATACGTAGGCCTTCGAACCAAAAACTTCAAAATTAGAAACGTCAGGCTTGTGACCCATCCATCTTTCATAGGGGGTACACGGTAGAGAACTGGTAACAATTCTGTTCTGCAGATAATTAGAGCACATAAGAGCTTCACCCCAATAAACCTTAGACAAACCTGCTTCTGCCAGGAGGCAACGAGACATTTCAACAAGATATCTGTTTTTCCTCTCAGCGACTCCGTTTTGTTGTGGATTATACGGGACGGTAAATTGGGATCTTATACCATAACTTTGAAGCAAATTTAGCATTCTTCCCGATTTGTATTCGGCCCCGTTGTCCGATCTTATGCTCATAGGAACCTTTCCAAATTTGTTCTTGACCATTTCAATGTATATTTTCACCTTATCGAAGACCTCAGATTTTTCACCAAGCAAGTATACCACAGTATAACGACTGTAATCATCGATCAATGTTAGAAAATACTTTTTGCCGCCGGGGGTAACAGTTTGCATTGGGCCGCAAATGTCCGAATGTATCAATTCAAGAACTTCCCCAGTTTTGGTGTCGGAATTTTTAGGAAATGGTTTTCTACTTAGTTTGCACCTTGCGCATACATCGCATGTTCTTTGAATTTTACAATCAATAATTTGAAAATCATTTTTAACCTTACCGGATTGCATAGCCTTAACTGCATTTATGTCTCTGTGGCCAAAAATTTTGTGGTAGTAATGTTGACATTTGTTTAGGCGACAGACGGCAACCATAGCCTCTTCACATTTTCGTGTTTCAATTTGATATAAATTGTCCACGCATTTAACAACACCAACCTCGTTATCATTTACATCAAGGATCTTACAATTCTGACCATAAAATAAAACTTTGAAACCAACGGCAGACATTTTCTTGACGGACAGCAAATTCCCTTTAAGTGACGGAATGTACAACACGCCGTCGATAGTGACGTCCCTTTGAGTACCATTACCATTAACCAATTTTATCTTACAGGAACCTTTACCAGCAGAATACACCACATTACCGTTTGCGACAGTCACCTTCTCGCGCCAATCTAAATCAAGGTATACGAATTCTTCTTTAATGCTACAAATGTGGCAGGTAGCCCCGGAGTCAACCACCCATACACCAGTTTTATTATTTAAAACGAAACAAGAATTAACATCTGGCTGGTCACTTTCAGCAAATTTTGCATTTTGATTATTATTTGATTTACTATTTTTCCATTTCCAGCAGTTCTTACGAATGTGGCCAACCCCATGACAATGATGGCATACTATCTTTTTAGAGTTATTATTATTTGGTTTAAATTTGTTGACAGTCTTCAATACGGTATCTTCACCCGATTGTCGTCTTTTATGCTTTTCGTCCTCTTCGAGTAATTTGTTCTCGACCAAAGTCATTGTGAGATCTTTTTCGTCTCTTACCTCGAGAGCCGTAATTAAAGTGTCATATGTATTTGGCAGACTACTTAACAACATTGAAACCATCCATGATTCAGACATCTTTTCTCCGAGCGATTGCAATTTAGAAAATAAAAGTTTCATTTCGTTAATATGTTTGTCCATATCACCACCAACGACTAATTTTAATTCGCAAATCGTTCGCATCAATTTGACCTTGTTACTTAAAGATGATTTTTCGTGGTACGCTTTTAAAATATTCCAAGCAGCTTTAGCACTACTGCTACTTGCGATGCGAAAAACTTCCGACTCTTCAACGGACAAACCAATCAAAATAGATGCCTCTGTGTCACGCTCTTTCCACTTTGCATCAGGAATTTCAGGTATTTCGTTCTCTATGATATCCCAAACCTTTTCTTTCTTCAGCAGCAACTGCATCTTGTATTTCCACAACTCATAGTTGTTACGATTCAACTTCGTTATAAAAAGTCTTGCATCAGCCATTTTCAACGGCAAAAAAAAAAAACCAGGACAGGTTACAAAGAAAAACGTCACCAAGCAAAAAAACTTTTAATGCCTCAAACAGGTTTTCAATTTATCTTGTTTTTTATTTGCTTTCTAACGCGAGCACACAGCAGAATTCTTCTTATCATTACCAAAAAAACCGAATAAACAGGAAAAGGCCCATAACCTATTGGATAAATCAAACAATATATCCAGTCAGTTTAAAACGTTTTTGTACTTTTTTATTTTAAGAGGACGCCAAGTAATTATTCTTCTAGAACAATGTATAAAAAAAAGTTAGTAAAAAGAAAAGGGTTGTCATATAAAATAATACAAGCGAGGGTTGCCAAGTCACTAAAATATACAATATGCACATTTGGGAATTCATTAATAGTGAGTAAGCAATAACATAGATTCATAAAGTATGGGTACAAATTTGCATTTAATTAGTTTCCAACAGTGTAAAATATGAACTTGGTCGTTTTTAACTTAGTATTGATGTTGGTGGTCAAAAGTAACGTACATCGAGGAAGTTATGGTCTGTTAAGCTTATTCCGGAAGGACATTTGTATGGGGACTAGTCAAAAAAATCGTCTAATCATTTTTTAATTCATTGTAGCAGTTGTTGGCCAAAAATGGTGCAAAGCGAGGCTGTTATGGCCTGAAACGTTTATTACAGGAAGACATTTATATATGAGCTAAAACTTAGCTGTGCTTATTTCATCAAAATATCTTCAGAAATGCGACTTGTACTTTGATCACAAAAATGCATGGACAAATTGACGGACGGACGCATATACTTTGATCCAATCAGGAATGGTTTCTCAGAGGTCCTGCACAAACGCCTAATCCCAAATCATGTATGTAATGGGAGTGTAAATAGGCGTGGAACTGCCCTTTTTTTGAAATCTTCAAAGAAATTAACTCTACAAAATATTACTAGAATGTCGGCAAATTGTTTCAGCGCTTAGGAGTGTATCCTTTTATTTTTTAAAAAATAAAAACAAACGACTTTTTAAACTAAATTTTTTTCTAATGCCGAGTTTTTGTCTTATGTGCTTAAGTTATACTTAGATGTAAACATTTAATTGCGATCATGTGTAATCACCATAATTACGAGAGCTGTGCAAATCTTCAGTACAGTAACTTGATATCATTAAATCTTAAGTAAATTATTTTTTGTCTTCTGACATATTTTCCAAGTCATTTCATTTTATTTTATTTCGCTGATCTCATCTTTTTTCTATTAAAGTTTTTTGGTCCATGTCTATGACCAACACAGTTTTGGAAAACTTAAGTGAAAAAAACATGTGTTAACTCTGTGTACATTAAAAAAAAATAAAACTAAAACGACAGGAAACATAATAAACTATGGTTGAGCATGTATGCACATATGTACATATCGTTACTTGAAATTTAAAAGAAACTAATCAAAAAACTAAGGAGCCTTGGTCGATTAGTCAGTTATTTCGTAAGTCTTTTAGTCTGGAGGACGCGGGTTACCGCCAGAGATTTTACACTTCAGCTTTACTTCTGTATTCAATTTCTCTATCTTTCTCTTAGAGACCGAATTAGCCGACCCAATTGAGCTGTATCTTTTCCTTTTAACAGCTGCCTGTTCTACCTAAACTAATCAAAAAATGGAAAATTTAGTTATTGATTGATCACAGTTTTAGATGTATATTTAAAACGGTTGACAGAAGGGCGTACAAAGCAAATGATTATTTTTAACAAGTAAAACAAGTCTAACAATTTAACCTATAAAGCAAATAAATTTTAACCTTAACTCTCAAAACATTCATGTAAACCTATGGCTTTATGGCTTTTCCTGCTGTGCAAAAGTCGTTTTTATAAAAAGGCTCTTCATTTTAAAGTATTCAATATAATAAAACTTGATTATTGGACCTTTTGCATTTAAGATGACGATGTATTCACCATAAATACATGCTTATAAATGTGCATGTATTAAACAAATGTAAGCAAATGAATAAGAATTTTAAAGGCAAAAACTTAAACTATTTTTTAATTTTTTTTTTTTACTACTCGCACAAATAATTTTTCACTCGAGAGTTTTGGTAATTTTGCAAATATAAATTTAATGTATAAATATTAATGGGCATGTATGAGTCCATGTATTCTTATAACTCATAGACATAGGAGGACCATACATACCCAGTATGATTTTTTAAAGATTTTCGAAAATGTACACATTAAAAAAATAATAAATAAATCGATTTCAATTAAAAACCGTAATAAATTATTTATTTATTTTAAGCTTAAAAAGAATTAAATACAATATATGTATGTATGTATGTATGTATATGCCTCAGCTCGCCCGGCGCTTAATATGTGTACGAGTGTGGCATAACCGTAACGCTTAGCCATAACCATTGAAATTTCTTTGGTTTCAATTGGATTCAATTAGGTTTTAAATGGATTTTCAATAGTTATTGTTATGGCGTTACGTTTATGTCACGTATAATTTATCCTTAAGATCGCCATCTCGACTTGCTTAAAATTGTTACCTGTGTTACGTTCACACAACTTAACATGTTTTGCATATAAACAAAAACAAATGTATTACTTTTTTTTAAAGAAAATGTAAATTTGCATCATTTTTGCAATTTAATTGTCGTAAAAACTTAAATGTAATTAAATTTTGTAATTTAATGCGGGCATTTTTATGCCCTTCGTAGACGTTCTTCTACGAATGTTTTATTAATCTTGTTTTCTTTTTTGGCGGAAATATTGCATTTATTTTGCCCTATGCCCATCTTTCTGTTCTTTTTTTGAAAAAAGTAAACTTGTCAACCGCCAATTCGAATCTAATTCGAGGATTTGGTCGCAAGAGCAAAAACCGAACTTTAATTTTAAAGTATTATAGTAATTAAGTAACAACATGAAGTAATAAAAGTCAGAAATTTATAGTCGATCAAGTTCTTAGCTTGACTCTAACGTTTACATTAAATGTACCGTTTGATTAAAAGCAATCTTCCCATTGTTAAGTTGAAAACTGTATTTGGTCACCTTAATTTTAAGTTCACTCTATATATGTGAATTCACAATACATATATTCATTCATTATTTTTCTTAACAACAATGAACATTTACTCATTTGTTTATACAACGCTAATTAAAAAAATCAAAATTTAAAAAAAAATGTTTGTTTTTTTTCACGTTTATATACGTTTAAATACGATCCAGTCTAAATAACAACTTCTTTATGTACATACATATGCACATATATTTTTGAAAATTTTATTTGGAACTCTATTCACACACACACATTTTTAATTAAATATGATCTCTTGTATGTAGTCTCTAAATTTTTTTATTTCGAATCTTTTCTTGTTTACATTATTTTTATTGTTTATACAAACGAACAGAACTAATATGTTTTCTTTACTGATGCTCGTTTGGTCAATAAGCAATTTTTATTGTGGGTTTCTTTAAGGCAACATTGTTTGTTTTTTCGTTTCTAAAGCAAATTTAGGATCTATAAAGGGTCAGCACAATTCGTTTTTAAAGCTAATTAAGTGCATTTAATAAATAAAAAAGAAAAAAAAAGTGAATTAAAATACAGAAATATATTTAAAAAAAAAACAAGTAAGGGCGTTTTATTTGGCTGTGTCGAATCTTATATACCCTTCACATTGGCCTTTTTGTATACCCAATCACCCACCTTATATAAGCAAGCTGTTTTAAACCGCAAATTTTATATAAAAATTTACTTGTATTGGGTTCGAAGTCGATAGCGATCATAGTTTTTGGAAAAGAAAACTCACAAAATTTGAGCAGTTGTACGGGCATTACTTCTTTCCGGGCTATTGCAGTTTTCGGAATATTTCGTATCAGAAATTTAACAAAAACTGTTCACTTGTATGGGGGCTTCCGCTACGCCTGCTTCCATCTAACTATTTTTTTCAAAATGTAGGCACTACTGCACAACAATTTTTTAAGTAAATTTGAAGTCGATAGCTGTTATAGTTTCCAAGATAAAGCGTATCAAAAATTTCTTGAAAATGGTTCATTTGTATGAGGGCTTTCACTCTGCCCGCTCCTATTTAACAATTTTTTTTCCAAAATATAGGCATTAATATGCAACTACTTTTTGTAGTAAATTTAAAGGCGATAGCTGTTACAGTTTTCGAGATAAAGCTTATCAAAAATTGGCTAAAAAAGGTTCAATCGTATGGGGGCTTCCGCTTCTTTCGCTCCCATCCAAATAATTTTTTATTGAAATGTCTACATTATTGTACAATTACTCTCGTGGTTTTCGAGATATAGCGTATAAAAGGTTTCAAAAAATTTTTCATTTGTATGAGGGCAATCATTCCCCCTGCTCCTTTACAAGTAATTTTTTCCCCAAATGAAGGCATTGTTGCACATTTACTTTTTGTGGGAAACTTAAAGTCAAAAGCTTTTATAACTTCCGAGTTAAACCGTACCAAAAGTTGCTTAAAAATTGTTCGTTTGTATAGGAGATACCGCTCCCCCTGATCCTATCTAACTATATTTTCCCCCAAAAAGTACTTTTTATACTGGAACTATTTTGTAGAACGCTTAAAGTTGATAGCTCCTATAGTTTCTCAAATTTAGCCCATGAAAATTGTAACAAAATCTGTGCAATTTTAGGGGATATACATGCCACTTCCCCTGCTTCTATCCAAAAAAAAATCGCAGTTTAGGCCTTCGCCTTTAAATTATCTATCTGTGCGAAGTCTTGTGACAACAGTGGCTATATGTTCTGAGATATGTATGTAGGGAAATATGCATTGATTTTGTCCTAAAAAAACTAGGTTATTTAAGGTTTTTGCTAATATCTCGGCTCGAAGTTAACCGATCTTGATGATTTTAAATACCGATTCTGATACCAAAAACGCTTTCCGTGCGGCTTTATTTCGCTCCGAAAACTTGATCACTGAGTGAAAGGTATTAAAAAAGGCTTAATTTCTCCCCTTTTCTCTAGTTTATTTTGCAAACAATTAAAATAAACTACAAAATTAAGACACTAATGTACGATGTGTTTATTTAAGTAATTTTCACAATTATTTAGATAAATAGAAAAAAAAGTAGAATGAGCTCATTTTTTAATAACTATGTATACAAAATGAATCAAAAATACATTTCAATGTTAATAAAAAAAATTATATTTGAAAACAAAAAATTATTTTATTTTCAAATATTTAAAATATGTAAAAGAAGTTTTCTCTAATTAGGAAATGAACTCTTATTAAAAATTGCTGAAAAAAATAACTGAAAACTGACAGTTTTTAAAAAGGTTAAATCTTTAATAATTATGATGCAATCTAAAACAAGCTAGTTCGATCGTTAAATAACTAAGCTGAAAATGGGTTTAATATATATGTTTAACAGATTAATCGAGAAAAAAAACTATAATTTTGTTTACAAAAAGTTGGGAAAATGGTCCTTCTATTTGTTTTGCCAGCTTTTTATCCTTAACTGTACAAAATACTATTTATTTGTTTAACATTTATTCCTGTTATTTCATAAATTTCAATTTTAAACATAAAAATAATATAAAATCAAAACATAAATTATAAAAGATGCTGATAAGAATTTTTATTAAAAAAAAAGCAGAAAATGTAAAATGAGTCCACATGTCAATGTATTTGTTAAAGAAAAACTGATAAAAAATATTTTAAAACTATGTATAAGGCTTAATTAAAAAAAGAAAACAAAAAACTAAAAGAAATGTACAATGTATTTAAAAAGAGTGCGCACGAAAAAAATTATTCCAACGCTCTTTTGCTAGTACAATACAATATGAATTCGATTTGTTTTTCTTTTCCTTTTTAAGAGCGCAAGAAAAACAAAAACGAAATAAAATTTATTATTTTATGAGCACAACCACTTCAACATATCCCCAACTCATTGATAATTGTTCTTTAAGGTTTTATATGACTCTCTAGTCGAGAAAAAATAAGGCCCGATGAAGCCTCTGGTGTATAAGGAGCCCCGTTAGGTTAGGTTAGGTAGAGCAGGCGGCTGCGGAAGCGATGAAGTGAAAGCAGTGCAGCCCACTTGGGTCCGTTTCCTCGGTCATTTTGTGATACCTGGGAAAGAAAAAGATAGATTAGATTAGATCAGATAGAAATACAGATAGAGAGATTGAAAGTCAAAGGAGTGACTTCGAGTGGATCTACGGGCTCTTGGGTTATTAAATGTTACTTTTCAGTACCTCAGTACAGTTAACGTAGTTGCTCAGATAAAAAGGAATCACGTTGTTTATATTAAATGTCAACTAAAAATCATCTATCTTATCATTGCCACGTGCATTCTATAACGGACAATTTTACAAATGTCAAAACTGAACCTTAAAAAGTAGTCATCGTTTGTAAAACTTTGATTCGATCGGACCAAAGTGGCATCCGTATTTGAAATCAGTTTTTCAATCGACCTAAAAACAGATGATTTTACTAAACAAACTCTTAAAATATAATTTATTGTGTAACGGGTTTTTTTTTGTATAATAAAATATAAATTTAAAACAAATAAAGTAAACATCTTTTCGTGCGCACTCTATCAAATTTTTATCGCCTTTAATTTCATGCATGTTGTGTTTATATTTTGAGTTTTTTCCTTCAATTCACTTAAAACTTATATGAACGTTTTATATCTGTGTAAATGCTGTGACTACATATTTGAAATCCAATGCTCATTCTTAACGAGTATCTGGTCGGGTTTGGTTTATAGCGGACTTAAAAACTTTACGAATTATTAACGGATTAACTTTAAAAATACAGTATTAAATGCTGAAGACCCGGTATTAAAAAAAACATTTAAATTTGCACATATAAGTGCCATTTAATATGTTCTTACTTAATCTTAAAATCATAGTCAATAAAAATATTAATCTGATATTGTATAATAATGTTCTAATTATGGATTTCCAAACTATTTTTGATTATTTTTTTTTAATTAAACTCAGAGTATGGTTGGTTTTATTTTTTTTAGTAAAAAGGAAATAAGTACGAAATATACTGATAAGAGTTTGATTTCTTTAAAAGAATAAAACTAAAAATGGCGGCAATCTTAAAACTGTGTAAAAAAAATTAAGTGATGATTTACTTTCACTACAAAAAGAGAACTATGAGAAGAAACATTAAAAGGGAAATTAATAAATATAAACAGCTAAAATAAAAATTTTAAAATCCATTCGGACACACAATAAAAAAAGGATTAGCAAAGGACAATTGTGTTTAAAATTATATAAATATTGAATATTGCAAATTACAAAACAATTCAAATTTTTATCTAAAAGATAGTAATAAAAGGATTAAATGTGATAAAAAAAGGGTTTTTAACCAATAAGTCTTTAAACTAGAAGACAAATTAATTGTTAAAATATAAACAAATGAATCGTTGATCCCATTAAAATTTTAATTAACTTCACTAAATATATTAATGCAAGTGTTAGTGTTGATTTAAAATGAATGAACGGATTTTTATCGTCAATTCCTAGATACTAATTTTAAACTGCTGACACACATTTTGTATTTAATCAAAATAAAAATTACCGCTCTTCCTTTCTTATTCAGCCCTATTTTGTGTATGGCGTGGTGCTGTGGATTATTGTTAAATACGATAGAAATACGACAATGATACCATTTATTTTATAATTTCGTAGGTCCAGACCGGCTTCAAACTAAGTAGGCCCAAAACTTTGTGTTTCGGTAGTATTCGGTATAAGTTCAAATTTTAACTGAAAACTTTTAATGCAATATTTAAATAATTTGACACAATTTGGCACAATTTTTTTTAATAATTTTTAACCAAATTAAAAAAAAATCTTAATTTGTCGATGAATTAACTTTCCGTACCAATCGTCTATCTAAAACATTATAAGTAAGAGGTATTTGTAACCAATTTGATGGACAATGAAAAAAATGTTCACAAAACAAAATTTTTATTCGAAATTCAGAATTAAGATGATTAATTTTTAAACAAAAATTTTTTTTACAATACATTTTCAATTTAAAAAAATATGCACATTAGATGAAACTATACCATTAACTTCTTCCAAAATCAAAGACCTACTTTTTAGATTCAGAAAAATATTTTTTAACCGTTTATACATTTTAAAAATTTTTCGTACATATTCGCTTACAACTCAAAATTTATAAAAATAATTCTTTAAGTAAAACTTTATTGTAAGGCGGTTTTTTTCTTAAAATAACAACCATGTTTTCAGAGCAAAAGAAAAGCCTTTTATTAAAATTAATTATATGATATTGAAATGTGACTTTTTTTGATTCTATATGTGATATGTTTGGATGCGGTATTAGCAAATAATTTTAAATTACGACACCATAGGTTTTTATATCGTTATCCTCTTTTTCAAATACATATATGCATATGATAATATTTTTTTCATAACTATTACTCTTTCAGGTCAGTTTTTAGTAAATTTGCACTTCATCCAACAAAATTAAAGTATTCACTAAGTACCAAGTAAGTTTTTAATAATTTTTATAGAAACACATATGTATGTACATATGTTGTACATGTGTTAATAAATCTGTTATAAAAAATTTAATCAATTTAATTGTTTTTTTTTCAGGTGAATTTTTACAAGGCCAAACGAATATCGTTAAAATAGAAGAAGGTGAAAAACTATTTCTAAAAGAAAGTAAAGGCTCTATGCTCGGCCACTTAACAAAAACTTATCACTACGAACTAAAAACAACAACAAAATAAACGAAATTGGAGCGCCTTTTGCTCTATATGGTCTAGTATTTTGATTAAGACCGGAAATAAATAAACTTAAGAATAAACCTTACACACATACACACGCACACACGCGCGCACACACCAATTAAAAAAAAAATTAACGGAGAGAAATTACATTAAGCTGCAATAATAAAACAACATGACAAAGTCATGTTGGAGCGGCTCTGCTAGCAGCCACTTCACGCTTATCTCGACAATATTTGTTATTGTATTATTAAGTATTTCATGTCTAGTACGCACAATCGATGCTCAGCAAAAGCATGCAGGTCGTCGTGATCGCCCTCGTAATCCTCCACGTCAGTATGTTAAAACACATCCATGTGAAAGATCCTCCTGTTATCCGGCCACAGGTAATTTGTTGATTGGGCGTGATAATCGTCTAACAGCATCATCGACTTGCGGTCTTCATGCTCCCGAGCGATTTTGTATTTTATCGCATTTACAAGACAAGAAGTGCTTCTTGTGCGATACACGAGAAGAGACACGCAACGATCCCTACAAGAATCATCGCATTGGCCAGATAGTCTATAAAACTAAACCCGGAACTAATACCCCAACTTGGTGGCAATCGGAGAACGGCAAAGAGGATGTTTCCATACAATTGGATTTAGAAGCTGAATTTCATTTTACCCATTTAATTATGTCGTTTACTACTTTTCGTCCTGCCGCTATGTTTATTGAGCGTTCCTTTGATTTCGGTCTGACATGGCATGTATATCGTTATTTTGCCTACGATTGTGCTGATTCTTTTCCCGGTGTACCAACAGTTTTGCGCAACATTACCGATGTTGTATGCACTTCTCGTTATTCGAATGTTGAACCCTCACGAAATGGTGAAGTAATTTTCCGAGTTTTACCTCCCAACATCAACGTTACTGATCCTTATGCTGCTCACGTTCAAAACATGCTTAAAGTAACGAATCTACGTGTTGTATTTAAAAAACTTCACAAGTTAGGTGACAATTTGTTGGACAATCGTTTGGAAAATGAGGAAAAGTATTATTATGGCATTAACAATATGGTTGTGCGTGGTTCATGTTCATGTTATGGTCACGCGTCGCAGTGTTTACCGTTGGATGGCACTGAAACTACAGAGCCTGATATGGTCCATGGCCGCTGTCAGTGTACTCACAATACGAAAGGTTTCAATTGTGAATCCTGTGAAGATTTCTTTAATGACTTCCCCTGGAAACCAGCTTTTGGCAAACAAACGAACGCTTGCAAAAAATGTGAATGTAATGATCATGCAGTTAGTTGTCATTTTGATGAGGCCGTGTTTGAGCAATCGGGACGTGTTTCTGGTGGTGTGTGCGATAATTGCATGCACAATACCCAGGGACAACATTGTGAAGAATGTATGCCTTTCTTCTATCGTGATCCCTTGGAGGATATACGCAGTCCCTATGTGTGTAAACCTTGCGATTGTGACCTAATTGGTGCATTGGATGAAGGTATATGTGACTCTGTAAGTGATCCTGAAAATGGTGTGGAAGCCGGTTCTTGTCATTGTAAGCCAAACATTAAGGGTAGACGCTGTGATATATGCAAAGATGGCTTCTGGAATTTGGTAGAAGATAACCCTGATGGTTGCGAACCTTGCACTTGTAATACCTTAGGCACCGTGGATAATTCTGGTTGTAACATGTATACTGGTGAGTGCACATGCAAGCGATTGGTCACCGGCAAGGATTGTAATCAATGTGCTCCTGAAACCTTCGGTCTCTCTGAATCGGAAGATGGTTGCACTCACTGTGATTGCGATGTTGGTGGTTCGTATGACAACTTCTGCGATGTTATTACTGGGCAATGCCGATGCCGTCCTCACATGACGGGTCGCACCTGTTCACAACCCAAACAAAACTATTTTATTCACCAACTGGTAATGATTCATGAAGCTGAAGTAGCTAAACATTGCATTTCTTACTCTAACAATGGTAATTGTTCTATGGTACCCTATCAACCTCCCCAAGATCGTATTCAAGATTCTACAGGCATTGGTTTTATACGCGTGCCAGAGAACTCTGAACTAATAATAACAGTTGATGACATACCCCGATCCATGCCATATGATGTAGTCATACGTTACCAATCCACATCCAGGGGAGATTGGGAAGATGCTTACATCACTTTGATACGTCCAGATGAAGTTGATCCAGTAGGAGATTGTGCTGCTGCAGTACCTCCAGGTTCTAGTATTCATGAGTCCAGCGTTCCGTTCTATTTGCCAGACCGTGAGCGTCAAGTTGTTGCTTTACGTGAAGTATGCTTAGAGGCTGGCAAAGTTTACAAGTTCAAGATACACTTTGAAAGACGAAGACATAATGAAGACAATCCAACTGCTACCATAATGATAGATTCTTTGACGTTAATACCCCGTATAGAGCTTACTAGTGTGTTTAGTGGATCTCCCTCAGCTGATTCTAGGCGTCAAGAGTACTATCAAATGGGTTGTAATCAATCATTGTACGACTTGCGTTATGGAGCTTTTGCCGATGAACGTTGCCGCGAGTTGGAAAATTATGTTAGTACCGTTATTTACGATGGTGCCAGTATGTGCAATTGTAATCCCACCGGTTCCTTAAGTAAAGAGTGTGAATCAAAAGGTGGCTTTTGTCACTGTAAACCTAATGTTATTGGTCGCCAGTGTGATCAGTGTGCTCCGGGAACTTATGGTTTTGGTCCAGAAGGTTGTAAGGCTTGTGATTGTAACAGCATTGGAGCAAAGGATAATAATTGCGATGTTATAACTGGTCAGTGTAGCTGTCATCCCAATACTTATGGCCGAGAGTGTGATCAGTGCCAACCTGGCTTTTGGAATTTCCCCAACTGCCAAGCCTGTGAATGCAACGGTCACGCCCAACAATGTGACTCGCGGACTGGTCAATGTTTAAATTGTGCTGACTTCACCAATGGGTATGCTTGCGACTCTTGTTTGGATGGTTATTATGGTAATCCCTTCTTGGGTAGTGAAATTGGATGCCGTGCTTGCCGTTGTCCTGACACCATAGCAAGTGGCAATGCTCATGCCGATGGTTGTTCCCTGGATTCACGAAATAACAATATGATTTGTCACTGCCAAGAAGGTTATGACGGACCTCGTTGTGATATATGTGCGGACAACTACTTCGGTGATGCCGAAACTCCTGGAGGATCTTGCGAAAAATGTGATTGTGGCAACAACATCGACATCTATGACACAGGTAACTGCGACAGGCGTACTGGAAAATGTTCAAAATGTTTATACGACACTACTGGCGATCATTGTGAACATTGTCGGGACGGCTTCTTCGGAGATGCATTGCAACAAAATTGTGTCCAATGCGACTGTGATTTCCTTGGTACTAACAACACTTTACAATACTGTAATCGTGTTAGCGGTCAGTGTCCATGTTTACCCAATGTAGTGGGCTTACGATGCGATGAATGTGCCGTTAATCATTGGAAAATTGCATCAGGCGAAGGCTGTGAAGCTTGCGAATGTGACCCTATTGGTGCACATTCGGAACAATGTAACCGTTATGATGGTCAATGTGAATGTAAACCAGGATTTGGTGGTCGCGCTTGTAACCAATGTCAATCCAACTACTGGGGTAACCCCAATGAGAAATGCCAACCCTGTGATTGTGATCCCTATGGTTCGGCCGACTTCCAGTGTGATCGCGAGACAGGACAATGTGTATGTCACGAAGGTATTGGAGGCTACAAGTGCAACCAATGTGCTCGCGGTTATATTGGTGAATCGCCACATTGCATGCCTTGCGGAGAATGTTTCAACAACTGGGATTTAATTCTGAAAGAACTCGAAGAAGCTACTAATGATGCCATACAAAGAGCGAAAGAAATCAAATTAATTGGCGCCACTGGAGCTTACACTACTGAGTTTAATACGCTCGACAAAAAATTGCAAAACATAAGAGACTTGTTGCAAAACACTTCAGTCAGCCTAAAGGATATTGATAGTCTAGATAAGGAAGTGGCAGAATTGAGAACAAAATTAAGTAAAGCTGGACAAAAACTTGTCGATACAGAGGCTAGTCTAGAGGATATATACTCGGCCCTTAGTTTGTCCGCTGTGGAATTGGAAGGCTTGCAAAATCAGTCGGCTTTGGTTAAAAAACTTTCACAGGAATTGAAAGAACATGGAATACAACTGCAAGAATCTAATATAGAAGGCGCTCTAAATTTAACTCGTAACGCATACGAACGTGTTTTGGATCTGGCAAATATCAAAAATGAAGCTGAAGATTTTGCCAGCAATACTGACCGCAATTGCAAGCGTGTTGAAACTTTGGCCAATAAAATGAAAGATGATGTTTCGGCTATTACTGCAAACGATGAAATTATCGAACAGTACAACAAAGAGTTATTATCTCTCACTGCAATGATCCCTAATTTAAATAATGAAGTTTGTGGAAGTATGAGTGATCCTTGTGATAATGTATGTGGCGGTGCTGGATGTGGCTCATGTGGTGGTCTATCATGCGAAATAGGCGCCCTTACACGTACCGAAAAAGCTCTAAAGGTCGCCAAAGATACTGAGCAAGAAATTAAGCAAAAGAAAGATCAAGCCGATCAAACAATACGTGCTCTATTTCAGGCCAAGGTTAATGCTTCTGAAGCCTATCAGAAGGCCAAGAGTGCCCATGAAGATGCCGAACGTTATTTAAATCGTACCGAACTCAACATAAAACGAGGTGAGGCCATAATTCAAAACCTGACAGATTTTATGAAAAATCAAACTGCCCTGCCATCCGATACCAAGGAATTGGCACAGAAAACTTTAACTCTCGACCTGACTTTAGATCCATTTGAGATCCAGAATCTAGGAGGTAAAATAAACAATGCAGTTTCATCTCTTAAAAATGTTGAATCTATTATCTACAATACTCGCGGTGATTTGGCGCGTGTCAATGAGCTACAAGCCAAAGCTAACGCCACCAAAGAGCTGGCCAACGAAATTTTAACCACTGCTAATACTGTCGTTAATAATCTAGACGATGCAGATATATCTCAAGAAATTGCTCTTGATGCCATATTGCAAGCCAACAGTAACATTGAGTTGGCGGCAAAAGATTTAGATCAAATTGACGTGGAGACAAGTGAAGCAGAAGCTCCAGCTAACGCCACCGCCCAACATGTAGAAGAGTTGGCCAGAAAAGTTAATCGTCTACAAAAGAATATACTCAAAAACGAATTAGATGCCAAGGATGTCAAAAACGAGGCTGACAAAGTTAAGGAGTCAGCTAAAAATGCTCACGCCGATGCCCAAAAGCTTCAATATTCATCCTCAGCAGCTAATCAAACTCTTACTGATCGTGCCATACATTCAGAAAATGCCCGCGAAAGGGCAAAACAATTATTACAACGAGCTTCTAAATTAACAGTTGACACAAAAGAAAAATTAAGGGAACTGAAGCTAATGCAAGATTCCTATAAAGAAAAGAATGATAAACTACAAAAACTTCAAGACGATTTACAACCTTTGCACGCAGAGCTCACCAATCATTTGAAAAATATACAAACGAATGCTGAGCGCTATCGACAGTGTTAAAACAATTTTTTATTTTCACTTAAATATAAAGAAATAAGCTATTAGCCAACGACATGCCTAAAGTCTATTAATTATTTGTTTTCATTAAATTTTTTAAGCTGATTTCTATAATTACAAACATGTGTACTTTGGTTAAAACTGTGTTTAACATTACGCATGTATGTTTATGTGTTTTTAAACAAAAAAAAAAATGCCATATCGAAAAAATTAAGTAAATAATTTATGCAAATTGTCCCTTTTTGTAAAACTAATGTTATTAGAAATATGTAGTTCTCTATTTAAGATGATCATAGTTTAATTTATCTTATAAATGCAATATTATACA
Source organism: Melanophora roralis (assembly GCA_963583895.1). Lineage (NCBI taxonomy): Eukaryota > Metazoa > Arthropoda > Insecta > Diptera > Rhinophoridae > Melanophora > Melanophora roralis. Next base: position 108,636,724 of record OY757188.1, read on the forward strand.
ACTATTATTCTTATACAATAACATTAAAACAAGAAAAAAATCAAAAATCAATTGAATTAAAAAAAGTATTTGGATAATTAAGTTCGAATTTTTACTGCGTGCCTTGTACGAAAATAAACTAATATTTTAGCAATATATGACAACCCGAATAACAAATTTTTTACAACCTCTTAAGTATATTTAATGTCTAAAAGATTAAAAATAGAATTTAAAATAAAAAAAATTTTAAATATAAACTTATGGTTTTTGATTAATTAAGATGAAGGCTAAAAGTGATTTTACTGTGGTTCGATTATTAAAATCGACTGGCAGGTTTGATTATTTCGCTTGTGGAATTTGGCCTATTTGTGCTGGTATATTACGTTTCTTAACGTATGCGACATAATATGTACCTTGTTAGTAAAACTTTTATTATTCTTATAAAAATATAAAATTTGTTCCTTTAATTTGTTAGCCAAGGTTTTAAATTAGTAGTCTTAAATTATTAAGGAAATCAAAACCGAAAAATGTTTATTTTTATCAAATTAATATGGTAACACTGTTATAATAAAAATTTTTAACAACATGTTCAAGATGCATTAATAGAGGTTAGTAGTCCTAAGAACCCAACTAATTACACTGTACAATAAATAAAGACTATTTGAAAACATATATCAGCGCTATATACGGTTGTGCGGAATCTTATATACCCCTTTACATTGGTCTTTTTGAGTACCCAGTCATCTGAATCAAGCCAAGTTATTTTCGAACCAAAAATAATATAACAAAATTTCTTTGTGCCGAGTTTTAAGTTGATAGCAATCCTAACTTTTGAAATAGAAAACTACAACTTTTTGTTTTAAATTTTGAATTTGATAACTCTCAACAGTTTCCGCTCCTTAAACTTGGTGTCACAAACGAATAAACAGACAGACTTAACCGACTTCCCGATCCAAAATATATACATACATATAGGCTTTATGGGGTCGCAAATGAATATTATAAAAATTACAAAAGGGATGACAAACTAATTTATAACTTTCATCATTATGTGAGGGATAAACATTGATTATAAAACCCAAAAGATTTCATGCAAAATATGAACAAATTCGTCTGTCCATTGTAAAAAACTCTTTTGTATGTTCTACGCAATAAATGTACAATATTTTAAAGTAATTTCATAAATATAAAAACTAATATGAAACATTTTCGATTTTTTTTTTTGTAAAATTATACAATTCTGCATTTTTTGCGATTACGAAAGTTATACCAAGTAAAAAAAGTTTCATAAATTTCTCTAGCAAAAAAGTCAGTTGTTTGTTATGCTCTTGGGGATTTGTATTTTGTATATCTTTTTTTAGTTTAACCCCATAGTGCAATTACAGTACATACCTAATTTCTTAATTTTTTCATAAAGCCTAATAGTATGCAATAAATTTTTTATAAATACAGACATCTTTCAAAATGACTAAAGAGGCTATAAAAACCAAAAGCTCAGGCCAGTCAACATCTACACCTCCTAATACGGATTTAGCAACATTTATTAAAAATCAGCAAAGTATTACAAATCGCCTTAAAGAAGAATTAAAGTCTGCAATGGGAAATGTTCAACTAACAGAGTGTGAAAGAGCTGAAAAAGATAAATATATTATTAATTTGGAGCAAAGGTAAATAGAAAAACGTTTTATAAAAAAAAACCAGTTTTCCAAAATTGCAACTCACCATTCCAGTATAAATAACCGCGAAGCCGAAATTCATAAACTTAATTGTAATCTAGAGGTAGTAAAGGAGGAAAATAGACAAATCCTTCAAGAGTTTAATTTTTTCAAAGAAAAATTTTATCAACTTGAAGCCAGCTACGATAGAAATTTGACTCTACAAAAAGAGGAAAATGAAGCTTTAATGCAAGAGTTGCAAAATCAAAAAAATATGGAAAATCAGAAAATACAAGAACTTTCCTTAAAGTATCAAGAACTACAACAAATGCATAAGGAAACCTTAGACAATATTGAACAAATGAATTTGAAGTTTGACCAACAAGAAAAGGATTTTGAAAAATATAAAAAACAATGGGAAGAAGAAAAAGAACTGATTAAAAAGCAAAATGAAGTATGTTAGCTATATATAAGAATATATGTAAATTTGTTTATATTAAAATAATTTATTTTGTAATTATATTGTTTTAGATTGATTTTGAGAAACTTCATGATGAATTAAGACATAAAGATGAACAAATAAAGGAATGTGTGACAGAGAAAAATTCTTTAGAAAAAGAGAAAAATGTAATGATATCCTTATTTGTAGAGTATAAAAGTTGTATTCATAAATTTTTATTAACATACTCTTTTAAATTTTTAGCTTATAATAGATGAACTAAATAATAAAATTTATCGCATTGAAACCGCATTTAAACAACCAACGAAAGTAGTACAACCGACCCCTATAATGTCTCAAAAGCTTGAAAAATTTTTTGAAAATACTACTAGTAATAACCAGGTAAACAATATAACAACAAGTGTTCTACAGTTAAGGAAAATGTGTTCACATAAGAAATAATACATTTTTGTTTTAATATAATAGCCTTCAACGAACAATGTGGCCATTTCTAAACCTCAAACACGTAAGCCATTAGAAAATCTTTCGCTGCAAAGCTTGTCTAACCATGAAAATCAACAGCCTGAGTCAAATCAAGCAGAACGTAGCAATAAATTTAAACGACCTGTACAGCCGACCACTAGTTCTCAGCAATCGACTGTTGCTGAAAATGTTAGTGGTAATAGAAAACGACGAAGTCAAACATTAAGACCCGGAGCAGTTAAAAGTTATAATGAATTTTCATTATCTAGCGATGAAGATGATGACGATGATGATGACAGTAGCTATAACGATTTCTCTCAACACTTCTGGCGTCCAAACAATGAGTGTGTAAGTATCATTTTTATTGAATGACTCTAAATTAAATTAATTACTGGGCAAAATCCTTTTTTGTTGCAGTATGTTGCTGATACGGACGCCTCCGAAGGTTTTAACAAACCAAAACGTTCCAAAAAATAATTTCAAATTTATTAAATTTTTTTATTATTTGCTTTTTAAATAAAAATAATATAAAGTTTTTTCGTTGAAGTATTAAAATTATAAACTACTTGTTTTAGTTTAAACAAAACATTTTAGGATTTTTTTGTAAAATTTTAAAATCTAATCAATGATGCCCAAAACTCTTGCTTTGCTCATAAAATCAGTTCTTAGCACATAGCAGCCAGCCATGGTTCTATGCCCAGTGTAGGCATGACGGCCGTGAAATACACGCCAGTTATCAAATAGTGCTACGGTACCAGGCTTTAATTTCAGGCGCCATTGGTTTTTCGTATCCTGTACGATTTCTAAAAATTGGCGAAGACTTTTGTAAAACTCAGACATTTCATTCTGGGGCAAAGTATTGAATACAGCGCGATCGTATACATTTAAGCGTAGCTGTATAATTTCCTGAGTGGTGGGATCCAGGCGAATAATTGGTGCTGAATGTGTGTGATGTTGACCTTTCTCTATGTACTCGGCTGGCACATGGACTTTTGTAAGTATTTCAAACGCTTTGGGATTACGTCTTTTCAATTCTAAGGCACAATGCAAGCCATCGACGAAAAAGTTGTCACCACCTTCACCATTAACATGCTCAAGGCAATGCAGAAGTTGTACTCCAGCAGCATCGCAAAAATATGTATTATCCGTATGTGATCCAAGATATTCTTTGCTGTAAGCCGTATCAGCATGCATGTCTGTATCGAAAATAGTGCACATTTCTCCAAAGAAGGTTTTCATTATAGGAAACACTCTACGTAAGGCCATTTCGGTCATGGTAATGTTTGATGGCACTTCATCAATGAACACTAAACCATAACGCACCAGTGATGTTATCAACTCTTTTACACTCGATTCCTTAGTTATCAAGTCGGTAAGTTTAAAATGCAAAAAACTTTCATTTTGTAAAATTGTGGGTAAATCCCATTTAATTTGAATTGATTGCAAATGGGTATTTACTCTTTTATTTTTAAATTGAGCAAAATATATAAAATCCATATCGTATAGTGAAATGTGATCATCGCTCCCTAAAGAAAAAAATATTTAAACTTCAATGTCTGAACACAAGGTATGCTTTTAAAACTTACATATCACTTTTAACAACATTCCTTCCTTTAAATAACTAATATCCTTAGCCTTTACATCTTTAGGTATATCCAATAAATTATATATTCTTTGTTGCGTCGTCTCATTATAGCACTTAATACATCTGCAATGATCTCTAAGCCAAAAAGGATCAATTTGCAGATATTCGTCCTTAGGAGCGTATTTAATTTTAAGCATTTCCCGACAATGTTTTAAGGTTTAAATGTGGCTGCAAACTACTTAGTTTCATAAAATTTGTTTCAATATTTATATAGAATTTTGAATAAAACATAAACATGTGTGCATACATACATACATTGTATACATGTATGTTGTAATGTGGCACTAAACATATTTCTTATTAACTAAACCTATAGATAACGAACCGAAAAATAGTTTTCAAATGCATCTTTTTAACATTTTGTGGAAACTTTTTTGACTGATAATAACATTTTAAATTTTTTTATAGGGTTTGTTGTTGGTTAAGTTTGTCTATATGCATTTCATTGGTTCTTACACCAAATCGTCAGTAGACTTCAACCCAAAATAAAAAAACAAGAAATATGGGATTAAATCCTAACTAATATTTTAAAAAGTGTTGTTAAACATTTTAAATTTTTATTTTACAGGCGTGGAAGAATTCCTTAAATAAAAAAAAGTTATTTATCTACATATTTTTTTCGCCTTATTCTTGTTTTACTTGTTTATTTTGTTTTAAATAAAATATTAATGTTTTGCTAATACCTTATACGGTATATTGCCAATTTTCAAAACCATGTTCTATAAATCACTTTTTGTGAAAGTGATTTGAAATCACAAAAAACTACTAATTTTTATGATTTTAAAGCAGTCAGTAAAATGCCTGGCGATTAGAATTACTTGGTTATATTTTTTTTTAAATTGCAATAAAATAATTTAATAACTCAAAATCAGAATTGTGATTTTAAAATCACAAGTGATTTAAAATCACGTGATTTTCAGAATATGCTTGAATATATTTACACATTATGACAGATTAATCATACGTCGGTGGAGGACTATTTATTACACAAATTCTCTTTTATCTACAAATTAATATTTTTAAAAGTGTTAACGTTACAACAAACCGTATTAATTATGTAAAGGTGAAGTACCTATAAAATTTTTGCAGTAGTTAAATATACAAGCGATAAAGATAACGCGTAGTCTGAAGATCAGCTCTTAGTATAGAATTCTCCTTTTTTCCTATTTGCTATGTTCGTATTCTCTAGTGATCAAGTTAATATTAATTAAATTAACCTTTTTTTGTAAGCTTTATATATAAAAATAATTATCAAACTGGTAAAACTTCAAATATATATAATGCAGTTAAATAAAAACAGTTACATCTCGATTTAATTATTTTATTTGGTTGCATTTATTGTTTTAAGGCAAGCTGTTGCTTTAGGATATATATTAAATTTTTTCTTCTGAAAGAAACTGTTTGAAAAAGCAAGTTTTTCTAACAGTAAAATGCATTTTCAAAACCAGCTACGGATTTTCATTATCAGTAATTTTTGAACGGTAGTAGGTTTTTTGTCTGCAGACCTCGCCTTTTTAACTTACATGTTATCGAAAAAGGCAAACGGATTTCTTTTGTAAGTTTAAAGAAGCTTAAATTTTCCAAATGCACTTTGATTTTTTAATTAAAATGCTCTTTGGCAACACCAAGTAACGGTTAAGCTCCATCCACCTATCAGATGGAAATATAATTGTATATTATACAACTGGGGGTAATATTTTATTATTATTTTTTTTTTTGTGTTTTTCTATTTTGCCGCTTATTTTTTTTTTCAACGACTAATGAACACACACTACTATCGTTAAAAGAGTACTGACGATGAACATCTTGGGAAAAATTACGGTATTCGATTCGAATCGAAATTAATAAATTCTTATAAGAATTCCTATATTAAAAGCATTGGACAACTTGATCGATCGAGTAGAATTTCGATTCGAATCGAATGCCGTAATTTGCCCATTGTTTTCGAGAATGTTTTTACTCGGATCACATCAAATAAAGTTTTTTTTCAATGTTAATGGAAAATCTTATATCTTTTGACTAATAAAAGTCAAAAAAATAAAGCTAAAGTTTGTCATGAGAGTCTTTTTTCTGCTATAAAAACATTGTTTTAGTTTTATAACCATATTGTCTCCAGCAGTAAAAAGTATAATTTTAAATTTTAACTTTAAATTTTACTTAAATGCAAACAAAATGTTATTATTCATTAAAGATTGGATTTGTGCACTGGTTAATGAAAAAATAAATGATTTTGATGAATTAGGAGCTGCGACTTTTTATGATTATATGTGCGATATGTAACACATCCCAATAAGCATTTTGGCTGAAATTCAAGTGGAATTACATTTGAAATCAAGTCACAATTTCCAATTTCCAGTGTTGAATTACAGTTGAAACACAGTTGAATTCAATAGCGAATCCAGCAAAATTAATCATTGAATTACAGTCGAACAAAACAGTACCTTTATAGTGTAATTCCAGCCTTGAATAACGGTGTGATTCAAGTTGAACCGAACTTGAATCTGAAAATTTAATTATAAAATCATCATCTTCACCGCCGCCAATGATTTTCAATCAACTCTGTGCCATAAATAACGTATGCTTCAAACAAATTTGTTGTTGTTTTTTAACAAACTTCAAACAGACTGGAAAGAGGATGGATTTTAAATGTAATTCAAGCTTGGATTCACACCGGAATTCCAACATTGGAATTCACAAAAAATTTGTGCTTATTGGGATAAATGAATGCATGTATGTATATATGTATATGTATGTAAGTTAAAAATTACCAAATTTTAATAAACTAAAATTACACAATCTCGTATTACTAAAGCAATTGTTTTAACAGATTTATTAGGGGTAGGTCAAAAACTTTCAAGCCCTGTAATTTTAGTAGTTTTTGTATTGATGTGGTTGAATATGATGTTTGTTGATATTTCAAATTTTTAAAAGATTTTTATTTTAATTAACTTAGGACAAAATGTTGATCTGCTTCATCGCTTGTAACATAACTTAAGGATAAATTGTTTAATTTAGCTAAGAGAAACATCAAAAGCCTTAAAACAAAATTATGTTTAAAAAATAAGTAAAAAAATAAGTTTTGAAAAGTTTTGAAAGGGGGCTTTTTTTCAAACTTGAACAAAGTTGGGGAATATTAAAAACTTATAAAGTGATGAGTCCTCCGCCAATAAGCACTTTTTCTTGTTGATTTCTGATAAAGCTCATTTTCATCTCGGACCCTAGAGGAGATCAAAGTATTATTACTCGTAAGTAAAGGACTACTTAGTAGTCAGGCTTTATAATAAGAAAGATGATAAGGGTAGGGTGTATTAGATTAGAATCGAAAAAAAATTATCCAATGTAATCAAAGTCCTTCTTTGCGAAGCAGGTGGTAAAAAAAAAAACAACAGTTTATATATTGATGGTGTAAAACCACAATCCAATTTATCGTTAAATTGATAAAATTTTTATGTTAAAACATCTTAAGGTTAATAAAATCATTTTAAAAAATAATTGAAAATATTCGTAAAGAGTCATAAAAAGAAATTCAATTTGCTTTTCAAAAAATATTTATTACAATTTAAGATAAGAAAGATCTTTTTATTATTTTTAAAAAATTTTTTAATTTCTATGATTGTAAAATTCAGCATTTAAAATACCTATCGATGGCTTAATATAAAAAGGCGTATTTCAATTTTTATTTTATAAAATATGTATATGCAAGAAGTGTATTATGAATTCGAAAAGTAGAGACAATAGTCATATATAACATTTGTTATGTATCGTGTTGCAGCCAGTATCCATTCAAAAAATAAAAAAAAAAAAAAATTTACTAAAAATTTTTATTTGTTCAATCAATGACACCCAATACTCGGGCTTTACTCATATAATCAGCTTTTGAGACAAAACAACAAGCCATGGTTCTATGTCCAGTATAGGGATGACGACCATGGAATAGCCGCCAGTTGTCAAACAAAGCTATTGTACCAGGTTTCATTTTCAGGCGCCATTGACTCTCTGGACTTTGTATAATATTTAAGTATTGGCGGAAACTTTCATAAAAGTCTGACATTTCACTCTGGGGCAAAGTGTTCACCACAGAACGATATCCAACATTTAAACGCACTTGTATAATTTCTTGCGTGTTAGGATCCAAGCGAATCAATGGTGCAGAGTGTATAAAATGTAATTCCTTCTGGTCTATATACTCGGCTGGCACATGGACTTTTGTAAGTATATCAAATGCCTTGGGATTACGTCTTTTAAGTTCTAAGGCACAATATAAACCGTCGATGAAAAAATTGTCACCCCCTTCACCATTAACATGTTCAAGACAGTGCAGAGCTTGTAGTCCAGCAGCATCGCACAAATATGTATTGTCGGTATGAGGCCAAAGGTATCCCATGTTGTTACGAGCAGCATCAGCTTGACCGGGAGAATAGGAAGTAGTAAAAACTTCTCCGAAGAAGGTTTTCATTATAGGAAACACTCTACGTAAGGCCATTTCGGTCATGGTAGTATTAGATGGCACTTCATCAATGAACACTAAACCATAACGCACCAATGATGTTATCAAATCTTTTACACTCGATTCCTTAGTTATCAAGTCGGTAAGTTTAAAATGTAAAAAACTTTCATTTTGTAAAATTGTGGGTAAATCCCATTTAATTTGAATTGATTGTAAATGGGTATTTACTCTTTTATTTTTAAATTGAGCAAAATATATAAAATCCATATCGTATAGTGAAATGTGATCATCGCTCCCTAAAGGAATAAAGTTTAAAACTTTAATGTCCTAACACAAAGGATGCTTTCAATACTTACATATTACTTTTAACAACATTCCTTCCTTTAAATAACTAATATCTTTAGACTTTACATCTTTAGGTATATCCAATAAACTATATGTTCTTTGTTTCGTCGTCTCATTATAGCACTTAATACATCTGCAATGATCTCTAAGCCAAAAAGGATCAATTTGCAGATATTTGTCCTTAGAAGCGTATTTTATTTTAAGCATTTCCCGACAATGTTTAAAGTTCAAAATATAGCTGCACACTACTTAGTTTCATACAATTTGTTACAATATTTATGTGGAATCTTAAAAAAACGTTTATTATTTATGAAAATATAAAAATGCGTGCATACATACATTGTATACATGTATTAACTAAACCTATAGATAACAAACCGAAAAGTAGTAGTTTTCAGATGCATCTTTTTAACATTTTATGAAAACTTTTTTGATTGATAATAACATTTTGAATTTTCATTCTACAGGCGTAGAAGAATTCCTTTAAAAAAACTTTTTTATCTACATATTTTTTTTTTGCCTAATTCATAATTTATTTGTTCGTTTTTTTAATAAAATATTAATGTTATATTTTATTTATTATGTTATTATATTTATATTATATATATTATATTTTTTACTTATGTTGAAAGAAACTGTTTGAAAAGCAAAGTTTTTCTAACGATAGTTTTTCTAGCGGCATTTTCAAAACCAGCTACGGATTTTCATTATCAGTAATTTTTGAACGGTATTAGGTTTTTTGGCTGCAAACCTCGCCTATTTAACTTACATGTTATCGAGAAAGGCAAACGGATTTTTTTGTAAGTTTAAAGAAGCTTAAATTTTCCAAATACACTTTGATTTTTTAATTAAAATGCTCTTTGGCAACACTAAGTAACGGTTAAGCTCCATCCATCTATCAGATGGAAACATAATTGTATATTATACAACTGGGGGTAATATTTTATTATTATTATTTTATTTTTTTTTTGTGTTTTTCTATTTTGCCGCTTATTTTTTTTCAACGACTTATGAACACACACTACTATCGTTAAAAGAGTACTGACGATGAACATCTTGGGGCAAATTACGGTATTCGATTCGAATCGAAATTAATAAATTCTTATAAGAATTCCTATATTAAAAGCATTGGACAACTTGATCGATCGAGTAGAATTTCGATTCGAATCGAATGCCGTAATTTGCCCCTTGTTTTCGAAAATGTTTTTACTCGGCTCACATCAAATAAAGTTTTTTTTCAATGTTAATGGAAAATCTTATTTCTTTTGACTATTAAAAGTCAAAAAAATAAAGCTAAAGTTTGTCATGAGAGTCTTTTTTCTGCTATAAAAACATTGTTTTAGTTTTATGACCATGTTGTCTCCTTTTAATTTAATTTTAATTTAAATTTTACTTAAATGCAAACAAAATGTTATTATTCCTTAAAGTTTGGATTTGTGCACTGGTTAATGAAAAAAGAAATGATTTTGATGAATTAGGAGCTGCGACTTTTTATGATTATATGTGCGATATGTAACACATATATGAATGAATGTATTTATGTGTGTGTAAATTCAAAATTTCCAAACTTTAATAAACTTAAATTACACAACCTCGTATTACTAAAGCAATTGTTTTAACAGATTTATTAGGGGTAGGTCAAAAACTTTCAAGCCCTGTATTTTTAGTAGTTTTTGTATTGATGTGGTTTGTTGATATTTTTTTAAATTTTTAAAAGATTTTTATTTTAATTAACTTAGGACAAAAGGTTGATCTGCTTCATCGCTTGTACCATAACTTAAGAACAAATTGTCTAATTTAGCCAAGAGAAACATCAAAAGCCTTAAAACAAAATTATGTTTAAAAAATAAGTAAAAAAATAAGTTTTGAAAAGTTTTGAAAGGGGGCTTTTTTTCAAACTTGAACAAAGTTGGGGAATATTAAAAACTTATAAAGTGATGAGTCCTCCGCCAATAAGCACTTTTTCTTGTTGATTTCTGATAAAGCTCATTTTCATCTCGGACCCTAGAGGAGATCAAAGAATTATTACTTGTAAGTAAAGGACTACTTAGTAGTCAGGCTTTATAATAAGAAAGATGATAAGGGTAGGGTGTATTAGATTAGAATCGAAAAAAATATCCAATGTAATCAGAGTCCTTCTTTCCGAATCAGGTGGTAAGAAAAACAACAGTTTAAAAATTTATGTTGCAACTTGTTTTGTGTGATGGTGTGAAGCCTTAACCCAATTTATCGTTTAATTGATAAAATTTTTATGTTAAAACATCTTAAGGTTAATAAAATCTTCTAAAAAAAATTTTAAATATTCGTAGTCATAAAAAGAAATTCAATTTGCTTTTCAAAAAATATTTATTACAATTTAAGATAAGAAAGTTCTTTTTATTTTTTTAAAAAATTTTTTAAACTTCTATGATTGTAAAATTCAGCGATTTTTTAGCAAAAATTAATTTTTTTCTCGAGAAAATCTTTGAAATCTTTGAATAACTATAAAATGGCTTATAGCGTCAATTGTTTGTAGGAAACTTTTTTATTTTATAAAAATTATGAAAAAGTGTATTATGGATTCGAAAAGTGGAGACAATAGTCATATATTACATTTTTTATGTACCGCGTAGCAGCCAGTAACAATTCCAAAAATTAAAAAAAGAATAATTTACAAAAAATTTTTTTATTTGTTCAATCAATGACACCCAGTACTCTGGCTTTACTCATATAATCAGCTTTTGAGACAAAACAACAAGCCATGGTTCTATGTCCAGTATAGGGATGACGACCATGGAATAGCCGCCAGTTGTCAAACAAAGCTATTGTACCAGGTTTCATTTTCAGGCGCCATTGACTCTCTGGACTTTGTATAATATTTAAGTATTGGCGGAAACTTTCATAAAAGTCTGACATTTCACTCTGGGGCAAAGTGTTCACCACAGAACGATATCCAACATTTAAACGCACTTGTATAATTTCTTGCGTGTTAGGATCCAAGCGAATCAATGGTGCAGAGTGTATAAAATGTAATTCCTTCTGGTCTATATACTCGGCTGGCACATGAACTTTTGTAAGTATATCAAATGCCTTGGGATTACGTCTTTTAAGTTCTAAGGCACAATATAAACCGTCGATGAAAAAGTTGTCACCACCTTCGCCATTAACATGTTCAAGACAGTGTAGAGCTTGTAGTCCAGCAGCATCGCACAAATATGTATTGTCGGTATGAGGCCAAAGGTATCCCATGTTGTTACGAGCAGCATCAGCTTGACCGGGAGAATAGGAAGTAGTAAAAACTTCTCCAAAAAAGCTTTTCATTATAGGAAACATCCTACGTACAACCATTTCAGTCATAGTAGTATTTGGTGGCACCTCATCTATAAAGACTATACCATAACGTACTAATGATGTAATCAAATCCTTAACACATGTTTCTTTTGTTATCAAGTCGGATAGTTTAAAATGTATAAAACTTTCATTTTCCAAAATTGTAGACAAGTTCCATTTAGTTTTATTGGGCTGAATATGATTAATTAACTTTTTATTCTCCACTTGGTTAAAATATAAAAAGTCCATATCATATTGTGAAATGTGACCATCACTCCCTAGAAAAGAAAAGTCAATATTACAATATTGTGTTTATATTGAAAAATATTTTTTTTCACTCACATTTTACTTTTAATAACTTTCCGTCCTTTAAATAGCTTATATCGACAGCCTTAACATCTTTAGGAATTTCCAATATATCATTACTTCTTTGCTTAGTCGTCTCATTGTAGCACTTATTACATCTGCAGTGATCTCTAAGCCAAAAGGAATCAACTTGCAGATATTCGTCTTTCGGAGCGTACTTTATTTTCATCATTTTTTTGCAATGTCTTTAGGTTGGATTCTGGCAGTAAACTAAGTATTCTCAGAGCTGTTTAAGATATATAAATAACCTTGAATATGCATTAATATGCACGTTTATATACTTATAGTGCATAGGTTTGCTGATTAGAACTCTAATGAAAAATAATAAAAAATTATTAAATAAAATTTATAATTTCATATTAAAAATCTAATGGGCATATCATTCCACCGAGTCTATTTTTATTTTTTATTTTTTGGTTTTAAAACCATAAGAAATTTGTACCTGTTTCGATCCAAGCGCGATAAAAAGAATTTTATTTATATGCTAGATGAAAAGTAAAAAATATATTCAGTTACATAATACAAATCGTTTTTTTCTTCTATTTCTCCTTTTGCTTTGAAAGGGCGTTTTATACAAAAAAATAGTTAAAAAGACCCATAAGCCATTTACAAAGCTTATAAACCACATTTACGTACTTACTATATATGTGTTAAATTTTTCAAATTTTAAAGTTGTAAGGTTGTGAAGGGTTCTCCTCATACGAGTAAGCCTTCACTGAGACTTGCTTTTACGCATTTGCTTTACTTTTGTAGCCTTTTCAGTATGACGTAATTTTTCTTGATGTACCGTAACTTGTGCCTGGATGGCATTGCTAAGCTTAGCCCCTTTCTAAGACCCTTTTCAGAATGTTCGGCTTTCTTATTGTTAAATAGAAGTAAACTTACATGCAGTGAGTACAACCGGTATATTTTAACCATCGGTTACCTATTCAAAATTTAAAAAAAAAATATGACAATTCCTGTTGACGAAAGACAAAATAAAAGAAAAGGCTGTGATAGCCAAACCTTAACAATAGCAGAAGACTGCTTTTTTAAATAAGCATCACAGCTGTGGTTAAATTTCTATAAAAGCCTATATATTTTATTAGGACAATTAGATTACAAGTTAAAACCCGCTTTAGTTTTTTGTAAGATTTTTATTTGAATAACAACCCTAAGGGGAAGTGGACTGGTCCAAGGCTATTGACGTGAACGGTCCCTTAGGGTAGGGACTGGTTCTAGTTCCTGCACTTTATATGAAGAGAACCTGCCACTTTTACATTGCGTTGTCATTGGAGGGGGCAATTGGTTTAAAACTAACACCATAGAACGAGTGTATGGACTAGTCCATAAAGGAGTATGATTACTCCAAAACTAACCCAAATGCATGTAAAAAACATGGTCTTTTTAACATTATGATGTCCTAGGGCCGGACCACTTAACCCAGATTTGCATTACGTCGGAGTAGTTTCAAAACTACTCTTTCCTACCTACAAACAACTTGGAAATGGACTAGTTACAACATGGTCCTTGTGTAATGCAGTCATGGACCATGTCATTGTCAAACAAGAACTTGTAGTTACTTAAGTGATATGCGTTCGTGTTTTAACGATCGTGTTTTTTGTACGCAATCGTTAAAACACGAACGCATATCACTTAAGTAACTACAAGTTCTTGTTTGACAATGACATGGTCCATGACTGCATTACACAAGGACCATGTTGTAACTAGTCCATTTCAGCTAAAACGGACCATGTGGTCCAAGATTTTTTGCAGGGTATTAACGCGTGTGTGTCTGTATATGTAAACAAATATATGTTTATGTGTAGGGACCAGCATTTAAATTTTTTCTCCTAAACTATTTAACACCTTTTAACCAGTTACTTGATGTGTGCCTTTTTAACCAATCACGACCAACAACATTTGTGCAATTTATGTTTTGTACCTGTAACAGGACGGGTACGCCGACTAATTGACACCCATTTCCCTCAGGGAACCTCATACCCACAGTAAAACTTTTGCTTAATAACGTTTTATTTTAAACTAAAAAGTAAAATATAAATCTTACACTGGCTCACAGCTTATTTTATGCAGTGAAATATTTTGTTTTTAAAGCCCTATAAAACACAACCAACGGGAATTTTGAAAAAAATTTGATGTCATTTAAAAGAGAAAACGTTGTTGTTTAACAAACGAGAATCACATATTGCAAAAACGATTATTTTAACTACTTAAAAGTATAAAAACAAAAAATACTCAAGAATTTATCTCACAGCTTATTTTATGCAGTAAACTTCTACTGTAACAGTACCTTAATGCAGTGCTGTTCGTTTTTTTCGTGTTTCGTATTTCTATTTCTTGGAATGTTTTATTGTGGAATTGTTGGTCTAATTGTGTTACATCAAGTCTCGACTTGCAAAAATTCAACTAAGTTCGCGTACAACATTACAACAAAGGGAATTGGTTTTAAACCACTTTAAAAATGGCCATTTACAGCGATAATTAGCAGAAATGGTAAATATGAAGGCTTCCACAGTCCAAAAAATCATTAAGCGTTTCCTCCACGAAAATCGCGTTCATAACGAAGGCAGAAAGGCAAATAATCAAATTTTTAGTGAGCAGGACGAGCGATATATTTTGAGAAAAATAAAGGCGAACTCAAGCTTTCGCCTCCAAAGCTGGCATCAGAGGCTGCACCTGACCTTGGCAAACAATGCTGCGCCGAAACTGTTCGCCGCGTCCTGCGCTTACATAGTTTTCTTGACCATGTTTTACGCAAGAAACAGTTTATAAGTCCAAAGAATAAATTTTGTACTCTAACTTTTGCCAAAGAACATGTTTCCGAGGAATCTGCGTTTTGGAATTCGGTCATATTCGCTGATGATATAATATATATACGAATATGACCGATTTCCAAAACGCAGATTCCTCGGAAACATGTTCTTTGGCAAAAGTTAGAGTACAAAATTTATTCTTTGGACTTATAAACTGTTTCTTGCGTAAAACATGGTCAAGAAAACTATGTAAGCGCAGGACGCGGCGAACAGTTTCGGCGCAGCATTGTTTGCCAAGGTCAGGTGCAGCCTCCGATGCCAGCTTTGGAGGCGAAAGCTTGAGTTCGCCTTTATTTTGCTCAAAATATATCGCTCGTCCTGCTCACTAAAAATTTGATTATTTGCCTTTCTGCCTTCGTTATGAACGCGATTTTCGTGGATGAAACGCTTAATGATTTTTTGGACTGTGGAAGCCTTCATATTTACCATTTCTGCTAATTATCGCTGTAAATGGCCATTTTTAAAGTGGTTTAAAACCAATTCCCTTTGTTGTAATGTTGTACGCGAACTTAGTTGAATTTTTGCAAGTCGAGACTTGATGTAACACAATTAGACCAACAATTCCACAATAAAACATTCCAAGAAATAGAAATACGAAACACGAAAAAAACGAACAGCACTGCATTAAGGTACTGTTACAGTAGAAGTTTACTGCATAAAATAAGCTGTGAGATAAATTTTTGAGTATTTTTTGTTTTTATACTTTTAAGTAGTTAAAATAATTGTTTTTGCAATATGTGATTCTCGTTTGTTAAACAACAACGTTTTCTCTTTTAAATGACATCAAATTTTTTTCAAAATTCCCGTTGGTTGTGTTTTTATAGGGCTTTAAAAACAAAATATTTCACTGCATAAAATAAGCTGTGAGCCAGTGTATTTTGACATAAAAATTAATTTTTAAAACCAACATATACTTAAACGTTATTGTGACCTCATAAAGAGGTATTCGAAATGCTTTATAAGTGTATTGACAGTATGTTACGTTTTATTTTTAATACAAGGTCGAGCTACTTATGCATCATATCAGGATAAACCTGATTGGAAGTCTAATATTATGAATAAGCTGAGATATTAGCAAAAATTACAACGGCTTCCGTGTTTACCTAATTATGCTCCTAAACAGTTATCATAATCCGCAAATCAACGTAAATGAAAAAACACAACACTTTGGCACACAAAACAAAAATTGTTGCATAAAAAATTTCCAATAAAATGCAGAATAAGTGGAAAGTGGAAGAAAATATTCTGCTTTTCTATGATTTTTGTCAACAAAAAAAAATTACATAAACTTACACACAAAAAACTACAAAAAAAATTTTTCAAACAAATTCTTGTTCAAAATAATTTATTTTTTTAGTCAATTTATTTAATAGTCTCTAATAATATTTTTATTTGATTTTTAAATCAAACAAAATTTTCGCCTAGACAAATAAAATATTCAACCAGCTCAGCAAAATTTTTTAACAGAAACTAAAATTCTTGCAAAATCGTTTGTCTAAATTTACAACTTTCGTTGTAGGTCCTCAGCCAGACAAAATATTTACTGATTCTCTAAAATTTGTTACTGATTCTACAACTCAGTTTTTTCTGTGTATTTCATTAACACATTCAATCCCATGGTAAAATAAATTACCAGGTGGCCATAATTGGGACAGACTTTTTGACTCTTATCTTTTCTATTTTATATATGAAGTTTGACACATCCATTAAAAATATTTTCTATTTTAGTGTCGAAATCCGTATGTAAAAAAAAGTAAGAGTCTTTCCGTATAGCGGCCATCGGTAAATTATTTCGCCAAGATCAATCCTATTTCAGTTTTATAAGTATCATCTTGATATCTCTTTCTGCGAAAACCTCGATTTTTTTGTGTTTGTTTGGAAGAACCTGCTTCAAACAAAAGCGGCTTTATATGAAAATTTTATCAAAATCAAGACAAACTTTTTCGAAAAATTTTTTTTATTCTCTTTATTGCGTTTATAGAGGATTTTTATGTTTTCTTTATTCTTCAATTGGTTTGGGTGTAATTGTAAACATCCATTCTTCCTGTATTGAATATCATAATTATATAAATTTTCTTATTTACTCAATTATGCCCAAAACTCTAGCCTTGCTTAAATAATCAGTTCTTTGCACATAACAACCAGTCATTGTTCTATGTCCCGTATAGGCATGACGGCCGTGAAATACGCGCCAGTTATCAAATAACGCTACTGTGCCCGGACTTAGTTTAAAACGCCATTGATTGTTTGAACTTTGTACGATCTCTAAAAATTGACAAAAACTTTTATAAAACTCTGACATTTCCTTTTGGGGCAAAGTGTTGAATACAGCACGATCGTAAATATTTAAACGCAGTTGTATAATTTCCTGAGTGTTGGGATCAAGGCGAATAATTGGTGCTGAATGTGTATGATGTTGACCTTTCTCTATGTACTCGGCTGGCACATGAACTTTTGTTAGAATCTCAAATGCCTTGAGATTACGTCTTTTAAGTTCTAAGGCACAATGTAAGCCATCGACGAAAAAGTTTTCACCACCTTCGCCATTTACATGTTCAATGCAGTGCAAGGCTTGCAATCCGGCAGCATCGCAGAAATATGTGTTATCCGTATGTGACCCAAGGAACTCCTTGGTATAAGCCGTGTCCGCATGATCTGGAGCATCGGTAAAGGTAAACATTTCTCCGAAAAAAGTTTTCATTACAGGAAACACTCTACGTACGGCCATTTCTGTCATGGTGGTATTTGGTGGCACTTCATCAATAAACACAATACCATAACGTATCAATGATGTAACCAAATCTTTGACACAAGAGTCTTTGGAAACCAATTCGGTAAGTTTAAAACGTAAATTACTTTCATTTTTTAATATTATTGGCAAAGTCCACTCAATATTAACGCACTCTGTTTGTTTTTTTAATTTAATGTTTTCCACTTGGGCTAAGTATATAAAGTCCACATTGTATTGCGAAATATGACCATCGTTCCCTGGAAAAATTTTTTTAACGTTAATAATACTTCTTTAAAAAGTCCGTTTAACTTTTAATACTAACATGTTACATTCAATAACATTCCCTCTTTAAAGTAATTTATTTTCTCAGCCTTAACATCTTTAGGTATGTCCAATAAATTAAATTTTCTTTGTTTAGTCGTCTCGTTGTAACACTTTGAACATCTGCAATGATCTCTAAGCCAAAAAGGATCAATGTGCAGATATTCGTCTTTAGGAGCGTATTTAATTTTAAGCATTTTTCAGCAATGTTTTTAGTTTAAAATCTGGCACTAAACTAAGTTTTTTTTAAACTTTTTTAAGAGTTATAAATAATTTTAAATAAAACGCATGTAATATATTAAGACAATGAGTTTGAACTCTTCCTTTAAGTACACATATGTGCGTATGTGCGTACATACACTAAGTAAGTAGTATTACTGATAAGAGTAACAGATGACCGAAAAAAAAACTAAAAATAAAATAATGTTTTATAAGTTAAAAAATCAGTTTTTAATCATAATATACATACAAATTTACATCCATGCATACATTTGTCCATGTATGCTTAAGTTTTATCTTTGTAAAGTAAAGTTTCCATCTGGAAAAATTTAAAGCGGAAAAATCCCAAGTGGAAAACTTTGTTAGATATCATGTAGTATAAGAACAGTTTTCCTTTAGAGTTTTTTTATTAATTTAACTTCTAACCACTTTTGATATTTAAGAACGATGTACTTGTGTAGGAAGAAATACAAAAATGTGACTTAGTAAAATAGTAAACATAAGGTTTCGAAATTAAATATATTTTTATAATTTCAAGATGGCTAATTAATCTTAATAATTTTATATAAATCGAAATTTCATGCAATTGTTAATAATAACATTGAAATAAATATCTTTGCTTTCTTTCTTACACTAACGTTACAACATGTTTTTCGTAGTCCATGTTGGAATCCATAGAAATCGAAAATACTTCAGTTTATCTAAATCACTTTATCTCTTATATTTTTAACTTAAACAGGCTTACCTTCTTTGCTTAAAAAATTTGTACGATTTATTTCCTTTATTAAGCCTAATTGAAACTCTTAATTTGAATATCGTATGTCAACATTGTTGATAACGCTCTTAACGTTTTACAATAGAAATAAAAAAAAGGAACGATCATAATATATATTTAGTTCTCATCTCTGCGCTATTACGCTTATCATATATTTAATTGCACTTTTAAATTTTTTTTAGGCTTAGTGGTTGTAATTTAAAACTACCGCTACACACAAAAAATTATCTAAGAAAACTTTTCTTAAATCAAGCCATAGCGGTGTCAAAAGTACGGTGAGTATGGTTTTTCTTAAATCAAGTACAAAATTTCTTACTCCAAGTAAAATTTTTCAAGTACGAATTTCTTATTTTTAGCCACAATTAAGCCAAAAAGGATTGATTTAAGCCGTAAACGGGATTAATTCGAAAATGAAATCTAACTTTTTGACTTATGGAGCTTTATTTATTTATTAAAGAAGAATTTTATATTTTTATTTTAACGACACTTAAAATTAATAATTTAAAAATTTCATTTTTTTACTTACCGAAGCTGAGATTCGAACCAGGGACTTTCTGCACTGCAGCACAAGCGCGTTACCTCTAGGCCACCGAGACACTTTGTTTTCAAATGTAAAATAACATATTAAAACAACAAGCTTTTTTCTGCTTGATTTGTTGAAGCAATCCGAATTGGCTTGATTTAAGCAAATGCAAGTACAGATCGTACTTAAAAATTTCATGAAAGATTTTGGATAAATTCAAAAATAAAATTCTTGATTTTAAAGAGCGAGTTTTCTTTCTGTGTATAAGCAATTCCATTATGATGGGGGTGACAATTTAACTCACAATTTTAATTGTAATTCAATTAACTCAAATTTTTAACCTAAAACATGATATGATTCCAATGGATTGTATGTGTTTAAATCTTTTATTACACTTAGGTAAACACTGAAAGAACACGATTTCGCGCTTAATCTCACCCCTATCGGGTAAAAAATGCGAACATTTTATTCGGCCGGAATTTTTTTTCGCCCGAACAACAATTTGCTATCGTGATTGAAAATGTTTAGCTTTGGAGCAGTTTTGTTACTGGAATTGGAAGAAAATGAAAAAAATAAATTAAATCAACGAAAAATAAGAAGAGCATTACGGGATGCTTCAAATCCAATGGAATTTTCGAGTGCACGGTAAGTATTTAATAATTTTATGTTTTTGTGGTATGTATAAAAACATCCAATCAATAAACTTTGCTCGTGTTTGCGGTTTTTCGCTGAAGGTGGGCGCCAAAAAGGTGTGGGGAGCGACTATCAGTCAGCGATCGCACAATCAACATTAAGCGAGGTGCTTACAGAGTTTCTGGATGTTATGGAAGTGCAAATATGCAACACATGAATATGTTATCCATCTCAGTTGCAGAGGAGTGTAACCGCTCAACATTTTTTTTAAATTTTTGATGGTTGTAAGTATACAGATAAATTTAAATATTTATAAACAGAAAAAAATAAATTTTATTGTAGATATGCGACCACGAAATGAAGATTAGGTTTATTGACGCTACACATCCTGGATCCTGTCATGATTCTTTTGCTCCTAAAAATTTAGTTTTTATTAAGTTATTGTCAAATAAAAAAAGGATTTTCTATAAAACTTACATTTTAGGTTTTATCTGTTCACTGCTTAAAATCGAAGTGAACAAAAACAGTTAAAATGGCGAACAAATTTCAGTAAAAAAATATTCACGATAAGAGGAAATTTTTCGAAGTTGCCATGTGTTCGGGTGAACAAAATTCATGATACAAATTTTGTGAACCAGTGCCTGTGTTCTGTAACTTTAGTGAGAACTTCTCGCATCGAAAAGTTTATAGTCGCCTTGTAAAAGACAGGATGAACACGATAAACCTAATTATTTTAACTATTAACGTTGTGTAATGAGAGTTTATGTATTATCTAAGTCACACTGTTAATAATCGGAAGACTATGACAATAAAAAAAATTTTCTCGCTGCGAAAACTTCTCGCCAGTTACAGAACAGGGGGGCAGGGAAAAAATTCGGCCGAAAAATTTTTCCCGATAAGGGTGAATAACCCTATTTTAATTTTTATGAATACTGGAACTGCCTATATGTAAAATTATGAAATATGTACTTACAATTACCAACAACAAGTATGCTATTAAATTCTGTTTTTATAGAAAGCTTTACCTCAATGTTTTTTTCTACTCCTGATAAATTTTTAAAAATGGGTGCATACTAATAACATGATGTTTATCAAACTTTTATATAAAATATCTTTAAAATTTTTTAAGGTTTATCCCTTAAAAATACTCTCTCTATGTTACAAAATAGTAACAACTTATATAAAGGCATTACATTTGCACCACTCCATATTATACCTATAGAATACTTTAACTAAATACATTTTGTTTAAAAATGTTTAAACATTTATTGACACTTTATTTTATCCCATTTTTTGTTTAACAAACATCGTTTAATGTAGTATATGTAAAAAATTACAATTTTCAATATAAAAAGTTCCTTAGCTTTTTCTTATATGTAGTTAAATTTATTAAATATAATTAATTTTTTTTATAAAGTTCATTCAATGACGCCCAAAACTCTGGCTTTGCTCATGTAATCAGTTCTTTGCACGTAACAACCAGTGGTGGTTCTATGCCCGGTAAAGGCATGGCGACCGTGGAATACACGCCAGTTATCAAATATAACTACTGTACCTGGTTTCATTTTCATACGCCATTGACTGTCTGAACTTTGTACAATTTCTAAAAATTGGCGAAAACTTTCATAAAATTTAGGCATTTCGCTTTGGGGCAAAGTGTTGAATACAGAACGGTCGTAAATATTTAAACGCAGTTGTATAATTTCCTGAGTGTTGGGATCAAGGCGAATAATTGGTGCTGAATGTGTGTGATGTTGACCCTTCTCTATGTACTCGGCTGGCACATGGACTTTTGTTAGAATCTCAAATGCTTTGGGATTACGTCTTTTCAGTTCTAAGGCACAATGCAAGCCATCGACGAAAAAGTTGTCACCACCTTCACCATTTACATGTTCAATGCAGTGCAAGGTTTGCAATCCGGCAGCATCACAGAAATATGTATTATCTGTGTGGGATCCAAGGTACTGCCTGCTGTAAGCCGTATCAGCATGAATGGGGTCATTTGAAACAATATACATTTCGCCGTAAAGAGTTTTCATTACGGGAAACACTCTACGTATGGCCATTTCGGTCATGGTAGTATTTGGTGGCACTTCATCTATAAACACAATACCATAACGTATCAATGATGTAACCAAATCTTTGACACACGAGTCCTTTGATACCAATTCAGTAAGCTTAAAACGGATATGGTTTTCGTTTTCTAATATAATCGGTAAGTTCCACTTTGTTCTTGTAGATTGAACATGATTATTAAGTTTATTATTCTCCACTTGTGCGAGATACAAAAAGTCCATATCGTATTGTGAAACATGATCATCGCTCCCTTAAGGCCAGCAAGTTTAAAAATAAATGAAATATTTAACGAAATGTTAATATTAATACTTACATGTTACTTTTAGGACCATCCCCTCCTTTAAATAACTGATATCCTTAGCCTTAATATCTTTGGGTATGTCTAGTAAATTGTAAATTCTTTGTTTGGTCGTTTCATTGTAACACTTATAACACCTGCAATGATCCCTAAGCCAAAAGGAATCAACTTGCAGATATTCGTCTCTTGGAGCGTACTTTAATTTCATCATTTTCAGTGGCAATGCTTTAAGCTTGACTTCTGACTGTAGACTAAATTTTTAGGAGTCTTCTTAGATTTATATATAAATTTTATTTAACCGTAAATAATAAATTGAAAGTAATAATCTTTATCTCTTTGCATAAACTTTTATTTATATATATTAAATATATAAGTGATAACACCGATAGGTGAAAGAAACAAAATTAAAAATTTAAATAAAATTTGAAATTGCATATTTTTTCAAAGTGCAAAATAATACAGTTATTTTTTTTAGTTTATTAAGCAAATCTTTTTTATTTCTCTACCACATATATGGGCTTGGCACACAAAAAACTTAGGATTTTTTTTTGTTTTACCGGTATTGTTCTTAAACTTACCTCGTCTATTAGCCGCGTAAAAATCTTGAACCGGAAGTTGTGAAAACTTTGCCAATACATAAGTTTCTTTATTCATCACGCAACAGGTTTATTGCCTTTAAGTTCTTAACCGCATTGCAATCTGAAACTTTCTGGACTTTATATGACTTAAACCCAGAATAAGCTTTGGGTGCAAACGAATGACAGCATTTAACTTTACAAATAGTTTTTTTTTACAGAAGTGATTGGTGCTCTATGAATGAGTTGATCGGTTTCTTTAACTTACAAAAATATCTGTTAGACCTCTTTTTTGTCCTGATATTGACTTTCCTTTAATGCCTAAGTCTTTTTTATACTGTAAAATGGTTTTTAAAACAGAGAGACGATGAACCTTTAGGACTTTTGCCATTTTTTTAAAGCCCAGATTAGATTTTTGAAAAGTGTTATTTATCTTTTTATGCACTTTTTTCGCCTTTTATTTTGACCGAAATAACAGTTAAAAATAAATGTAATAATAGGTGTGTTCATTTACAGAAAATTATCAATAATTTTCGATAATTATTGCTAGTAAGTGTTCACATACACAAAAAACTAGCAACTAGAGAGCCAAAAAAGAGCGTAATATGTTTAGAAATAAAAATGTTTCTGATAGTTTCTACGATGATACAATTGCCTTACAAGGTAGTATAGATTCAACAGCTGACTATTTTTTGTTCAAATTTTTCCACTCGTTAAATCTGTCAAACAGTACGTTTTTTTTGACATAAACGAGGATGCTTTTACAACAACTTTATAAATTTGGTATCAAGTTTGTTGTAGGTGTTGCCGTAGCGATAATACCTTGTAAGGTAGTTGTACCATGGTTTCTACTAGTAAAAATTTTATTATCAGGGGCCAAATCGTCGCATTCGATTCGAATCAAAATTTCACTCGATCAATCGAGTTGTCAATGCTTTAAGTATAGGAATTCTAATAAGAATTTTAAAATTTCGATTCGAATCGAATGCGACGATTTGGCCCAGAAATTTTTTAAACAGTCTTTCTGTCATTAGTTGTGTTCAATAAATTTCCAGTAAATACAAGCAACGAGAGAGTAAAAAGAAAATATTTAAAAATTGCTGTCAAAAATATTTTAAAGTAAATGAACACTTTTACAGCCAAAACTTGCAAGCAAATGTATTTTGTTTTTGTAAATTTATTTTATTTATTTTCTTTTCTGAAGCTAGGTGGTTAAAACAGAAGAGTTTCAATGCAGTTATTGTGATCTAATAAGGAGTCCACACACATATTTTCCCCCCTAATATGTATTTGCATATTCACATATACATATATGTGCAGATGTTTCTTCTACCCAAAATTAAAAGTCTGTAGTTCTTGTAATTCAAGTACAGGCTAGTGAATATCGGGCCGTTATTTCTAACAGTCCGTATACAAATGCCCTCCTGAAATAAGCTGTTTTGGGCTACACCTTTTTGAAATAATCATTTCCTCAAAATTTTACATATTATCAAGGCTTTGCCAGCAATTGCTTAAAATTATTGTGTTCGGTATGTAATATGCTTGAAAACCCATGTTAATCGAATAATGATGTCCAAATGTGCTATATGTACATGCATAAATACTTAATACAGTTCAGTATGGAAACAAAATCTTGCTCAAATAATTTTCACATAAAAGGAAATATACATACATATGTATGGAACTTTCTGGAAATCGATACAGAAAAAATTATTAGTTCCAAATTTAGGATCCACTCCCGAAAATAGCCTTAACCTGCAAGATTTATTACATACATATTTAAAATGTCGATACCAATATCAAAATAATACTAATTCGGTTACCAGTATTCGTTTTGTTTACCAACCTTGGCTTGACCTTTCATCTTCTCTTGATGTTAACCAAATACCTAAGATGAATTTTTTGAATTACCTTTATTAGTTCACCTTTTTCTATAAACATATATACACATATGTATACATGGCAGTGACCTCGTTCAATAAGGAGATAACAAAATAAGGTGTGAATTTAAATAGAATCATTTGTCACATCATTTTCTTATCCGTTTTTTGTTTTGTTTCAATTGTTTTGAAACTGTGATTTTACCCTACATTCAAATATATAACTTTAAAGAAATTTTGATTTGAAAAAAACAAATTTTTGACGACACAAGTCAAGTAGAATACGCTTTCGAAACCAGCTATGGGATTTTTATCATCAGTACTCTGGAATTTGGTGTTAGGTTAAAACACTAATGAAGAAACTATAACCCCCTTTTATGGTTTGCAATTAAACTCAATTGGAAAACTCAAAGTAAAAAAAGATGAAGGCTGGCTAAATTAGTAAATTATGCTGTCCTCAGCAAAGCTTTAAACATTTATATAACATAAGTTACTGTGATGTAGGACTACAATTACTTAGGCATTTCACTTTTTTAATTGCTAACATTTATTAAACATCATATGTTTTTTTATCAGGGACCGTAACAGTTATGAAAAAAAATAATTAGAGGATCCACAAGGTGTCCTATTCTCATAATGTTATAAAATTTCACAATGGCTTAAAAACCTTCACCAACTATGGCCACTCATTGTAATGACAATTTAACAAACATACCCAGACTTAGTATTTTTTATAAATATTTTTATATGAAAGACAGCAACAATGTTTTGAAACCATTGTGAAAATTTATAACATTATGACAGTAGGAAATAATAGAACACCTTGCGAATCCCCTAAATAATAAATACAAAAAAATAATAAATTTCTATATCAATATATAAGTATACTTTTTTAATTTAAAACTTTATTTTTTGGAATACAATAGCTAATACAATCATTGGTTTTACCGTATTTCCACCCATCTGATCCAGCTTAGTTGTTTCGAACCGTAAATATTATTATAAAATTACTTTGTGGCAAATTTAGTCCCTAGCTGTCCTATTTTTTAAAATAGAAATTTTCAAAAAATTTCCAGCTTGTATTACTATTATCCGTGCTCCTACCCAACAAATTTCTCTGTTAAAACAAAAAAAAAATTATAAAAGAACTTCCCTTAATCATGTTTGAGGTCGATAAATTCTAACAGTCTCCAAAGTATATCTTATTGAAAATATCATAAAAATTGTCCGTTGCTGCGGAGCTTCCGCTCTCCTACTCCTAGCGGAGTAACTTTTTTCAAAAATGTAAATATTGCAGTACGATTATAAATTTCATACAAATTAATAATTTTTTTGAATGGTGGGTATGGGGGAGCCGTTTTGGACTATTTTTTTCCAAAGTGCGGATATTGTGGTACCAAACTTGATATCAATAGCTGTATATGCAAACACAAATATTAATTCATAAAAACTTTCCCCTAAAGCAGAGTATTTTTATTTAAACAAAATGGCAGCCAATAAATATGATGGCATTACTTCAAGGCTACCTCGTATTTATTACAAATTTTGCATAATATTTCTCAAATGTATGCAAAACCATAAAGAATTTAAGAAATGTCAGCAAATTCAATTGCTTGGCTTATTTCGCGCAATTTTAAAACTACTCGTTTTAAAAAAGAAAATAAATTAAATTAAGCTATAAATTTCTTAAAAATGGTAATATGTAACATTGTATGTTAAAACTAAGTTTTTCCTAAACTCAAGCATACCATTTTACAATTAGTACTTGTTAAAATTTTTAAACGTTTTATTTTCAATATAGAGATTCAGTGTCTAATTATTTTGCTGGTTCTTAACACAAACATAAATAGCCTTAAATTATGCAACATTCTTTGTAAATGGCTTAACTTGCACAAAACAAAATACTCGCTAAAAGACACCGACACCTAAAAATAAATAAAAAATAATAATAAGCAAATAAAAAATTAATTTATTAAATAATTTATCTTATATATTGAATAAGATAAAAACAAAGTAGAGATGATAAGAAACTTTGATGAGAAAATCTTTGTACTGTTAAAAATTATTTTTTTTTATTTTTTACTTATTTGTTACATATGTTTTTTGTTTTTCAAATAAATGTTTATTTTAAAAGTGTGTAACAAACAGTTGCAAATTAGCCCATAACAAAACTAACATTGTCCTTTTTTAATTGCTGTTCGTTGTATATATATAAACATATTTTATATTTTCAATTGATATTTCTCCCTTATTTTTTAAGTTCATTACTATGGAAACAGAAATAGGTTAATCTGCCACTTTAGCAAAACCAAAACAGTTTATTTAATTAAAGACAAAATGAAAATAAATTAAATTAGTTAAAAATCAATAAAATAAAAAAAAACATACAAAAGCGACTTATATGTCGAACTTATTAAGTATATTTAAATTAAATTAAGTTAATAAAACAAACGTACGATCTTAAATATTAAAGAAATTGTTTATATTTTTTCCTACAAAACAGCCACGTTATTGTTTTTAATAAACCGAATTGATTTTTAATAATAAGTAACATTTCTAGATTCATATACACATACGACTGCAAATATCGAACAAGTTATTGTATTAGAATAACAAGAGAGAAAATATAAATGTTAATAATTTAAATATAAAACCGAAATACTAAAAACACTCAAGAATTCTGCAGAAAATTATGCAAAACTGCTTGCTAGACTATATAAACGTTATAATCAGTGTTGCCGTTTAAATATTTTTAACTCAATTTTGCTATAGAAAAATTTTTGATTACATTGTTTTCCAAGAATCTTTATTTTTAGAAAAGGTGTTTTTTCTCGAATATGTTCTAACTTTATTTACTTTTATACCTTTTTTTTGTCAATTATAAGCAAAAAAATTCAAGAATTTAATTGGATAGAGCTTTAAGTATTTTTAAAGAAGCGGTTTCCAACTGCATTACTAATTCGATTCTTTTTAGAAAGCATAAATAAGACTTAAGTAACCTAAACTTTTGTTTTAAGAGTTTTAAAACTACCTTTATAACTTGGCTATTTATTTAAATGATAATTGGAATGCGATTGGTAATACAGAAAGAAAAATTTAAAACCTGAAATGTATTGCATTATGTGTCAATTTGTTCCAATTGTAAATTGTAATTTTTACGGGGTTAAATCATAATGATAAACTTTAATGTTTAGCCTGTTGAAAAGTATATACGTAAAATAAACAATAAATAATGTTTAGAAAAATTGTTTTAAATATATTTTATAAATAAAATGGTGTTGTGATCTCGGTTTAATTTTTCTCTTCTACTCCTCTTCCAGAATTCAATTTCTATATTTTTCTTCATATGGCCACACTGGTCGTATGTTAACTGTGTTAAAATAGAGCAACATTGCGTATAAGTAATATGATATGGATTAGTACATGCTAACTTGCATACTACGAAATAGTATTTTTTCGTAATGTAAAACACTCTACTTTTTATAAGCCAATAAAACACTATGGGTCGACTATTATTTTTCAAACCCTTCATAATTTTTTTTTAAAGTTTACTTTAAATTGTGTAACTTAAGCAAACTCCCTTTAACATTTATACTAAACCATTAAATTGACAAAGTTTTTATTTTAAAATATTATTTGATATAATTACACCGAAGAGAAAAGTTAAACTTATTACATAAGTTTTGATCGGCACTTACCGAGTTAACTGAATTATCGTTATAAACTATAAAATGATGTGGAAAACCGTAGCAGACTTTTATTACTTATGCGTTTCACCCGGTTTGTATCAAGATAAATGTCAAAAACTGCTTATGACAAAGCTTAAGCTGGTTTCGGAAATTCAATCTATTTGACCGTTTCGAAAAACATTAATTTTTAATATTAGTAATATTGAAAATATTTCACAAAAATCCGCTTTTTAGTATTGAAAAATCCTTGAAAATTTTTTTTATATTTATTATGCTAGAGAAAGAAGACAAAGAAACAACCAAATTAAATTTTTATCTTAACTTTTTAAAAATTAAATATTTCACAATTTGTTAAGAAATTTTTATTTAAGCCCAAAGTGCAAAGCTAAAATTGTTATTTATTTTTTTTTGTTCTTCAACAATTAGCGAAGTGTACAAAAACGCTCAAAAAAATTAAGTGGGAGAATTCAAGTCTAACACTAAATTGTGTTGACTGTGGATTCTCAAAAGTGTTTAGTTAGTGCACTTGCTCGTGTTTATTTTATTATTGTCATTCAAAATTAACCAAATAAAATAAAGAAAGAATAAAAACACAAGAAAAAAAATTCCTAATATTTTTTATTTGTATACGCTACAAATAAACAATTTTTATCGTTGTATTTCTGCGCTCTTTTGTTAGTTTTCTTTATTTTAACATTCTGTGCAAAAATAAATTTCAAACCTTAAACGAAATATTTGCAGAATTATATTTTTTAGTTGTTTTTGATAAACTCTTTAAATTGGCATATGAAAATACCTAAAAACAGTGCTGCGGCTATAGAGAAATTATTTTAAAAAAAATATACAAGGAAATATTAAAATGAACTTAAAAATTTGTGTTAAACATAACAAGTTTATTAAAATTAAAACAGAAATTAAAAATCAGTTTTTAACAAATATAATTAATACTCAGTAAAGATATTTAAAAGTAAAGCATGTTAAAAAATTGTTAAAAATATGAAAACTAAACGACATGGAGAAAAAAGATGTCTTTACGTTGTTGAAAGTCTGGAATTAAGTTTTACATATTTAATATTTTTTTGTGACAAATTATAATGTTTTATAACAAACAAAATGCATAATAATAACAATAGGAATATATGTTGTAGTACCCATACACATACTTTATTTAGTCGTTCCCTTAAACGTTCTATTAGTTTTAATTCAGGTAATTTTTAAATATTAAAATTATTTAAATTCAATTGCACTGCTACCATATTCTTCTTTTCTTTTTTGTTTATTTGTTTATTTAATCTAATTAAATTAAAGTCGCTGTCATTTACACTTTCATTTGTTCAAAATATTTCTATTCATTTTACAAAATATTTTTTTTTGCCAAAATTAATTAAACAGACAGATGTGCGCACTTTTATTATATTTTTGCTGTCGCGATTTCTATATAAATTGAAATAATACAAGAAACAAAACATAGAGACGACCTAATTGATGACGTTTTTATCAAATGTTTGTCTGGTAAAGTGATCATTAGCACATGATTCTTTTGTTGTTTTCCTTTTTTTTGTGTTTATTAACAATTAGTTTTTTAAAAAGATTTATTATTAACACACAGTACCTAATTACAACTTAAATTTTTTTACGAATATTTTAATGATATTCTTATTGTATATTGCATATTAAAACGTGAACCTCCATATTCGTAAATGATTAATAAAGTTATCCCTAGTTTTTAACAGATTTTGTATGAGAAATCCGTCTAATAAACCGTTAAAAAAAACTATGAATTTTTTATAAATATGAGGCTACTTAAGTAATTTTAAGCCTTTCCTGCACCATAACGTAAGCCAACAAACCATATTAAAAAATATATTAAAACACGTAGCCTTTAAATTCAAAATTGCTTACTGTGGAAAGATATTTGTGTTTAGCCCAAATCCCAAAACGGTGAACGGACATACAGACATTCTTTTATCGCCTCTAAAATGATTCGTTACTTAATTTTTTTCACAAAATTTTATTGAAACAAGTATTTTAAACTCCCCTAACATCAGCGAATAAATATGTTTGCATATCAAGCTGTCATTCCGTTTATAATTTTTACAATACCAATTTTTATGCCGAAATTAAAATAGCTGTCGACTTCAAAACTTGTATGGAAATGCCTAGATTTAGGAAAAATCTCTCAACACAATCGAACCAATTTTATTAAATTGTCATTTCTGGGTTATATCTCCAGTGTTCCGATCTTACTAAGTTTTTTTTTTTGATAAATCATTAAATAGATTTACCTTGCACCAGGTTTAAGGTCCAAAGCTTAATAGTTGATATGAGATTAGACAAATTTAAGAAAATTAATCTGTTTGAATGGTTGGTAACAGCCTCCGCAACAAAATTTTTTACTGAATGTTAACGTTGTAACAAAATCTCTTCGTACTAGAGTTAAAACCAGTTTTTATTCAACTGGTCTGCTTGGAAAAAGGGTGACATCCCCTGTGGTTTTACATTAAGAATTTATTCCATCATTTCACCATAGATATCATAGTTAGTGAGATATTAAAGAAGATGCTGAATAGTTTTGCTAAAAAATAGTGTGTCGATTACGTATGGCAATCCAACTTTAGTTCGATTGTTATTTTCTGAATTTATATTACCAATTGCAACTAACGGCTAACAGTTGCCGATTTTATTTAACAAACGTGTAACAATGTGGCAACTGAGTAGTTTTGGTTGTCGTTGGGAGCAATGCAACTGAAGCTAGGTGTAAACTTAATAACATATTTGATTGTTGGTTGCACGATGTGTTATTATGTTTATGGCTTCATTTCATGTTGCATTCGAGGTTACATTGATATTGGTTGCATAGTGTGAATCGATATTTATGATTGGCATTGAATCATTAATGATAAACGTGTTACACAAACACGTTGGAAAGCTTATACCCACCATGAAGTTCGGCTGCTGCACATAATCGACACATGGGTAGTTTCGGAAACTTAGTTTCAACAGTTGGACAGACGGACAATTGCTAAATCGACTTTCCTAATAAAATTCAAAACACATTTACATTTGGGGTCGCAAATGAACATTGTAGAAATTACAAATGGAATAACAAACTGTATACACCCTTTTCACTTTTACGAAATTTCGAGTTGTTTGGTTTAGGAAATCGTTTTCGGTCTGACTACTTAAAACAATTATATTAGTGTGCAACAACAAAAATTCACTTACAAACATTGGATATGCATATATGTATGTATATGTATGTAAGTATATACTTTGGATATACTTTGTTTTCAAACTTAATCAATAAAGAAGGTAAAACAGTGCTCCCAGCATTTTGAGATTTTTATAACATTTTAATTAAACCTTAATGAGTCATTATATTAGACATAAGAACAACTGACAAAATCAAAAATCTCTAATTTTTTTTATAAAAAATAACAGCTATTTAGAGACAAAACTAAAAAAATGTAGTTTGAATGAATTTCATTTATTTAAAATTGTGTGTAAAAAGTACAAAAAGATACATACATACTTACATACATACATACGTATTAACATAATATTAGTACAATAATAACTTGCAGTGTATGTATGTTTAAAAAAAATGTGGTTTTTAGAATACTTATAGCTGGCATCACTGCAAAAAGCAATAACAAGTTCAAGGTCCTAACAACTAAAATTGTTTAAAAAGTAAAACAACAAAAAATATATATTTTTTTAAATATGTACATGTATATTAAAAAAAAATAAAGGCTTAAAATTGTTAAATAAAATAAAAAAACATTGCAAGTGCACAAACGTTTTTAATACAAAACAACTTCCCAAACAAAAGGTGCGATCTATAACTTTATTGAATAAAGCTGTTTAAATATTAAAATAAAAACTGAACAATTTTCAACAAATTCAATATTTCGTGGAAACAAAATTTTACTTCCTAAAAATATGTCACATTGTTGCAAAACACACTTTAAGGTTATTGATTCCCACATTCCCGCCTTGTATTAAAAATTATTGTTTTTAGTTTTTCTTTGAACTCAAAAAAAAACGTTCTTGGTAATGATTAGCCTGTCTAAAGCTTCCTATGCCCTCACACCATATAAATATGTATGTACCGTATGTTTGCACCTATTAAAATAATAAATCAAAATAATAATCAAATTGCTGTTAGTAAATTAAAGAACCTTAAGGTCCAGACAAGAACAAATTCATTTTAAGGTCATTTAAATAAAAGCAGAAAGGGACAAAATTACTTCACATAATTAAAGTCGTTGATTACAATGACATTTATATATACAATTTTAATATGTGTAGACCATGTGTGTACGCAAAGTATTTGATTAGTATTAGATTGTAATTGGGGGTTAATATAGAAAAAAAGAACTGAAAACAGAACAAACTGTTTTTTTTATTTTTATGATAATAGAATATATAAAACTTTTTAAGTCTTAACCCTTGATTTCCCAGGTTGTCTGTTAAACTAACCTTAAACTTTAATTTATTTTTAAAAGGCGATAATATTGTGTTGCATTGTAGAAGGTTTAAAAAATAAATAAAAAAAACTATTTTATGCTTTGTGGATGCTTTTTAATATTTACCAAAAAAAAGTTGGAGGGTTGAACAAAAGGTAGCGTAAAGGTGTATTAAAATTTTTCAATTTTAGTTGCATTTGGATTATGTCACTTAAGAATAGTTTTCTATTAATACAAATCTATGTTCAATCTTTACCGTAAGTGCCTAACAAGAGAAGATGATTTTTAAGAATTTATGGCAGCTTTTTGATTATCTAAAAAAAGTAATGCAATATCAACTTGTGTTGTTGTTTTTAGCATTTTTGTGTTTAGTTTCGATTAGCAGACATGAATTTTGACACATAATAATTACTCTCATTTAGGAAGGGTTGAAGTCAAAACAAAAATTTTAATTTAAAAATAAGTATGTATTACACTACCAGTTGTAAAAATAAAAAAAATAAAGCCATTGTCACAACGCAAGATTAAAATCAGCATTATTGCATTTGGCGTTGTCATGTCAAATGTTGTCGAATTCGGGACGAAAGCGACAAGGTTGATATTCAATGGCGTATTTGTTAGACGGTACCAAAAAAACCAAAAACGATTACGCCAACGCCTACCACAATAAGGGTTATTTTTATTTTCTGAATTTTCGAAATGAATCCTTTGACTTTAGTATGTACATAAGTACATAGTAATTATTTTATGTAAATATACGCTTAAATATAAAATCTATTAATGCGTGATATAAAGTTTAGGTGCCCTGTCGAAAGTAAATTAACCTATAACTAACACGTCATTTCCTTAAACAGACATTTTGGGTAAACACGATCAGAACATTTTCAAACTGATTTAAAATCAACTATTTTCAACACATTGCACAGAGGGCTAATTAACAGAAAAAAAACTTTCTTGTGATGAATTCCAAACTTATCGGTTCTAATGTTTAGTTCTTATTATTATTTAATTAAAATTGATATTTTCCTTATATTTTTTCTTACTTATTAGAAAGTTACTTTTCTTTTCCGACAAACAAAAACAAGTACGTATTAACATTTTAGTTAAGCAGCCGAAGGTTTTTATAATAATCGATGAGTAAAAAGGTTCAACTAGTTAAAAAAAAATACACAGGGTTTCAGGACGACTTAAGTATATATGTACATATGTGTATGTAATGAAATTTTGCTTTTAAATCTAACGTATTCGGTTTATAGTTGACGAATAACTATCAAAATTTCACCCGTGAGTGTAAGTATAAATGGAAAGGTTAAGTGAGGGGACTCAATTCCCGCAGCACATATGTACACCTAAAGGGGGTTTTACACGGGATGTATTTTACGTATGACTTGTCAAATGTGTGTTTTTTCTTAAAAAAAAATTAAGCAATATCAACCTATATTTTTGTTGCCCTTTTTTATATTATGCTCTCTTGGTTATGCTTTCTTGTGTGGCACTCTTGTTGTGTACATGACAAACCCGATTAGTGTTCGTCCCCCAGAGATACTCTTGGCCTGAATTGATTCTAGTTATCAAAACATAAATTTTTATCCTAAGGAGAATTAAATAAATTCACCAATGATTTTTAAAGAGCAAATTAACAGCATTTCAGGTAAATAAATTTTGATTCGCAGTTGTTTTACATCAATGTTATCTGAAATTTTTTCAAAATTTGGCAACAAATTTTATTTGTAATTTAAAAAACAAAAAAAAAATGAGAAACCTGTCATTTGTTTGCCAGAACAGTTAAAAACGCTATTTAAAAAAATCGAGTTACGCCTTTTCTGTATTGAGTCAATGATACATACCCAGCCGTACCAAAATGGACGAACATGCTTCATTTGACCCAGAAAGTGATTCTGAGTCAATCGGTAAAATTGAAAGTGGGTCTGAGACTATTAGGGAGTTACAAACATTTTCACAAACGAATAATACCCCTACCCCGTATGTGATG
The DNA here is from genome assembly GCA_963583895.1 of Melanophora roralis. Classification (NCBI taxonomy): domain Eukaryota; kingdom Metazoa; phylum Arthropoda; class Insecta; order Diptera; family Rhinophoridae; genus Melanophora; species Melanophora roralis. The sequence continues at coordinate 108,672,387 of OY757188.1, forward strand.
TGGGAACACAAACTGCCAAATAAAATTAAAAGTGAGAAGTCTGAAAATTCACATTGGCGTTGATAATTAAAAATAATTAAAAATTAAATTGTTCGAATTGTACTCTGAACATGTTATAACAACCCCTGTATTTATAAAAACAATTTTCTTTTATTAAAGATTTATCTTACAAATTTCTATAAAATAATAAAGAAAATATTTAGGTGCAAATATATTTAAGCGTCCAACACAACACAATTAAAAAAAAAACTTCAAAGGCTATAAACCAAATTTTAGATTCCGGGCGATCATAGATTTTTAAAACTAAACCCGAATTTCGGTTAAATGTTTATTGTTCGGCCAAACACAAACCGAACCTATACGCCTTTACTGAATTAAATAGGTGTCTATGTCCGAATACTTATTTTTATATTGTTAGTTTATATTGAAGCTAAATGTCTTTTTAAATGTATTATTTTTTTGAACTTTATTTTATATATGGGGGGTTTCATGTCAAGTGACCCAACTTCTTTTTCGATTGGAAAGAAATTTGGACCAAAGTAAGTTCTTGCAGAGAATAGCATAGACACAATTTTTTAACACGATCGGTCAAGAACTCTCTGAGCTATAGGGGTTCAAAATTTAACGTTTTCGGCAAATAGGTGTTTTTTCTCATACATGTAGTTTGTTACCTTTTGCTTTTAACAAATTCGTCCCAAATACTTTCGATAGCTTTTTCTTCAATCTTCCAGAAAAAAATATTTTTAAAATTAAAAAAAATTTTTTTTTTATTTTTTTAAAAAAAATAATTAGAAAAAATTTTTTTTTTCCAAATATGCCCATTTTTTTTTTTTTTTTTTTTTTGCTCAAAAGAAAGCTTAAGTCTTTTGCTGGAAGAACTTGGAGGTCGCTAAGTGGGATGCGAGTGGGATATCTATAAAAATAAATGTTTTGTAACTCAAGGCAGAGGTTTTCCAATTTTCGCGTATATTCTGTTTGATTTTTTTGCTATTTATGTAAAATTTTCTCTTAAGCTAAAAAAAAATTATTTTATGCTAAGAAACAAAATAATTTAACCTTTCCGACGGTATGCAAGTACCGAATAAAGTCTCATACACTCGACACTGCATTACCAACAAAATTGTAGGCCTCTGGAATAAAATCACTTTTAAATGGCAATGTCTGAACACATTTTGTTAATATTTTCAATGCATACCGTCGAAAAGGTTAAATTATTTTGTTTCTTAGCATAAAATAATTTTTTTTTTGCTTAAGAGAAAATTTTACATAAATAGCAAAAAAATCAAACAGAATATACGCGAAAATTGGAAAACCTCTGCCTTGAGTTACAAAACATTTATTTTTATAGATATCCCACTCGCATCCCACTTAGCGACCTCCAAGTTCTTCAAGCAAAAGACTTAAGCTTTCTTTTGAGCAAAAAAAAAAAAAAAAAAAAAAAATGGGCATATTTGGAAAAAAAAAATTTTTTTCTAATTATTTTATAAAAAAAAAATAAAAAAAATTTTTTTTTAATTTTAAAAATATTTTTTTCTGGAAGATTAAAGAAAAAGCTATCGAAAGTATTTGGGACGAATTTGTTAAAAGCAAAAGGTAACAAACTACATGTATGAGAAAAAACACCTATTTGCCGAAAACGTCAAATTTTGAACCCCTCTAGCTCAGAGAGTTCTTGGCCGATCGTGTTAAAAAATTGTGTCTATGCTACTCTCTGCAAGAACTTACTTTGGTCAAAATTTCTTTCCAATCGAAAGACATCGGTTTTAAAAGTTGGGTCACTTGACATGAAATCCCCCATATTTAATATTCCGCCACTTCGTTGTATGGCATCATCAGAAAATACTTTTTTAGTTGTTTGTTACTTTGATTTGAAAATTCCTCGAGGTAAAAGAAAAGTTTTTATTGCTTAAAAAAAGAAGTGTGGAAAAGTCTTAAAAAAAAGATAAAAAAATATATGTAACAAAAGTATGTAGGAAATTACATTCAGGGCAAACAAAACATTTTTATTAAAAATAAATGCAAAATAAATTTTCCCCCATTAATTCAGCATATAGTGTCAATATTTTTTAATATTTTAAAACATATTGTTGGACACTTTTGTTATTCACAAATGCAACTTCTCGATTTTCATGAAAAGCTCAGTCAGTGTTTGGTAAAGAGCCCCAAACCTAGGCCAAACACCACTTCTAAACCGAACGTTCGGTGGGCCCTCCTAAATTGTTAAACACCCTGTTTGTTTTAAATTTGACATTTTCTTTTTTACACTACATTTATTACCTTTTGCTTTTACACAAAGCAAATGCTGAGAATTAAAACAAAATGTTAAAAAAATATTGAATTCACTTCATATAAAGTAGAGAAACACTCTCACTTACTCTTGTTATTCTTGATTTAACTACAGAAAATATTTACCCCCAACTAGAGTAAAATTTATTTAATATTTATTCGTTTATATACATACATACATATGTATATACTTTTGTATGAGGAACGTACAAATTGAACACATGTAAAATGGCTCACACACAATTTTTTCAGTTTCAGTCTTTGCTATACGGTACCAGAGTCAACAAGTTGAAAATTGGAAAACCTTACGACAATTACCACAATTGTCTCCCCGAAGAGAGAGTAAAAAATTAAAAATTAATACATATAATTTATAAATGTTTATGTATGCACATACATACATATGGATGTACCTATAATTATTAAAAATTAAAAAAAAAATGTAGATATAAACGGTAAAAATGAAAAAATATATATTATAGTGAAATAGCTTGGCTAATAAACCAGAAGAAGTGATGAGACAACAACAGCACTAAAAAAATATTTATTGTTAATTTATTTTCTTTTATTTTTGATGTACTAATAATGCATCGCATTGTATGAACATACATATGTGCAGAAATAAAAGTGCTAAATTTATTTTAATTAAAAAAGGAAAATTAAATACCTGCATTATTGCTTAATGACAACCTCAAATAAAATATTACTAAATCTATTTTTAGTAAAACAAAGAAAATCGAAAAAATTATTAATGTGACTTTACTTAAAAAAATAATCTATTGAAAATCTTAAGGAATATTTTTAGTGCACGGCTTTCCAATAAGAATTTTTTTTTTAATAAATAAAACGTGATACTTGAAAGCATTTATATTAAAAAAAGTGTTTACGTGTGTATAAATACATATGTATGTATAAATGTGTGTATGTATAAAGAAAAATCTTATGTGAAAACGCGAATTTGTATAAAATTTAAAAAAAAGGCGAAAATAAATAGGGGTGAAAATCTTTTCAATAAGAAATAAAGAATTTTCTTGGCAGATGACTGCGAAAATAAAAAACAACAGCTAAAATATAATTTTACATGTGTGAATGTAGTATCTTTGTGACCACAACTAGAATTGTACCCTTTTTATCTTTTGATTAATTTAAATTATGTAGGTATAAAAAAATATCGGAAATCTTTAAAATTTTAGTTTTTAAAAAAATTAGTTTAAAGCGAAAAGTATATATAATTTGTTAATAATAATCTAATGGTTGCACTTAAATGTCTGTTAAAAGTACATACTTATTGCCACAAAGTATATATGACCCTATCGCCAGAAAGAAATAAGGGAAAAATTGCCCGTTTACCTGTTAATATAAAGTATTGTTGAAAAAGATGTTAAGAAAATGTAAACATTTTATCCCCTAATGTAGGATTTGCCGACAAGATTTTTTTTCATTATATTCTTGGAATTTACAGGATATTTAAATGTGATGTATCAATGGCTTGGTGTCAAAATTACTAAATTTTTTGCTTTAAGAGTCATTGCCCTCCAGCATCCCGTTTACCCACCATATCTCAAGTCATATCACCTACTCTAATTTCAAGAACACGTTTTAAACTATTGACTATTAGACTATTGACCTAATGTAGGCAATGCTCTTTATATTTTGGCGTTTTTTGAACTCAACGCATGATGTGTTTTAGTTTTAAGAAGACCAATTTAAGTATTTACTTACTTATATACTGATTGTCAAGAGACAGTCTGATAACTTTGATCTTCGAAAGAAGATTTTATATAGGAACTTATGGTAAATTTTTGATAAAATTTGATACAACTATTAGCGTTACAATACTTTGTATATTTTTGCAAAGTTAAATGGGGATGATGTAAGGCATGCCTATTCAATAAACTATATCGAAGGAGGAATTTTGCACAATTCTATAAAGGATTTGTCCCTTATCTTAGAAATTTGCCTTGACTTTCTGTCAAATAAACTCAGAGTGTATTTTGATTCTATCAGCATAACTTAAGATACGTATAAGATTTTTATTTTTGGACGTTAACAACATCAATACAAGAGCATAGTGCCATAGTAGGCACAAAAGAAAATCTTGACGAGTCTTATAAATAAATAAATTGCATTGGAATCTTGCTAACATAAATAAAACAAGTAAGAGCGCTATATATTTAGCTGTTCCGAATCTTATATACCCAAACCCCGAACTTTTTTTTAGTTTTATGTATTTCTTTTAATTGTTTCTAAAATATTTTTAATTTTTAAATAGGGGTCGGTGTCATATTTTGACCCTATTAGGGTGACTACGGGAAAGTCGTAGGGGTTTTTACCCTAATTTCTTCAAATTTTTTATGGCAACGGGGTAAGCACGTTCAACAAAAATGTTTGGGGGGAAAAACTAATTGGGGTTGGTCTTACATTTGACCTTTGGAGGTGCAACCTGGAAGCTGTAGGGGGGATTTATTGCAATTTCCTAATATCTGTACTAGAGCCTCCTTAGGCGATGGGGTGTGCTCTGGGAATATGTTTGAGAGGGGAACTTTATGGGGGGTCGAATGTAAACTCTTTTTATCTAAGGCCGACCCTGGGGAAGTTACGGGCGTACCTACATCATTTTTGTAAATTTTTTATGGCAATCTCCTTAGATGATGGTGGTAGGGGGTAAGTATGTTCTAGGAATATGTTTTGGAGGGAAAACTAGTGGGGGTCGTGATACATTTTATTCTTCTAAGGGCGGTTCCGGGAAAGTTTTAGGGGTTCTTACCTTATTTTTTTTTTGTTATTTTGTATTTCAGCCCTGTTAGGGGCTGGAGATAGGGTGTAAGTATGTTTCAAAAAAAATGTTCGTGAAAAAAAAAAATGGAATTCGGTATTACATTGCACCTGTTAAGGGGCAACTCCGCGGCAGTTGTAGAGGTTTTCATGAAAGAAATAAACAGAGGAGTCGTGGGTTTTGGCTTATATTTCGATCAGTTATTCGGCGATTTTGCTAGATTTCAAAAGCTAATTGGTCGCAGATATTTCTGATAGTTTGATACCACCTACGGGTCTCTGTAAGGGGGATAAAAATAACGCTTGATATTCTTTCTAACTTACAACCTTTCTTGTCTTCTATACAATATTTTCAAAGAAGATAACAAAATCTTGGAAATTTTAAAATTCTCATTAGAACTCCTATAAAAATAGCATTGAAAACTCGATCAATCAAGTAAAATTTCGACTCTAATCGAATGCGCCATTTTGACCCCAGAAAACAATAAGGCGATGTCACTCTTTTTTACTCATAAAACCTAAAGACTTGCTACATAATGAGATCTCTTTCAATAAAACATATCTTTACTGTCAGGCTCTGCTTTAAAAGACTTCAATGAAATAATTATAAGTTTTTTATTTATTTGTGTTATTAAACAGAACTTGCATTTTTTGCTTTTGTAGGGTACTCGCATAACTTTTGTGTGTCATAAATTTAACCAAATACTTTTTTTAAACGCAGCAAAGCTTGACGTTGTAAAATAAAAGTATTTATATGTGAAATTGTTTAAAAAAATATTAAATAAAAAATTAACTACAAACAGAAAACCCCCAAGAGAAAAATAAAAAATTAATATTTTTAAAATTTATAATTTCACTTTTGTGGGTCACAACGAGTACTTATACATATACATAAATATAAACATACATATATATGTACATATGTATGTGTATTTAAATTAAAAAAATATTAAATATGTGATTTTTTTGTGATTTTGTGCACAACATCTGTATATTTTTAACTTGTTTTTTTTTGGCCATTAAAGGAATCTTAAATAAAAGCACAAGAAAAGAAACAATAAAAAAACTAAAACTTCTTATATACTTATGACCAAAATCAAGTGTCAAACAGCTGTTTTTAAGGTCAATAAATGTTAACAAAAAATTAAAAAAAAAAACATTTGTTTATATATTTAATATGAATATTTTCCACATTTAAACAATTAAGTGCCAGTTAAAAAAGAAGAACAATTTAAGTTGTACCATTTTGTTTTTTAACTTGTTCCTTGCCTAATCAATCAATCGAATAAACGCCCTTTGTTTATCAAATTCGTTTGGTATTGTTAGTTACGCTACATGGATGACGAACTTGAGGACAAAGTTTTCTATCAAACATACGTTTCACACATGAAGATTCTGTCAAAATTTGCTGTGGGCTTTTCGTCCATTAACTCACCCTTAGCCTACATATGGAAATTATGTCGTCTCTATGTTTTGCGACCCGAAGTGATATTTTGCGGTGTTGTATTATTTATTTTACTACTTTATTTACAAGCTGTCGACACATGGTCACGTGGAATACTTGGCCGAATACAGGCCACTTTGAGTGGTCGTCAAAAATCGAATCGTTTAAAACTAATGGAGGCATCCGGTCAAGGTGATCATCAATCATGGGAAGCATTGCGTGCGCAAAGCTCAGCATATGCGATACTAGGAAGAAGGCCTCGCATGGAAGATAGGTGAGTTCTTTATTTTTAGTTTCACAAATGTTTAACACTAAATTTCAAACAGCCCCAACCCAAAATTCATCCAAGTCATTTCTTTTTTTCCCAAACCAGTTCCAAAATCAAATAATTAACGAACATGAAAATTTAGTTTGCATTTAAGTAAAATTTGTTTTGGGGCAATACATATGGAAACAAGTACCCACATACATACATCTGGGCATACACATACATATGTTTTTACCAATAAACTTCTCGAAAAAAAAAGAAAATTCGCGGTTTATCTTCGAATTCTAAGTAAAGCTATAGCAGATTTTAAAAATAATAAATTTTTATTCTAACGAAAATACTAAGGAATCACTCACCATTTAAATTTTTTCGTTACATTTTTGGTTAAACAGCTGGATTTTAAATAGTTCCATGTTTTTGTCTCGAGGAGACTAACGTTGTGCTCTAAGGGCCGTTGACCTCCAACATCCCGACGTGACATTTTATCTACCACATTTTAGCATCCACCACCTTAACATACATACCACCTTAATATCGATAAAAATATGTATTTCGAAATTTTTTTTCGAACCCGTTTAAAATATACAAAACATAACTTTTTTTGAATTCGCTTTTATTATTTGAGTTGACTGTGTTTTTCCTATTTGCGGACTTGTCGAAGGAAAAGTGGGCCATATGTTCCTCCTACAAAAACCAAAAATCTTAACCACATTAGCCATTAATCTCCCTGCTGCTATCAAAGTTTACAATTTATAGCTAAAAAGGGGAAAATGCAAAGCAAAAAACGTGTTGAGACGGCAGTACTAAACCAAGGTTTTTTGTGGGATTATAAAAGTTTTTGAAAAGTTTATTCACTTTAAAATTAAACTGAATTATATTTAAAATTTTCTAATTTTTTTGCTTGTATTAAGTTGATTATTGAATTAATAGAGGTATTCATTCATAAAGGGTGTGTTAAAGTTAAACTGTGACAAATTTAGTTGATTTGAATTATCACTCTTATGATTAATTTAATTTACTCAAAAAATTAAACTTCGAACTTGTCAAACCATATTTAAGTATTCAAAATAAGACGCCGCATTATTAAGACATATTTTAATATGCTTTTGGGAACGACTATAATGTATTTTTTATTTGAACTAAAGCAATATTCTTATTTAGTATTTTTGTTATCAAATTTTGCTGATTATAGAAATCAATAAAAATTTAATTTTATTAATACTTTAATATTTTCCAATTGCAATAAGTAAGATTAAAAGTTCCATTAATATTAATAATTGACGTAATTTTGTATTAAAAACTGTAACTTTTTTTTATAAAAAACACACATCCTCTGTTGTAGCATGTTGTAAAACAAAATGTTTTTTAAAAAACAGGGATCAAATTACGGCATTCGAATCGAAATTTTTAAATTCTTGTTAGAATTCCTATATTAAAAGCGTAACCCGATCGATCGATTAGAATTTCTATTCGATTTAAATTGAAATTTAAAAATTCTTATTAGAATTCCTATATTAAAAGCATTGACAACTCGATCGATCGAGAAGAATTTCAATTCGGATCGAATGACTAAATTCATATATTCATAACTTTTTTAATTTTTTGCAAATATCATACGTCCCAAGATAAAATCGTGAAGGACATAAGGAAGTATTAATAAAGGGTTTTTAATTTTGTGATTAATAAAAATGTTTACTCACCAAATGCGATAAAGTTTTCAAAAAAGATAGTGTTTTTACCAAAATTATATTATATTAACATTTTAAAAATCGCTTTTGGTGCGTAAAGTTTTTTTTTTACCAAGTTGAGCCCGTAAAAAATTAGAACTATGGAAGCATGACGTTCAAAAAATGATTACCCTAATTTACATGCGTATACATTATGTATTGTGTAAGACAATTGTACTTCTTTTGTAATTAAAAAGAAAATGTCTCTCTTTAAAAATATTTAATGAAAAATTTCATTTTGCCGTATTTTATTTAGACCTCCTAAAACATACCTAAACTGCAAACATCTATATAGTTCAGGGGTTGTCAATTTTCTCATTTAATGAAATGCGTCTGTATTGGATAAGAGAAAATTGCCCAGCAAACAAAAAACTAAGCATTGCAAATGTGATGAATTTTACTTTTTAAAGCAAAATGGAAATGAACTTAAAAAAAGTTATTAAAATTAAATAAAAAATATGCCTGTTATTACAGAATTAGACAATTTTTTTTCACACATATTCCATTGGGCGAGTTCAATTTACAGTTAAAACTTAAAAAATTAAGTGTATTTAGGTATTATAAATTAAGTTTTCCAAATTCAAGATTTTGTAACAATTTCTTATTAACAAAATATGTTTTAAATTTGAAGAAGTTAATTTATTTCTCTGCTTGGAACAAATAAATTTTAAGTCGGAAAAAATTTGTTCGCAGCAATATGTAGAGGGAAAAAGGGATAACAACTTCAAAGCATTTCTTTTTAACTCTGGAAAATCGAAATCATTTAGATTTTTCCAAAATTCTATTCCCATTTTTTTTGGAGCTTGGACTTCGGTTCGAAGAAATATAATGTATAATGTTTTCTTTGTTTTAAATGTTTGGTAACATAAAATGCATTGCATGTTACCAAAAGCATTTTTAATGACAAAACAAAAATTTTTGTCTTCCATTATACTATTTTGTTTGCTGGTTTATTTTGAAATTAAACCAAAGCTGAAAAAACAACAAAGCTGAAAAAAAAACAGTAAGCATCCGCCCATGTGCACTCGTTAACACTCAATTAACGACTGAAATCAAACTGAAATAAAAGAGAACAAGCGTCGGTGTGAGTTTGTTTTTATTGTTTTTGTAGCACAATTGTGCACTAAAAATGAATTTTTGACAACCATTGATATAGTTTAACGATCTATGCTAATCAGTGTGACCAGATTTTCAAGTAAAGTTCAAGCTAAATCACGTTTAAAAAACAGCTAAAAAGTGCTAAAAACAAAAACTTAAAGCCAAAAAATAAAGCTACATTTTTTTATTCGTTTTTTAAAAAATTTCTTCGTTATTTAGACATTTCTCATAATAGGAACGAAACGTTTTTGTGCTAAAAATATTTAAAAAGAAAATTTGTTTTTAAAATTTTAGTTTTATTTACGAAAATTTGGTAGACCAATAACTTCAGTAAGAAGAAAAATAATATGTATGTGTTCATATACATATGCATGTACAAGAGCTTTTTTAAAAAGTTTTTAGAAGCAGGTATTAATTTGCTGCCTGTTTTGGTAAAAAAACTAATTTGTAAGATATGTATTGAAAAAAAACAAAAAACGAAAATTAGTTTTAGATATAAATACTCAACACACTTTGTTCGTTCATTTTTTTACAAAAACACGTAAAATTAAGTAATTTATTTACAAACTTTTTTCATAACTACAAACACATGAAAACAATAAAAAATCGAAACAAATTTACACGATGCAATTTTTTTAATATTCCTTCAATGAAATTTTTGTTTGTTGACAAAACGAGTATAAAGAGACTACTTTTCTACTTAGTTCGTTAAAAATCGAAAATTTTCATTCAAGTTACATAAGTACATATATATATACCTATATATCATGAAAAATGCCTTTATTCATGTAAATTTTGTTCAAGAAAAGAAAAAAATATGGTCTTTATTTTAAAAAAGTTGCATTGTAAGAAAGCATTTTTAAAAATATTTTTATTTGTACATGTGTGTCTAAATATGTATTTAAAACCAATGACTGTAAAAATGAAAAAATAAAAAATATTATTATTTTTTTAACCCTGTCCATAAAAATAATAATTATCGTTATTAAACGTTTTTATTTAAATTAAAAAATTACCGTCCTGCTAAAAAAAACTAAATTTACAAAGAACATGATTTTCAACAAATATAGTTTAATACCATCAAAATGATGAGCTTTACTTGACCCTACTATGTTTTATTGTGCCTGCTTTTTTCTTGAAAAATTATTTCGCAATACATGAAAACATTTTTTAATTTAACCAAAAGATGGAACAAATGTTGTGTCGCATTTGGATTTTTTCTTTTAAATTGCCGCATTTAAAAGTATTTGTTTAGGAAAACAAATTCTTACGTTTTTTTCTGTGATACCATACCTTACTTATTTCTTTGTTTTGTTGTAGTTTTGTGCTGTTTCATGTTTTTTAAATGTCGCTAAAAGTAAATTATTAAACAAAACAATGGTTCGGAAACTGTAATGTTGTAAATTCGAAGAAAATTAGGAGCTTGATACCTTTCAATATAATTGAGATAAATACCAAAAAATATAATACGACAAATTTTTGACCTTTTATCTAGCTTCAAAAACTACTAAAAAAGCTGAATCCAATTTTGAAAAAAGCTAAAAAAAAGCTAAAGGCTAAATGTAAATATTTCGGACTAAATGAAGAAAAATAAAGCTAAATTTAGCTCCAAAAAAGCTAATATGGCCACACTGATGCTAATACACAAAAAGTAACAACAACACAAGTTGATGTTGCATTGTTTTTTTATTAAATAATAAACGCCAGCGTTGCCAGGGGAAGCTAAAAAAGTCACACACTTTCGCCCAAAAAATTACGTTTTTTCATAAGAACTAAAAATCAAGCACAAAAATTTTGTTTCAAGTTTAATTAACAAAAAAAGTTAGTATGTACATATATAAAATTTAAAATAAAAATTAAAAAAAAACCTTTGAAAAATGCGTATTAAAAATATCGTTCGAAGTAATTTTTGAATTAATTTATACAAATTTATATCTTTACTTAAATTATATTTACTCTATATAAAAAGACCGCCCACTGAAAGATTTTAATCATACATTAACTATACACATTAATAACAAAATTACAGAAAGTAATCATTTTTAAAACAATTATATCAAAAATCAATATTCATATTAAAAAACCAAAACATTAGGTGTGTTCAATAACCCCCACAAATTGTTACAAATTTGTAACAATTGTTACTAGAAAGTTTTCATTAACTCAAAAAACTTCCATGGAAAGAGCGTCAAAAGAGAATAAAAAATTTAAAAATAAAAAAAAATTATTTTAAATTTTTACTAGTAATATTTTTACTTGAAACAATTTTTTTTCAACAGCTGTTTGGTGTTTATCCATACAAAGAAAGTTTTCTAAACGAATTTACAATAACAAAATACATTTGCTTTCAAATTTTGGCTGGTAAAGCGTTAATTTACTTTTTAATATTTTTGAGAATAATTTTTCCAAATTTCTTTACCGTTGCAAATATTTACTGGAAAGTTTTTGAACACACCTTACATAAATAGATTTTTTCTATATTTAAAAAAATTTACATACATACATCCATTTTAATTATTATTTCGATTTAAAAAACACAAAAAAATTTATTTTAATTTTTATAACTATAAATATGGGCACTTCCATTTTGTGGAAATCAATCCAAGATTTTTGTTAACGCAAAAATGTTTTATCAATCCAACTATGTTAGCAGAATAAATTTATAAGAATTTAATGCGATAGAGAAACATTAATTATGAGTTTGAATTTCTTTTAGTTAACAGAGCACAAAACACATTTTGTTCCATTTTTGTTTCGTTTGTGGGTGGTTTAAAAAATTTATTGCCTTGCCCTTCTCAAATAAGAGTATGTATTAAGTTAAACAATTTATTTTTAAAAAAATGTTTTTATATTTGTATTGTAATTTATATACAATAATTAATTCCCTTCGACTTTGTTTACTCATATGTATTTACCTTTTACGTATACATACATGTGTTTGTACATATTTTTGTTTACAAGGTGACTGCAATTGACAAATGGTTCTTGTTTTAACTATTTTTCAATACACCAAACAAAATTCCAACGTTTGGTAAAAGTTTCCAATGCGCTCAAAAAAGTTTTGCTGCGCCATAAAATTCTTCTATTATAAAATTTCCATAAGAATGTATGTATGTATGTATATTACATTCGGTTTTGGATGAGGGGTCAAAATTTAGGTTAAGTCTAGCAAAATTTGATTCGAAATCCAGGCAATTTTAAAATTGTGAAATATTGTACCAGGGGCAAAATATCTTTTCCTTTTAACAATTAATTTTTGAGAATATTTTAAAACTTACATCAAAAAAATTTAAAAAATTTAAAAAAAAATTTAATTAAATTTAAAAATAAAAATATATAAAAATCACTAAAGCGTGACATTTGATAAACTATAAACATAAATTCCCATGTCACATCAGTGTTTTCAACGTACGCCGTGTTAAGGTTATGTTTAAAAATACATAAATATCTGCACAATATACAAACGATTCTGGAATATTAATGTGACTCATGTGACAAAAGAAAAATGCGCAGCACACTTTCCATTTTATTGTTTAGTGACGTCAATAAATTTTATATACATATATATTTATACGTATATTAGTGAGCGTAAAGATCGCTTAGTGATAAGGATTTTTTACATTTTTGCAATTGCACAATTATGGTATTCTAATGCGAGTATTCGTCCAAATTGTAGATAAAAAGCAACTTTTGAAACTTATTTTAAGAGGATTATAACAACGTGGCAACCTTGACTTTAATAATTTCTAAGGGCAAATAACCTTATTCGAGAGCAATTTTGACTAAAAAATTTCTTAAAAAACTACGATTAAGTAAAGTTTTAATTGCTTTCGAATTTCCCAGTCGATAAACTTGTCCGCTTAGAAAACCCTCTCTTTTAGAGTAGGTTTTACGAAGCCCCTTGATATTCTATGTATCGTCACAGAAAATGCAAAACGCCCTATCTAACATTTAAAATTTTTTTAGAAGGAGCAAGCATTTTTGTGTAAATGAAAAACATATTTACAATTAACACAAATTTTTGCCATATATGTTAGTTAAAAAGGACCAACAAATTTATTTCTGCTGAAAAAAAGAAGAGTTTTGTGAGATGACGTACATATTTTAAGGCTGGAATTAATAAAAAGTAAATTTTAAATTGTTTGTTAGATAGGGCGTTTTGCATTTTCTGTGACGATATAGACTTAAAATTAGAACTTAAAATATCCTAAAAATAATCATGATAACCTTCTTAGTAATTAAAAAATCTGAGAAAACTTTTTTTCATACACTTACATCAAAATTTGCCGATTTCCTTTTGTAAAATAAGCCATATAATCAATGCCAGCCAAGAGTGTCTTTAAGGACCTAAAACTAGTCCGGTTTCATATGTTCACAACGCGGGTAACAACAAAAAAACCCATACAAAGAGAGCAAAGCATAGAAAAGTAACAACAATACAAGTTGATATTACATTATTTATTTAGATAATGTACACAATGAAAAATCACCCATGCATTCTCATAAATCATCTCTTGTTGGGCACCGCTGCATACAATTAATATATGTATATCTTTCTTAAATACATAATAGTTAAATAAACAATTAAGGTATAGCATACCTTAAGGCGACTTTAATACAACCGTTAGAAAAACTAATTAACTACACAATTCACAAGCTTCGTCTACGTACTATTTTAATACAATATTTTAATTTTGTCGTTGGTAATTTTCACACAAAAAAATGGTGCTAGAAATATACAAAATAATTTTATATATTTTTCAAAAATTGTAATTATACCATACATTTGGGTTGGTTATATATTTTCCTTTTCAAATTTTTTGGGTAAATCTTGCTTTTTCGTATTCACTGATATGATATTTTCTCTTGAAAGAAGTTTTTTTTCAAATAATTTTTTTTCCCTAAATTATTAAATTTTTTTTGACATGTTAAATACAACAATAGTGCCTAAAATAACATTTTTCAATTCACAAGTAAATTACTAAGATGACTATACGATAAGCCGATAAAACTTTACAAAGACTTTGTGAATTGTGCAAATAAAACATTTTAACACTTTGAAGAAGATATCGCATTTCCAAACATACATACATACATATGTAAATAGCGTCTATCAAGTAATTTTTTTTTAAGATGCATTTTTTTATAGAAAGGTTTTGAAATGAAAAAATGTTAATAAATTTTTAAAACTATTTTATATTACTGTTAACCGATCGAATCAGAATTACCTTCAGGGCTTTTCACGATATCCCTTCATCTATCTGGCTGGTTAGGTGTTGAGAGAAAAATACTGGTCGCATTTTGCAAGAATATAGAATATAGGGTAGTCGGAATTAGAGTTGACAGTAACTTATAGATAGGTACATACATACATACATATCTTACTGTTATAAATTTTGACATCAGGGTTTCGTTTCTAAATTGAAATACTTGTTTCAATTCGAGCTGTAAACTTATAATTTGAAAATTTCCGATTACTTAAAATGTGTTATTTATTTAAAATTTGTTTAATTTTCAGATATATAGATACATACATATATACACACATTCGTATAGGTGTATGAATTTACATGTATACTGTGGGTATACAAAATTTATGTTGTTGTTTTTTATTGTTTCCTGTACTTTATTTACATACATTTGTGTGTTCTAGTGTACTTTATTTTTTTAATTTTTTTTTTGTTTCAGATTCATTATCGAGGAAAATATAAACAATAATACTGGCATTTCATTTTTTGCCGTATTTGATGGTCATGGTGGTGAATTTGCTGCCGATTTTGCCAAAGATATATTGGTAAAAAATATTTATAACAAGGTCATTGAAACAACAAAGTTGTTGAGTGTCCAAAAATTGGAACAAAAACATTTAGCAGCAGCCAATGATAAAGACTATGTAGAATACGATGCTAGTCCGTATTTAAAAAGAAGAGCAAGCCACAAAGACAATAATCATGATGATAGTAATAAGGAAAATGAACCACTAATAAGAAGACGTGATAGTTTACGAAAGTCAACAAGGTAATTTTTGTGTATTCAAAACATGCAATGGATAATGGATGAAATTGTCATTCCATTTGTAATTTCTATATTATTTACTTGAGATCATCATTTGGATCATTATTTGTGGATAGAGAATTCAATTAAGACTTATAATTTAGTCCGTCTATTGAAATCAACTTTCCTAAACCCCAAAATGATCTATGAATGAATGATATACTACTTTTCTTAAAAAAAGTTTTGTGAAAATACGTAAAGGGCGACGATGTGTACTAAAAAATATTTAATTGAATAATATTTGCACTCAAAATAACCCATGCAACATATGAACGAATCTTTTCGTACACTCTACAAAAACTTACGTTATTTCGTACCACGAAATTCTTTGCGTAAAATATACAAAGTTATTTTTAATAAAACGAAAAAAATTTAATATTTTAAAAAAAGGTTTTAAAAATTACAAAATAATATTTTGAAAAGCAAAAAAAAAGTACTTTACAGAATAATTTTATAAATTAAAATTTTTTCTTATATAAAAGTTGGCTTCAAATTTTAAACGACACTTTCGTATAATTTACAATTAAAAAAAAATTAAAGAAAAGTTTTCGGTATCTTCGTAAAATTTTTAAATTTAAGTACATATTAAGCTTAGTAAACCAGGTATGCTTAGGGCAGGGTTAGGTAGACGTGACGCCATTTTAGGAAGGGTCTGAGATTATCGATTCCTACAGCAGTCGGGCTTGACTGGCTATATGGTCGCCAAACTTGACTTTGTGATCTTACCTTAAGTAGTGTTTCTGAATAGGGTTGCATTTGAGGGAAGTGCATTCTTTACTGATGGATCGAATATGAAGATGGGCACCGGGGACTGGAGTAGGCTTGACATGCAGACTTTCGGACGAGTGCAGCGTTTTCCAGGCTGAGATTAGATAAGGCAGGACCCATAGGGAAGAGAGGACGTGAGAATCTACGGCGACAGTCAGGCCGTTCCCAAGGCCCTAGGTGGGGCATTATGTATAGACTTGTGGACGACTGTAGACGAGCTCTCAGGCCGATCTTGGTAGCACGCATGGTAAGGCTCTGTAGAGTGCCGAGTAGTTAGGGCAATGATGGTAATAAGACTGCTGATGAGATGGCGAGGAGAGGATTGGCCCGGGGTATTGTGCTGGGTTATGAGCCAGTTAGGCCATTAACTGGTTTCTATTATGAATTGATAGGGACTTGGGTCATGACAAAATGGGCCAAACTTAGAGGTACAGTGCTGCTTGCGGGATCTTCAGACTTCTTTGGCCCAGGCTAGACAGGAGAAGAAATTTGTCGCTCAAGGAGAGCAAGGGGTTCTAAGGTGTATAGTTGAGACTCTAATAGGGCACTGCAATGTGAGATATAAGTAATTACAGGAAAAAGTAACGTAACGCCAAAACGGACTATTCTTGTTTGTTAGGGAAATACTTGAATTTTTCAAATTATATTTGTACAAGTTATTTAAGAACAGTGTCCTCTTTCATTTAAACTGTAATTGCAAAAACAAAACATAAGCCTTTCCCTAAAAAAATGATATATGCAATCTGGCGTTACGTTACTTTTTTCCTGAAATTACCCATATATGCCGTAGGCTTCCGTCGACAGATTTTGCTGGAAGGGCACTTCTAAGATGGGCTTGGGAAGGTCTCTGACTGTGGGATGGAGAACATCATAGTATAAATCAAATGGGTTGAGTGGCTGGGTAAAAAGGTAGTTTCAGCGCTTTCGAGTGATTTGACGAACACTGAGCTCTTTTTGACTTTTTGCTGACAGCGAGCGGGTTTGCTTTCTTTTCTTTTTATTGTTCTATCTACAATTTTCTTTTGTCTGTCTTATTGCTATTTTTAACTCTTCTAACCGAAGGCCTCTGGGTGGAGGTGGGGAATAGCATTCGTCACTACCATTCGTAACCTTACCTAACCTAACTACAAAAGTTTCGTATATATTACGTTTTAATTGCTTTCGTATAATTATAGCCAAACGTCTCTTTTTAATATTAACAAAAATTTCGTATATTCTATTAAAAAAAATGTTGAAATGGATTATTTTCAGTGTATTTACATATTTCAATTGAAATTGTTAACACGGACAGACGGACGTAAAAACATTGCTATTCAGCATTTAATTATTAAGTGGAAAAATACATCAACAAATCTGAAAATAAAAAAAAGTGATAAAACTTGAAGAAAACAATTGAATTGTTAAAAGGAAACGTGTAATTCATTTTGACTAGATGAAAATTAAATATTCAGATTTCTCTTATTCAAATCTATAAAATGACGTCAAATACATACATATGTTTATATAAACGTTTACAGTATTTTATTCTCTTGTTTATTTGCATATATTTTTCAACAAGTTTTCTTTTGCTTTCAGTGTTACTGACGATTGTGTTTCTAAAAAGGCGAGTGATAAAGATCCTTCAGACGTTTTTACTCAACAGTTAAACTCTCTTTTACGTGGCGTTGGCGGCGGAACTAGTGTTAAAGATAGTTTTTTAAAAAATAATAACAACAAGGATGCAACAAACGACGGCAAGGGACCTCAACAGTTTGATGCTAAATGCTATATTGAAAATGGTAAAATCAATTTCGGTAAACTTATAACCGATGAAGTACTATCGGCCGATCATAAACTTGTCGAGGCAGCTAAGAAAACTGTAAGTTTTTTATTTGATTTTTATATTGATTATTGAAACTTAATTTTTATTTAAAAAAAAACTTGTTTTTATCATTTTAGACTAACATAGCTGGTACCACAGCTTTAATAGCCATTATTCAGGGTAGCCGTTTGATTGTCGCTAATGTGGGCGATTCGCGCGGTGTTATGTGCAATGCAAGAGGAATTGCCATACCATTATCTTTTGATCATAAACCACAACAGGTAGGTTTAACCCCTTTTCAGAAATTAAAAAAATTATTAAAGTTAATATATTAAACTTTTTTTTTTTTCTTTAAAATGTGACTGTTTTTGATTTAGTGTGTTTGATTTGATCTTTTTCCCCTTTTCTTATTTATCCCTATTGCGAATGGCAACGGCGACACATTTGACGTCGACTTGAAATTCAATTAACTCTTTCTTATTGCAAAAGTCGTTGTCGACGTAGTTGTCAATTTTCAACTGCAGCTAATTTAATTCGTCGTTAAGTCGACACAAAATGGGTGCTTATTTGGGAGATGTGCAGATGTCGACATTTTTATGTCGCTGTTGATATTATCAATAAGGGGGCCTGTCACATAATTTAGAAATGACATTTATTTCCTCAAAAATATCGATCACATAGAGGAGGCATCAATGCATACCTACCAACTAATATAGATTTCGGGTCGTCTTGATGACGGCAAACTAAATTAACTGCAACTGAACTTGACAACGAAGTCGACAACGATTTTAGCAATTGGGGGATAATTTTCTGTCCTTCTTTCTCCAAAACTAAATTAAAAATTTCAAATCGCCTTGTTTTATAAAACAATTTTATAAAAACAATTTTTTAAAAAATATATTAAAAAAAATTCAGTACAATTACATTTGTTTTTATGCCTTGTGTTTTAAGAAATTAAAGTATTTAGATATGTTTTCAGAAATATGTATGTAAATATTTTGGCTAAAATATGCCATAAAAAGTTGATGTGAATTAAAAACATTTTATTTTCAATTATATAAAATTTTTTTTTAATTTTTTTAATAGGTGAGAGAACGCAAACGGATACATGATGCTGGTGGTTTTATAGCCTTTAGGGGTGTTTGGCGTGTAGCTGGCATTTTGGCTACTTCAAGAGCTTTAGGAGATTATCCCTTAAAGGACAAAAATCTAGTCATAGCTAATCCAGATATTTTAACTTTTGATTTAAATGATCACAAGTAAGTTTTGTATCAAAACATTAAGATTTTTTTTTTAATATTTTCCCTGAATTGTAGACCTTCATTTTTAATATTGGCTTCCGATGGTCTATGGGATACATTTACTAATGAAGAAGCATGTACTTTTATAAAAGAACACATAAGTGAACCAGATTTTGGAGCCAAGTCACTGGCCCTACAATCCTACTACCGTGGTTCTGTTGACAATATTACAGTTTTGGTAATAGCCTTTAAAAATGGTGTATATCGCATTGGTTCATCAGCGAGTGCGGCCAGCGTGTTGGGTGCATCTTCATCGCAAGGCCATAATGGGCCAAACAATTTTAATAAGGAGTCTGCAAAGTCAGCAGCTTCAGTTATTGCCTCGACAAACCTGCATCGATCGAACAGTGTTCGTGCTAAATAATATCCTCTAAAAGTCATCGCCATAACATAAATTCAAGTCATATCTAGTTGCATACTAAATCCACAAAAAAAGCTTTGTTGTTTGTTTAAGGTCCCAGTTTTTAAACTTGAAAAATATTTAAATGCCCAAAGCTTTAAATCAAAATCTGTTATGTAAAATCTACGCATTTTATAATTTAAGTTAGATCCCACCACAGCCACCTGCTCATCAAAGAGTGATTTCATATCGACAAACGAACTACTTCATATTTGTCCTCTTAACTTAATCCTTTAAGTTATAATTTCTTTGTATTCTTTTTTAAGTAAGAGAAAAAATAAATATGTTTTATAAGATTTCCCATTCTATTAATGTATTTGTGTACATATGTACATACACATATGCTCTCGTATACCAAAATAAATATATATTTATGTAAAATGTTTTTTTTTAATTTTAATAATTTATTTTTTTTTTTAATTTTTAAATTTTATTAATTTATTTAAAGCACATCGCAACCCCAAATAAATAGTTTCTCGCATAGTTTAGTTCTTAACGATTTTTTTTTAATTTATTTTCCAAAATTAAAAAAAAATTTTTATATATAAAATTTTATTTAAAAAAAATTAATACATACACATGAAAAAAAACAAAAATTAGATAAAATTTTTAATAAAAAATTGTTTGAGTAAATGTAAAAACATGGTTTTATTTGGGAAAATACTAGAGCTGGATTAAGACTAAAGATTTCAAAAAGGTTCGTGTATCGATATTTTTTTTACTTTAGCTCAAAAAAATAAAACGAATGATTATTTTGCATTAAAAATGATAGCCCTGGAAGCTGAAGGAGGGATTAGAAAAATTAAACATTGTATGGCATAACTTTTAGTGGGCGGAGATAGCGTGTATGTTCCACAAAAACGTTTTTGAGGAAAAATTATTGGGAGCCAAAGTGTTAAACAACAGCTCATAGAAAAAATAAACGATGTGTAATAATTTTTGTTGTTTCATTTTCACAGGGAGAACATAATTTTGACATTTTGGCTCTAATCAGCTGGGCTGACGAGTCTACCTGGTTATTTGTATCATGGAGTCTGTCTTACATTGCAACCGTGTGGGGGAACTCCGGGGCAGTTGTAAAGGTTTTTATGTACAAATTTTAGAGAAATAAACCGTGATTGCTGGTCAGTTATCCGGTGAGTATGCTAAATTTCAATAGCAAAATTCTCGCAAGTTTTGATACCGAAAACAGGTCCGAGAAACATCAAGGGGCGTTAGAAACTTAATCTTCAACAGATTAACGGACACCACTTAAATCAACTTTTCTATCTATAAGGATCAAGAAAATGTATACTGTATGGGGTCCCAAATAAATATTAAAGAAATTACAAACGGAATGACAAACTTATATATGTATACCCTTCTTACTAGTGTGGTACAGAGCGCTTGATTTGGCTTCCGCAAATTTGACTTAACCTTTTTTTAAATAAATAATATCAGTAGCGTTGAAGAAAAAACACTAATTACAAAAAAGCATTCTACAAATCGTAAGTATTCTTTTTACCAGTGAAAAAATTCAACTTATTTGGGTTACTGAACCGATAAAGCAATACTTTAAGCAAAAACAAAAGCTCCCCCCTTATTGTGGAAGCCGTTGTCGACGTCCACTTTCAACCTTACATAAAAAAAATTTTCTTTTCTCCTATGTTCTTTATCGCCTTAATAAATGACAAATATGGAATACCTTTTGTTCAACTTGTTATTTATTCGTTTATATAATAAACAAATTAGCGCTCAAAATAAAAAAATACATTTAAACGTAAATTTTAACTACTTCTTTTCTTATCAAAAGACGTTGTAAAAGTCTGATGCTGTAGAAGTGTATCCGTTTAGTGAGCGGAAACAGAGACTTGCCATACACGAATGGTATTGTCGGAATAACCCGCAAACAGAGTTTGACCATCAGTAGACCATGCCAAAGACAAACATTGGGGTTGGTCACCCTTAGTACCGTTGGAAACAATGTCAGGCCGTAATTCTTCTACAGTTTTTTTGCAGGCCAAGTCCCAGATCTTAATTGAGGGGCCATAGGCAACGCACAACCAATAGCGATTGGGCGAGAAGCACAAAGCATTAATGATGTCGTTGTGTTCTAAGGTGTATAAATTCTTGCCGTCATTCAAGTCCCACAAGAGAGCCTTGGAGTCCTTGCCACCAGAAGTGCAAAGGGAACCGTCAGGAGAAACAGTAACAGTGTTTAAGTAGCCGTTGTGGCCATGATGATTGTTCTTCAACTTGCAGTTCGCCAAGTTCCAGACCTTAACGGTGCGATCCCAGCCACAGGATACAATAATAGGATTTGAGTGATTAGGAGAGAAGCGTACGCATGATACCCAATCGGAGTGGCCGTCTTCCTGAATAGTGAATTTGCATTCAGCCAAAGTGTTCCACAATTTTATGGTTTTGTCACGAGAGCCAGAAACAATTTGACGGTTGTCAGCAGAGAAAGCAACGGACAAAACATCCTACAAAAATTGTAAAATAAATATTAGATATAGATTTAAATAGAAAATTAAAGTAATTAAAACTTATTTTTACAATGAATTTGATTAAATAAATAAATACGTAAGCATGTGCAATTTATTTTTTTTTATAGTTAAACACTTACGAGCAACCACGTTTCAAGCAGTTCGAGTAGTGTAAAAAACTGTTAAATTCGGGATATTCCTCAAAGATGATCAACCAGAATTTCTGCCCCGCATGGGCGACACATATTTTTTAGTACAATGATCTTGTTTAAATTAAATCGTTGCAACCCCCTTCAAAAATTAAACCTCCTCTAAGACAAAAAAAAAAAAAACTACAACTCTTAAATTAAAGGACCTTTGTTGAATAAAACAGTTCGACGCCCTTTCAAGAGTTAATATCGTTAGATTCATATACCGCCTAACTAAAACATCCTTACAATTGGCTCCAAGGTATACTGGAAGCTATACCATAATTTGCTCAATTCTTTCACTTTTAAACAAAATTTTTACCCAGCTACTTTGACCTACTCAAGTTTTCATTAAAAAAACAAATTTCCCACCTTAGTGTGATCTTCGAAACGACGAGTAGTTTTGCCGGCAGCCAAATCCCACAAGCGTAAAGTCTTATCCCAAGAGCCAGACAAAGCGTAGTTACCATCCGATGATAATACCACATCACTGATAAAATGAGAGTGACCGTACAAACGCTTTTGAGGGAAACCGTAGTTAGTATCTTCATCGCGGGTCAACTTCCAGACAATCAAGGTCTTGTCTATAAACAAAAAGTAGCAATTTTTAAACTATTAATTAAAGGATTGATAAGATATGCAAGGATACAATTTATGTATGTATATTTATGTTGATCATTTTTACACCACTTACCACGAGAAGCAGATATGATGGTGTCGGGATCTTTTGGATTAGTGGCGATTTGAGTTACCCAGCCATTATGCCCCAAAAGAGTGCCACGTAGTTGTAAAGTTTCAGTCATATTTTTAATTTCTATATATTAAACAGCGTTTCGCCAGCAGACAAACGTCTAAACCAAAAGAGGTTTTGTTAAAAAAGAAGGAAATAAAAAGTTCAGGAATGTAATATAGTGGATGACATTTGATGCATACACTACCTGCCGGTTGGCGGCGCCTATAAAACTTGTTTAAAACTTGGCAGTACTTTCCACAGTTGTTCGTCGAATATATTTAGGGTACACTTATCAGGTAGGAGCGGTTCTACAAAAACAACTAAAACCGTCATAAGAATGCCAGAGACAAATAACAAAAACTCACAAATTCTTTCTTCTTCCTTGTGAGCTTTTCTTACGATACTACAGTTGTTGTTAGTATAAAAGGAAGAAAATACATAAACATAAACAAAATTTGACATTAATATAACGAAATACCGTTACTCAGCTGTTTATCTGAGGCTACCTGATAAGTGTACCCTGATTATATTCCAAGGTAAAATAGTTCCCAAGATGACCGCTTATTTAGCGGCTAGACGTGCAAGTTTTGTCTTATATATAACGAAATAACGTTACTCAGCTGTTTATCTGAGGCTACCTGATAAGTGTACCCTGATTATATTCCAAGGTAAAATAGCTCCCAAGATGACCGCTTATTTAGCGGCTAGACATGCAAGTTTTGTCTTTCAAGTTGCAGCACATTCAAACTTTTGAAACTTAACTTATAGTCTACACGGGCAGAAGTTTGGCAATTTTTATACCCTTCACATAAGTGATAAGGGTATATATAAGTTTGTCATTCCGTTTGTAATTCCTTTATTATCCATTTGGGACCCCATAAAGTATATATATTCTGGATCCTTATAGATAGGGAAACCGATTTAGCGATGTCCGTCTGTCCGTCTGTCCGTCTGACCGTCTGTCCGTGTTATGGTTGAAATCAACTTTCTGAAGCCCCCCGATATCGCATAGACCCGAATGTGGTATCAAACTGTCACAGATAGTCTCGAGAAAATCGGTATTGAAATTCAGCAAAATCGCCCGATAAATAACCGAGATATAAGCAAAAAACCACGACTACCTCGGTTTTTTGAGTCTACAACAACAACAAAGAACATACTTTTACATGTAATAATAAAAAAAAACAACAAAAAAAGAAAAAAACAGAATCAGTCATGTCTATATTATTGAAACACACCCAAAACAAAAATTTTATTAGTATTAGTGTTCATACATATAACAGCGTTGCCATACAAAGCTTAATTTAAACATTTTTAAAATCGCTCCTACGGCTTCCAGGGTTCTCTTACAAAGGTAAAATGTAAGACCGACCCGAATTATTTTTTTCATCCAAACATTTTTGTGGAACATACTTACCCTCTATCTCTTGCCCCTGACATGGTTGCCATACAAAATTTTAAGAAATAAGGTAAAAACCGCTATAACTTCCCCGGACTTGCCCGTAGAGGAAAAAAATGTATCACAGACCCCCATTAATTTCTACTCCCAAACATATTCCTGAATTATACTTACCCCCTATCTCCACGCCCTGAGGGGGTTGCCATACAAAATTTACAAAAATGATATGAAAATGCCCGAAACTTCTTCAGAGTTGGCCTTAGAGCAATAAAGTGTCCGACCGACCCCTATTAGTTTGCCCTCCCAAACATATTCCTAGAACATACTTACCCCCTATCTCCACGCCCTAATGGGGTTGCCATACAAAATTTACAAAAATGATAAAATGCCCACAACTTCTTCAGAGTTGGCCTTAGAGCAATAAAGTGTACGACCGACCCCTATTAGTTTCTTCGCCCAAACATATTTCTAGAGCATACTTACCCCCTATCTCAACGCCCTAATGGGGTTGCCATACAAAATTTACAAAAATTATAAAATGCCCACAACTTCTTCAGAGTTTCCCTTAGAGCAATAAAGTGTACAACCGACCCCCATTAGTTTGCCCTCCCAAACATATTCCTAGAACATACTTACCCCCTATCTCCACGCCCTAAGGGGGTTGCCATACAAAATTTACAAAAATGATGTAAAAATGCCCACAACTTTTTCAGAGTTGGCCTTAGAGCAATAAAGTGTCCGACCAACCCCTATTAGTTTGCCCTCCCAAATATATTCCTAGAACATACTTACCCCCTATCTCCACGCCCTAAGGGGGTTGCCATACAAAATTTACAAAAATGATGTAAAAATGCCCACAACTTCTTTAGAGTTGGCCTTAGAGCAGTAAAGTGTCCGACCGACCCCTATTAGATTGCCCTCCCAAACATATTCCTAGAACATACTTACCCCCTATCTCCACGCCCTAATGGGGTTGCCATACAAAATTTACAAAAATGATAAAATGCCCACAACTTCTTCAGAGTTGGCCTTAGAGCAATAAAGTGCACGACCGACCCCTATTAGTTTCTTCGCCCAAACATATTTCTAGAGCATACTTACCCCCTATCTCCACGCCCTAATGGGGTTGCCATACAAAATTTACAAAAATTATAAAATGCCCACAACTTCTTCAGAGTTGGCCTTAGAGCAATAAAGTGTACGACCGACCCCCATTAGTTTGCCCTCCCAAACATATTCCTAGAATATACTTACCCCCTATCTCCACGCCCTAAGGGGGTTGCCATACAAAATTTACAAAAATGATGTAAAAATGCCCACAACTTCTTCAGAGTTGGCCTTAGAGCAATAAAGTGTACGACCGACCCCTATTAGTTTGCCCTCCCAAATATATTCCTAAAACATACTTACCCCCTATCTCCACGCCCTAAGGGGGCTGCCATACAAAATTTACAAAAATGATGTAAAAATGCCCAAAACTTCTTTAGAGTTGGCCTTAGAGCAATAAAGTGTCCGACCGACCCCTATTAGTTTGCCCTCCCAAACATATTCCTAGAACATACTTACCCCCTATCCCCACGCCCTAATGGGGTTGCCATACAAAATTTACAAAAATGATAAAATGCCCACAACTTCTTCAGAGTTGGCCTTAGAGCAATAAAGTGTACGACCGACCCCTATTAGTTTCTTCGCCCAAACATATTTCTAGAACATACTTACCCTCTATCTCCACGCCCTAATGGGGTTGCCATACAAAATTTACAAAAATTATAAAATGCCCACAACTTCTTCAGAGTTGCCCTTAGAGCAATAAAGTGTACGACCGACCCCCATTACTTTGCCCTCTCAAACATATTCCTAGAACATACTTACCCCCTATCTCCACGCCCTAAGGGGGTTGCCATACAAAATTTACAAAAATGATGTAAAAATGCCCACAACTTCTTCAGAGTTGGCCTTAGAGCAATAAAGTGTACGACCGACCCCTATTAGTTTGCCCTCCCAAATATATTCCTAGAACATACTTACCCCCTATCTCCACGCCCTAAGGGGGTTGCCATACAAAATTTACAAAAATGATGTAAAAATGCCCACAACTTCTTCAGAGTTGGCCTTAGAGCAATAAAGTGTATGACCGACCCCTATTAGTTTGTCCTCCCAAATATATTCCTAGAACATACTTACCCCCTATCTCCACGCCCTAAGGGGGTTGCCATACAAAATTTACAAAAATGATGTAAAAATGCCCAAAACTTCTTTAGAGTTGGCCTTAGAGCAATAAAGTGTCCGACCGACCCCTATTAGTTTGCCCTCCCAAACATATTCCTAGAACATACTTACCCCCTATCCCCACGCTCTAATGGGGTTACCATACAAAATTTACAAAAATGATAAAATGCCCACAACTTCTTCAGATTTGGCCTTAGAGCAATAAAGTGTACGACCGAAACCTATTAGTTTCTTCGCCCAAACATATTTCTAGAACATACTTACCCTCTATCTCCACGCCCTAATGGGGTTGCCATACAAAATTTACAAAAATTATAAAATGCCCACAACTTCTTCAGAGTTGCCCTTAGAGCAATAAAGTGTACGACCGACCCCCATTAGTTTGCCCTCCCAAACATATTCCTAGAACATACTTACCCCCTATCTCCACGCCCTAAGGGGGTTGCCATACAAAATTTACAAAAATGATGTAAAAATGCCCACAACTTTTTCAGAGTTGGCCTTAGAGCAATAAAGTGTCCGACCAACCCCTATTAGTTTGCCCTCCCATACATATTCTTAGAACATACTTACCCCCTATCTCCACGCCCTAATAGGGTTGCCATACAAAATTTACATAAATGATGAAATGCCCACAACTTCTTCAGAGTTGGCCTTAGAGCAATAAAGTGTACGACCGACCCCTGTTAGTTTGCCCTCCCAAACATATTCCTAGAACATACTTACCCCCTATCTCCACGCCCTGAGGGGGTTGCCATACAATGTTTACAAAAATGATATGAAAATGCCCACAACTTCTTTAGAGTTGGCCTTAGAGCCTATTTAAAAATTAGAAATATTTCATAAGTAAAAAAAATGGTTAAAAATAAAAAAAGTTTGGGATTGCGAAAGGTCAATGTGAAGGGTATATAAGATTCGGCACAGCCGAATATAGCGCTCTTACTTGTTATATTTGCAATTGTCAACATATGTTGCTTACACAAAAAATGACCGTGTGGACCGCAAATTTTAGCGTTAGAAATTAAGGTTTCCAACACAGAGCTGAGCAATTATGTTGGGACACAAACTGTCAAATTACGTTGATGTTGTTTTTTATATTTGAGTTAATAAGAAAATATTGAGAAAAATGTTGAAATTTAAACAAAAATGATTGAAAAACAAAAAATTTAATAGAGACAAATTTGTAATTAAATAAAAAGTAAAAACAAGATATATTATGAATTTTTAATTGATGTTTACAGCAACTTTCCCCAACAAAAATTTTTAGTTTGCGTCCTTGCTCATTTACTCTGAACACAATCTTGAACACAACAATTTTTTGTGACGTCGTCGTGCCGACGTTATATTGCTTGTACAAATATTCTACGGCAAATAATTTTAACAACATTTTCGTGTATCAAAAATAGCAATAAATTATTGTAATTAGCCTGCGTATCGTTTTACCACAGTCTAGTTGCAAGTAGGTAAACAATGTAATAAATATGGTATATAAAAATAAACTTTTGTGATTTGTTTAACAAATATTCTGCCACAAAGTAAGCATTTTAAGTTTATTCTATGGCGAGGGCATCTTATGAAACGAAATTGTTGATCAAGTTGCGTGCAGCCTACGTCACAACCATTAATTCGAATTAGTTTGTCAAGCAATATGTGTGATCAGATTGAAAGCGAACACTTAAACTTGTGGCTGCAGCGTTAATAATTTGCCAGATTAGCGGCTAACAAAAGTTGGCAGTCCTGTTAATACAACGTTTGGTAGCACATTTTTAGGAATATTTTTTTACCATGCATGATTTCACCATGAATATGTGCTAATATATATTTATCAAATACTGCTTATGTGTAAATGAGTTAAAAGAAGACAAATATAGTTATATTTGGCATCATATTTTAAACTTCTGCAAGAAAAATAGTAAAGCACTTAGTCAGTCGTTCGTCGTTTTTTCACTCGCTTGTATCGTTTTTTCAAGGCATCTATCGTGTTTTAATTCATTAAACCAATTTTGAATTTTTCTATCTTATCAAAAATTTTACAAATATTTTTACAGCGCCAGTAGTTAAGAAAATCGTGGTAAAATACAAAAGTGCACAAGTAAAAGAAAAACCGAACGTATACTCGCATATTTCTGTATTATATAAAATTTTTTCACCCATCTGTGTTAATAAGCCGTCAAAATTGAATCGACAAAGATTGACGAGACTTTTTCCTCCACTGCAATTGCAATGGAGGATAAAGCAACATCAAAAGATCTGGATCAATGGATTGAACAATTGAATGAATGTAATCAATTGACAGAGCCACAAGTTAGAACTTTGTGCGAAAAGGTACGTAATCGGCTAAAGAATTTTGGAATTAAAATTAAGTTGATTCTATTGAATTAAAATTTTCAAGAAATGGTAATAGTGCAAATTTTGTGTTGGTTCACATATACCTTTTTCTCTTTCTGTTGTGTTATAATACTAAGAAAAAAGGCAATAAACGCTAAGTGCCATCCTTGTTCTAATTTTAATTAAGTTGAAGTCGGCCATTTTCCAATAAGACTTCCTAAATAGTTCAAGAAAAACAGGGACAGCATGATCTATAAATTTAAAGAGGATGTGAAGTTTTTTGTGCTGACAAAAAATTATTGATATGTATGTATGTATTTGTATGATGTGATGCCTTCATTTTAATTATAGAAAAGGAATTAAAATGTGAATACAAAATGTTAATAATAAAAAGTTATTTATTGATACCTACACGTACCTTTAAAATTTCCTGGATAGTTCCAAGAAGAGTTTTTGCCTTTCTATTTGAAATTAATGTTATGTACATAAGTATATTGGTAGCCATTTAAATAAATATTTTCTGCAAAGAAGTAATAAATAGAAATCCTTTTAAGTTTTTTTTTATAAAGTTTCCTTTTTTTTTTTTTAAAAAACCTTAAGATAGTTGGCCGTCTTTTTTATTCCCGCAGTTTTGGTTACCTGATACGACATACATACTTATGTATCTTAATTAGGGGGTTTTCCTTTAAAAAAGAAATTGGGTTCAAACCGGTTTAATGTGTGTCTGTTCTTTCTTTTTCATTTTCTGCTGCCCAAACTAAAAATTCTAAAATTTTTAGGTAAAAATGCCATCATCTCTTAATAATATAAGTATACAGGTAATATGTATGTAGCATTGTATGTGTTTGTTTTATAGGCTATGCTTAAGAAAACCTGTTCAAAGAACAAATTTCATTAAAACTGTGTACCTTTATGCCTATGTATGCATGTAAACATATTAGATTTTGTGTTCTTGTCATCAATTTGGCGCTGAGGCATCATTCTAGAGTTTTAAAGAGGATATATGTATGTAGGTACCTACCTATTTAAGTACATAGGTATCGACTAAAATATAGGTACATATGCATACATACGTATAGGCTTGCAGGTATGTACGGATATGTTAATATGCAGGTATACAATAATTTTCTTTTCTGTTTATCACAAAAGAAAAACTTATCAAGACGCAGGTATACCCCAAGCTAATTTTTACTGATGTGTGCAATTTGACACTACGGGTGGCGGACACGTTAGTTAGGGCTTAATATTTGATATGTTATATGATATGTGCATAGGTATATCATTTTAAAAAAGAAAAAAAAATCATGTCCTTATAGGTATTCAAAAATTATAAAGTTATAATTGGGAGAGTGCTAAAATATTAAATAACCCCAGTAGATCAGTGGTAAATGCACGAGTCTAGGTAACACAAAAGGAGCGAATTAAGCGGACCCAAGTGAGCTGCATCCTTTCCTTTAACGGATGCCTATTCTACCTAACCTTACCTTAATTTGTAGGTATGTATGTATATACAAATAGATGAATCAGACATTTAAAAAATATTTATCGGCAGTTTAACTCTTGTTGAAGATAAGGGTTATCATTCTTTTCCTACACAACCTCATATGTACTATGTATATACGTAATTCAACTACCAAATACCTATACTTTTAAGATCAAAAACAAAATTAAATAGGTATAGGTATATTTTTTTGGTTAATTTGTAGGTATACCAATTACTAAATAACAATTTTATTTACAAAAACATTGTTTAAAATATTTATGAATTAATTATTAGATATGATAAGATACATAGGTATTTTCTAAATGTTACAAAAATGTGTGTTTTTTTTATAAATTTATGTGAAATTCTATAAAAAATCCCAAAAAAACTTAATACTGTCGCAAAACAGAAATGACAATTTAAATAAATAAGTACCTACATAATTATATACTAAAAACAAACTTATTGACAGATGACCTTGCGTTAAAAAACAATGCAACCAACATAACTAAATAAATTAAAGAATAAACTTTCAGTTGCACAAAAAATAAACAAACTAAATTGTCTCTGCACTATCAAGCAATGTTTTTCTTAATTAAATAATAACGTTAATTGCAAAGTCGATTTTCTTTCCTGTAAATTTTTTTTTATTTCCGTCAACCGAATTTTCACAAAGTTGTAACTGATATTGTTTTTACAGGTTAACTCAACTGAGTTGAGTTGTAAATCACTGTAAGTGGGTTAAATTTAATAAAGAAATTTTTTTAAAATAATATACATAGGTACCTATTCATATTCATACATACATACATACATATGCATTTACATATGTATGTATATCTATGCATGTGATATGCATACGTAAAACATTACGTAAAATTAAAAAATCAGTTTTAATAATTACAAATGCAAACTTCACTTTTTAATATTAATTTTGTACCTAGGTACATACCTACATATATAGTACAGACATGAACTTACATACCTATGTATTTTTGAACGACTTAACTTGGTATTTATGTACGTTTATAGATCGTTCTAGACTGCACGTCTTTATACTTTCTTTAATTAATCCAAACTTTTATATTTTTGTTATTTCTTTTTATTCTATAGGTATAACTTGGTGGTTGGATCTAAAATATACTTTCCTATATACCTACATGTTAATGACTGACAGTTATTTTGTATATTGTCATATATTTGAATTTTACAGAAAAAGCAAAAAACATAATTTTGACTTTGAATAACTTTGTGGTTAAAGATATTGTTCATCGTATATGATAGTTTGTTTCTACAAAACAAAATTTTTTCTTAAGGAAAATAATGACACGTTAATTTGAATAATCGATATAAAAGCGTTATTTCTGATCGCAGAAATCTAAAAATCGGTAAATGCATGAAAATTAAATTAGAGAATCATACCTATTCAATCAAAAAATCTGCTTCAACTAACCAATAACTCAATGACCTAAAACTATTTAAATGCAAATAAATAAATTAAACCCTTTTATCACTCGTTTTTTTTTAAGTTTTTACAAATAGAAATACATAAATTGAAAAATAAAATTGAAATAAAAAAACGCTTCTGCCTTGATAGTGATCTAATGTAGTACAAACGTACTTTGTATATACATATGTATGTACGTACACATATATTTTACGTATATGTATGTAGGTAGCTTCTTACTCACAGACACAGACTGTCTGACTTTTAAAATAAAATATGAATGCCTGTGTTGCGTTTGTGTAATGGCTGATAATTATTTTTAAATTTGTTGCAATTAAAAATAAACCATTAGTTGAATCAGAACTACATATAGTACTAGTGTAACACTGACTGACTGACTGTAATATGGTCACTTAAAAAGGGGCAAAAATTGTGAGAGCTTCCCTTTTGTACAAATTTTTTTAATTTTAATTTATTATGCAGCACTATTTTGTTTGGCGTTGTGATAAAAAAATCTATAATTGGGTTTTCATTTGCCTTCTTTTAGGATACGATCAGATCTGTTAAATATATATCCCAAAGCGTAACCACAAATAATTATAGGCTTAAACTCCTTTATTTATTAGGACACACAAGTACATATCTCTAAGAAAAAATTTATTTTATTGCAAAAATTTACAAAAAAGACTAATAAATATATCGTAACTATCTTTTATTGTAGGCTAAGGAAATTCTTTCAAAGGAGTCAAATGTTCAAGAAGTTAAATGTCCTGTTACAGTATGTGGTGATGTGCATGGTCAGTTTCACGATCTTATGGAACTATTCCGGATAGGTGGCAAATCTCCCGATACAAATTATTTGTTTATGGGTGATTATGTAGATCGCGGATACTATTCGGTAGAGACTGTTACATTATTGGTGGCGTTAAAAGTACGCTATCGCGAAAGAATTACCATATTGCGTGGCAACCACGAATCGCGACAAATTACACAAGTCTATGGTTTTTACGATGAATGCCTGCGCAAATATGGCAATGCAAATGTTTGGAAATATTTCACCGACTTGTTTGACTATTTACCATTGACAGCGTTGGTCGATGGTCAGATATTTTGTTTGCATGGTGGTCTTAGTCCATCTATAGATAGTTTGGATCACATCCGCGCGCTGGATCGCCTTCAAGAGGTGCCGCATGAAGGGCCCATGTGTGATTTGCTCTGGTCTGATCCCGATGATAGGGGTGGCTGGGGTATTTCACCACGTGGTGCTGGTTACACCTTCGGTCAAGTAAGTGTGGGGCTTTTTAAAACTAGTTAACATTATTAGTACTTTTTTTGTTTTGTATTTTTTTAAAGGATATTTCGGAAACATTTAATAATACAAATGGTCTAACGTTAGTGTCCCGTGCCCATCAGTTGGTTATGGAGGGCTATAACTGGTGTCATGATCGTAATGTTGTCACAATCTTCTCAGCGCCAAATTATTGTTATCGCTGTGGTAATCAAGCGGCTCTTATGGAATTAGACGACTCATTAAAATTTTCATTGTAAGTAATGCAAACACTTTTTAAAATTTTCAAAAGGCCATAATTACCAAAACATACATACATACATACATACATAAATACATACATACATACATACATACATACATACATACATACATACATACATACATACATACATACATACATACATACATACATACATACATACATACATACATACATATGTATATGTATGCATACAGCTAACCGACCTTTTTTATGAATCCTATGATATTTCCCAGCGCACAGCCAGAGACCTCACCAAGACCTCTGTCTTCCCAACCTCCTCTGTCGGCGGATTTGCAGCCTAGGGCAATGGCGGACAAGTGTCTCTATATCCTCCTCATCTCCGCACAACCTGCAAAAATCCGTAGAGTTCCTGTCCCATTTATTCAATATGTATCTTACATCGCAGTGCTCTGTGAGAGTCGCACAAATGCACCTTAGAACGCCCCTGCTCTCCTTGAGCAGCAGGTCGGTGTCCATCCTGTCGCAAAAGTCTGGATATACCAGAATCAGCCCTGTCCCTCCAAGTTTGGGCGTCCTAGTCCATTGTTTAAGCACCAATCAGCCCATAACAGAAACCCAATGGTGGCCTTACCAGCTTGCAACCAAGTCCAATATCCCGGGCTAATTTCATCCTTGCCAGTTCATCGGCAGTCTTATTTCCGGCAACGCCATAATGACAGAACCCAACAGAGCCTTACCCTGCGTGTTGCCAAGTCTAGCCCTGACATAATGTCTCTCTAGAGCCTTGAGCGCGCCCTGGCTATCAACGTTGATTGTTACGTCGCCTCTTTCATCCGCCTCTTCCCCTACCAATTCTGCGGCCCTCGTCGCCGCCAGAACCCCAGCCTGGAAAACGCTGCACTCGTCCGAAAGTCTGTATAACCTTTGTATTACATATAATGGTTGCTAAAATTATTTACATATGTAATGAGGCGTGCTTTAAACGACAAAACCACATTATCTAACGCATGACTTAATTTTTACTAATACTAAACAGTTAGTTAATGTTTTTTGAAGGTTGCCAACGTACATGCATATATGTTTTAGTTAATATTTGGACTTCCTTTTTTATAAAAATATTTAAATAATTATTTATCAGTGTGTTTATTTATAAACGATTTTTTTTCATATTTGGTTTTAAATATTTGTACTTCGCAGACAAAGAAGTAAATATGTATTGTATATAAATTACTTAAACTGCTACACAACAATAAAGTTTATTTAAATATGTAATTAGAAAAATGTTAAAATATGTATTCAAAAATCTTGTTGATAGTAGGTATAATGAAATATTTATTTGTTAAACGGATTAGCAGATATTTTTAGTACTTTTTTGTACAATTTATTTGTAAACAATTTTTTTATTATTTATTAGTATACATATATCCGATTTAATATAAATTGTATTTAATTTTTTTTATTTTACAGCCTACAGTTTGACCCAGCACCAAGGCGTGGAGAACCACATGTTACACGAAGAACACCAGATTATTTCCTTTAAGAAAATTATACACACAAAGTTACATTTACATTAATTTCTACATAAAATAAAATTGATAATAATAAACAACAACAACAAAGTATCGTAATGGAAAAATGCAAAAATAAAAAAGAAAATAAGTTACCAACAATCAGGAAAAATCTTTGGATCATCATCATCATCGACATATGATTGTCGTCGAAATTACAGGCCATCGCCATCAACAGCAGACACAAATTAACAATCGATATTAATAATGTTTCGGATGGATGTTTGGATAAATGCAATGGTTGATGATGAGAGATAAGATAGTGTTGGAGAATGAGAGAAAAAAGAACTAAATAAAAGCAGCGTTAAGAAAAAAATTTAAAATAAAAATAAAATAAAAAATAATTTATATACAATTAGTTACAACAAAGCTGTAATTTAGAAAACAAATAAAAAAATTAAAAAAGAACATACTTCTAATAAAAATAGATAAAAATTTTAAATATTAACAAAATTGATGATTGAAACATGAAACTTGAAATAACCCCCCCTTACATGCATCTCTTTTAATATCTGAAAAAAAAACAATGATATACCGGTCGTTATTTAAGCATTTGGCAAGAATCCCTGAAAACAAGGAAATAAACATTTGACATGCCAGGTGAAAAGCGAAAAACAAGTATTAAAATTATTAAGGACCTTTATAAAAATGGGCTCAAATAATAAAAGCATAACTGCGTACACCACAAAAAACAAAAACAGTTAATAAATAAAAAACTAAAAAATTTGAAATAAAGTTTTAAAATATTAGTAAAAACAAATTAAAGATTTGTAATTAATTAAAACATGAATAAGGCAAAACCGAGGTATTTCGAAATTCAGGTATTCTCTCAATATTCACTCCTTAAACAAATTACATAGTATATTACAATACATGCAAAAACTGTTTTTTAACTGAAAACAACTGCCTCTCCTACAAAATACATCCGATTATTTACGTAATAACTTTAAACATTCTCTTGCGAAAAACCCAAAAAACAACATCACACACATCTACAAAAAATTTTTATTAAAACGAAATAAAATTAAAAACACCACAACACACAAGCATTTTAAAAGATAATAATATATAAATAACAATTATACAGAATTTAACATTATTTGCCACAAAAGTCTACAAATGATTTAGAGTATGAACTGCTTGTACTCATTGTATTTTTTGATTTTATATGTAAGCAAATCTTACTTAATTTAATATGGTATTCAAAAAAGTTTTCTACTTAAAATAAAACTCAAAAATTTAAGTCAACGTTTTACAAATTGTTTGAAGTTGATTTAATTTTTAATTAAGCACATTTGAAATATTTACGCCGTTGCTCATAATAAATTATAAAAGCTAAATAAATGTTATCTTTCCGAAAAAATTTACCACAAACGACTGTTTACTGCAAATTGTGAAGGTCGCTCTTAAATTTCAAAACTCTTCTTTTATTTGCTTTTTTTTTGCTACAACAACTCAGATATTTTGGAATTTTAATTTTTTTCCAAAAAGTAAATAAGGTAGAAAATGTGGTTTAAATAAACATGAAACGAAGATAAATTGCTTTTTTAATTTAAGACAAAGATTTTTTTGTAGTTTAATACATTCAAAGATTTGAATACAAACCTAAAGGTTTATTATGTTATTCGATTCGAATCGAAAAGACTTTCGAAAGGAATTTTCGATTTCCGAACGTTTGTAAATAATTTTCGGAAAATCGTATTAAGTTATTCATTTGTAAGAATTCAAAAGATTTTCGATTAGAATCGAATTACATAACACCCCTAAAAAGTTGACATATACGTTTTTTTCTTTACGTTTGCTCTAACAACAGTTATTAAATATAAGGAAAACGTTGACACAAGTTACCTTTAACAGCAACACGATGCAACCGCTAGTGGTTCAAGGCCTGTTCGTAAATGCGTTACTGCGCTGCACTATGACTTCTAGGGTAGCAAAAAGAACTTTCAAATGCTTCGATTTACCTCGATTTTTTTTTTAATAAAAATGGCTAGAACTATAGAAATCATCACCTCTTAAATTTTTTTTGGTTTTTGTAAAAGTTTGCGCTTGTGATGCAGTGCAGTGTTGCATTTACGAACAGACCCTCAGTGTCTAATGTTACGAACAGACCCTCAGTGTCTAATGGAGACCGTCGGTTATAAATATTTGTAACATCTTTCAGTTTTTTGGGTCGCTTTTGCCTTGTTTGCAACTAACTGTTAACCTTAAAGCTTCCAGTTTGTCATATTTGACAAAAATAATTTATTAAAATTTTCTTTAAGGTTTGCTTATTTCGAAGACATTTTTTGTTTATGTTTTTAACATCCTTCCTAATTGAAATTAGTCTTTTTCTTGTTAAATGAGAAAATCTGTAAAACTAAACAAAAAAGTAATACACATAACTTAAAAGTTTTTTAAATATCTTTGCCCTAGTATTGGTAATACTATGTAGTATAGTAGCAAACATACATAATTAAAATTCTGAGACCGAAATAAATGATTTATATTTCCGATGCATTTTGCGATTCCGTAACTCGTATCGGTGCAATTTTAAGTTTTTGTTAAAATCTTTGTAAACTTTTGTGGCCTTTTTTTTTAAATATGTAGTAAAAACAAAATTAATATAAAACAATTAAAAATCTGAACAACAAATAATCAATTGAAAAAAATTTAAAATGCGTTTAAAATTTAAAAATAAAAAAAAAAATTTATAAAAAAAAAATAAAAATCACCGATTATGACCTTAATTTCTTTTTCATAACTTTCTATTATGTATTATTTTGAATAATTTTATAATAAATTTTTTAAACTAAATTTTTTTAATATACTTAATAAAATTGTATATTTTTTATAAAAACGGCTATTTAATTAAAGCTTTGTGCCATTTAAGCTTATGCAAATGAATAGCAACAATATTTTTGAGTTAATAAAAATAACTGTTAAAGGAAATTAAGGACTTTAATTACTTTTTTTTATTTAAATAAAATTGTTTTCGTTTTCACAGAACAACGGAAAGAAACTGTCCTACGCTGAGTCTCCACTTAGCAATTTTCATTGCGTGGAACAAGCAACAATGTCGGCAAAATAACGGTTCAACGTGATTTAAAATCACTTGTGATTCACTTGTGATCACTTGTGTTATTTATTTAATTATTTTATCGCAAAACTTAAAATTAGGTTTTTGAAAATATAACCAAGTAAATCTAAATCGGCTGACATTTAGCTGACAGCTTTAAAATCACAAACATTTAAAAAGTTTTTTTGTTTTTCTTGTGATTTCAAATTACTTTCATCAAAAGGACATGCCTGTAAATCAATATTTTTTTATATTTCTACCATTTTCTTCCAAGGAGGTTGCTAAAACTATAAAATAAAATGTCGGAAATACTAAAATGACAGCTAATTGCTAATTGTTTTAGCAATCATTTCATAATGGATTGCTACATATAACAATTTGCAGTCCACACGTTGCAATTTGTATGAAAGTAATCAAATTTGACAATTGCCGCAATAAATATACCCTTTATTGCGAATGTCAAAGGCGACACTATTGACGTCGACTTGCAAATCAAATTACTCTTTAATTATTTATTATTCGTATTTATTTTCTTGAAAATATCGATAAAATGTCTTCGTCAACACATATCTTCAAATTAGTACCGGGTTCGAGAAAAGTTGGTATCGGCAAACTAAATTAAATTAAGCTAAAGATGGACGTCGACAACGACTTTCACAATTGCTACATGTAGATCCTAAATTAAATGGCACTCAAGTATTTTTAAGACACCGTTTTTACAACTCGCTTTTTGTTTTGACTTACACAAAATTTTTTATAATATAATAGGTAGAACAGGCAGCCGTTGAAGGAAAGGATAGGATACAGCTCACTTGGGTCCGCTTAATTCGGTCCCTTTGTGTAACCTGGAGAGGCAGATAGAATAGGTTGAGAAGGAAAGAAAGAAGAAATTTAGAGAAGAAAAATGAAGCAAACTTTCCAGATCTCTGGTGGGAATCGAACCCACAACCCCCAGACTGGTAGACTCGTGCACTAACCACTGATCTACCGGGGCACCTATAATATAATAAGTCTACACACAACATTCGCTTAAAATTTATGCCCGTATTTCGTTTATTTTTTGTTAATATAAAGTTCTTCAATAAAAGAAATTATATATAATAATTTTTTTTTGGAAATACAAAGAAACCAAAACCACACAATCCTTACAATATTTAAAGTCAGTTGAAAGTGAACTGAATGTGGTATAGTTAATGGAGTAGTGGCCTTTTTGGATACCTAAGGGGCATTTAATAATGTTGAGATGGAGCCAACTCTTTGGACTCTTGAGTTAGCTGGTTTTTCTAGCCTAGTCACCTGGATTGACGCAGTGCTGACGAACCAAATAATCAATGCAAAGCTAGGTGATGTCTCCGTAAGGAGGTTTGTCACTAGGAGCACACCACAAGTGGGGGTCCTTTTCCTGCTACTGTAGCTCCTGGTCGTCAAGCGGATTTTGAGGACCTTCAAAGAGGAGGGAAGTTTCTGTCTAACTTAAATGATTTCATGCAGGGGCGGTGAAAAACTGTCACGTTGGGCCAACTTTAAAGGATTGCGAGTGAGCACAGTAAAGACAGTAGAATTCACCGAAAGACATCAGGCAATTTCGTGGACTGATCGTTAAAAGCACGCATCTAAAGCTCTTTTCGGAGGCTAAATACCTTGGTGTTTTACTGGACCAGAGGATTTACTAGAAAAGGAACATCTAGGAGAAGGTGAAGAAAAGGCTTAACGCTCTTTGTGCCTGCAGAAACCCAGTTGGGTGCTGGGGCCTGGTTCTGCTGACTGGATAAGCACGGCGATAGGCTAACCTATAACTACCTAGGGTTGTTTGGCCGGCGAAATACTGTCTCGAAAGATTTCCGCGTAAAATATTGTACTTATAAAGTTTAGAGGACTACCTCGGTTACCTCTGGATCTTTTTGTTATGAACTCTGCAACCAGGAGTGCTTTGAAACTCAAGGAGACAGGGACATGGCGAGATTTTCGTTCGAAATATCTCAACATACAAACTGATAAGGGAAGGGCCGAAAAGCTGCGGGTTATAGCCATTGAGACTGAATACTTGTCACCCTATCTGGACTTCACATCACGCTAGTGGGATGCTTATCTCGGACAAATCGGCGGTAAATGGCCACTTGCAACTTGAGGGAACATGCATTTACACTGCTGCGTCTAGGACGAACACGGGAACTGGAGTGGGTATCTTAAGTGAATCACCCAAAACAGCAGTCACGCAGACTAGACCATCACTGTAGAACATTCCAAGCGGAGTTATTTGCACAATGGCGAGCTGCGGACTTATCTCGGCAAAACAACGGTCCAAGGGAAGAATGCATATCATTAACAAAGTCTTCTTTTTAACAATTGTTTTCTAAAATGTGGACATTAGTCAAAAATGCTCATCAAGCTTAAAATACAACGTATAAAAAATGTTCGGGGTTGTCATAGAATCCGATAGCTGTCGGAATCGAATTTAAAAATATCTAATAGATATTTCAGAGTTATTAATTAAAGTATTGTATTATTATTTTTTTAATTAGAATACCCTTTTTAGTTCGAGCTTCACATTTAAATTTGAAAAGTCGTTGCACAAAAGATTTAAATGTCCAATTCCGACAGCTTTTGTTTTTCATGACAACCCCGTTTATAAAATTTCAACTTTTGATAGTGGCTAACACTATCCTTTCTTGTATCAAAAAAAAAAGAAAAAAAAAGGAAGTTCCTTAATAAGCTTTTCCCTTTTATAAATACATAATAAATAATTTATTGGATTTTCTTTTAAAAAACCTTAAAAATATGAACCAAAATTAATCAATAATTAAAATATTTATGTATGTATGCGTATTTAATTTTTGTTTAGAAATTCAGTATAAACAATGAACATTTTACTGCAAAAAGTTTATGTATTTAAAAAAAATAATTTTTAAGTTAAAATGCACTGTCAAAAGCTATTTGCGCATGATTTTAAAATCAATGACAGCTTTTTGACGGATAAATAAATTTTAACGCTTCTATGATTACGTGCAATTCAGTTTACGCGCAAATCTTCTTTAGTTCGGTTGGCTAAAAAAAGTGTCTAAATATATTTGTTGTTTTTGTGCTAAATAGCCGATAAATTGTAAAAATTTTTGCATACATATTAGTTAATTAATAAGATGCCGGTCGCTGTTTTGTTTTTGTTTTGTCTTTTTTATTTGTTGTGTTTG
Organism: Melanophora roralis; assembly: GCA_963583895.1. NCBI lineage: Eukaryota > Metazoa > Arthropoda > Insecta > Diptera > Rhinophoridae > Melanophora > Melanophora roralis. The sequence goes on from OY757188.1 coordinate 108,713,912, forward strand.
TAAGGTGCAATAGTGTTAGTGGTGAATTTACCATGTGCAATGCGTAACAATCAAGGTAAGTTTCCAATTTGAAGTAACAAAAATGCCCTTTGTTACTTAGAAAGTTTTTTTCCGGTTGCCTTTCGTAACAAGAATGTCATTCATTTGCATCTTTGGCTGTATGTGTAGAAGCTGGCAAAGTGCATAATTATTTCCGTTTCATTCATTCACTTAGCAGGAAATAGAAAAATTTACATATAGGAAACTTTTAAACAATAGATGTCGCTGTCTCCACTAACAGAAAGGTGTATGTATGAATTCGCTAAAAACTAAAGAGTTGGTAATAAAAATTCTACCGTAAAAGGTGCTATATTTTTTTTTATATTTACAATTAAACTCGAAAAGAAAAATATATGTATATGAATTTATATAATATATTTTAAACAAAAAATTTGGTTATAAAAAATTAAGTCTTTAAACAGAACCTAATTTGATAAAATAAGGAAATTTTAAAGACTACAGTAGGAGATAATAAAGATGACAACAAAATTATACCCTAAAGCCACGGCGAAATATTGTTTCAAGAAAACTTTTAAAAATATATAATAAAATTTAAACTTTTTATAAAAATACGCAAAAATAAATAAAATTTTTTAAATAAAACAAGGGACTTTCGTGAGTTAGAGAGAGCTCCCATTCGTTTTAGATATATATTTTCGAACTGTTACTATTAAATTTTTTTCATATTTGAATTTAAAATTATTAAAAAAAAAACTAATAAACTGATGTACAATGTAGACACTAGTACTTATGTATGTAGATTCCCTCTAAGCAATTGGAAGTTAATTTTTTAATTAAAAGTATATAATAAGTCACTACTTTTGCTCTACTGGATAATAGTACGTACACGTTTTCAAAAACGCTTCAAATTATTTTTAATATTTTACATTTGTTGTAAATTTTAAAATTAAAAAAGTTTCTAATATGTTGATACTTTAATATGTTAAAAGTATAAAAATACAATTCTTTTATCGATACAAAAGTAGATACATTTTGGTTACATACCGGATACTGCCCTTAAGAAAGTGACTAAATAGTCTTTTTAAATAATCATAATAGTAGTGAAATGTTTTTCTCAAACGGGTACACTTTTTAAAGAAGAAAATTATATAATTTTCGATGAGTTTAAACTTTCTTTTGTATTAAATAAGTGTTGTTTTGAATAGAAATTGCTTAAGGGGATTGAATGTAGTAAACATATATAGTTATTTTCATATATTACATTACATACATTTATAAAGATACATATAACTTATTTATTTTAAACAATAAATTTTGCGATTATTTTACCATCTTGTAAATTGATACAAAAATATTTACGTAGAAAATAATGATTTGTTTGTAAGTTTACCCATCTACTTACATCAGTTTCTATTAAGAAAATACTAACATATTTACATACATACAAACATACATACATATATGTATGTATGTATATGTTTTAAAATGTCTAAAGAATATTCTATTGTTATTGTATTTTAGTAAGAAAACACTTTACTCCTTTTTCAATATTTTACGTGACTCTGTTAAATTTTATGTTGCTGCTACAACTGCATCTAAACAGATAGATTATGGCCAATTTGTGGGGATTTATTTAACACACAATTTAAAAACATACTTACATGTGTATAATAATATATTAAAGTTTACTCACATATGTATGTTTAAGCCATGTTATACCACCATTAAGCTCAATACAATCTGTTAATTTTGTTTAAATTTTATGATTATTGTCATGACTGCTTTAGTATTTCAAATAAAGCAAAGTGCATCAGGTCAACTTTTTAATTCACGCAAGATGTTTTAAAAAGTATGCTTTAAACTATTCATAATGTTGTAATAAATATATGTATAACATTTGCAAATAATTATTAAATGAAATATTATTCGCTTAAACTATTAATTAAAGTTATACTTAATGTCTTTACCCGATTTAATTGATATTTTCTATTGTTTTGATGGGTTTTTTAAAGTTAATGACAGTTCATAACTATAAACTAAAATCTGCAAATGAAATTTTAGTAGTTGTAATCGCTATTAATTGCTTACATGTTAATTGCCGAGTCATTTTCAATATTTAAATATTATTGTTCTGTTGTTTTAAAAATAAAATTTTATGTCTACAGTACGACAGTGTTGGATATTCAAATATTAAAATTTGAAAAGCAAACCAATTAAATGTGTAAATAGTTTAAAGGGCAACTGTTAACTTGTCATTTTGTTCGTGATTCCTACAATATTCGTATATTCTGGACCCATATAGATTTGCTAGTTGATTAGGCCATGCCTGCCTGTACGTCTTTTTGTTTTTTGAAATAAAGTTTTAAGTTTACTTAGATTTTGTAGGACAAAGTCAAGGCATATTCAACAAGGTAAACAAACTCAAGGCGAATTCAAAACATTCGCCCTCTGCATTTCCTTTTTGTGTTTGAACGGTAGAATGTCAGAAAAATTAAAAATTCCATATAAAATTTATTTTTATTTCGTATTAATGTCAAATTTATTTTAATCAGCTGGGTTCTCAATATTACCTGGTTGAATGTGCCTTGGACAAAGTCAATGCCTGTTTTCAAATAAATTTAAGCTACTATGATCTCTACTATAAAAAAAAAATTGATATGAAAACTTTAAAACAAATTTTTTTGAAAAGGTTTATGGAAAGTATTACCCCCATAATGGCTAAATTGTATACAGTTTTCGTTATAATATATTTTGAAAACTATCAGATGTGTCTTTAACTGCATTAGAACTATTATTTGGTCTGAAATATTTGCAGGAAAGCAACTAACCACTCCTCGAAATTTAAAGAGTATATGAGACTATGCTAGCCATTTTGTTTTAAGCTTGTGCACTCAAAAGGGCTTTAACGGATCTTAATCTATGTAGGTCTTCAAGCCGGAGGAAATATGAGCATTTATCGTTGACGCTGTCGCATCCAGTAGCTAACTTTTTTAATAGGGCATACTATTCGCTTAATGCTGATCCCCAAAAAGGGAAAGAATGACAACCCTGAAAATACTGGAAAATACCTGTTTGTTAAGAGCTCTCCGAAGTTATGGACAGTATGTCTAACTATCTAGATTACAACGGGATTTTAAGCGTCAGAAAAAGGGTCTTTTTTAAAAGACGTTTTACGTGGAGCCTACTGTCCTTTCTAATAGGAAAATGGTGATCATACACTTATTATTTTGGTGAAAATAAAGTACTGGCTCCAGATATTTCAAAGGAATTCGATAGAGTCTAGCTTGTTGCTTTTAACGTCAGTGAAAAATTCTTAACACAAAAAAGCACAGTTTACCATGGTGCATCGTCTGTATTAATGGATAATATAAATGTTTGGGAGAAACTCTTGACATTTTGGTCATAAAAATCCAGTGCGGTGTCCGATGAAAGGAACACGTTTTTCTTGTGTCGAAAGAAGCATCCAAGTGCCATGGCTTTTTAAAACGGTGAAGAGACTATTTTACACCAATCAATATTTATACTTTCATCGACTTCTCGCATAAGCTGCTACCATCTTTCTTTTCCAACTACTTCTGCCTCTTTTGCCATATGGTGGTGTAGGATGTTATGCAAGTCTTGAAAATTCAGCTGATTATCGTCTTATTACTTTGTAAAAATTAATGTTAAACATTTAAATTTTAAATTAAATATTTAATCAAATATTTTTCACTTTCTAAAACGCAGGAGGGAACAGGGTACACTAGTACAAGCAATATTAAGAGACTAGCTAACTATGATTATTTGAAACTTAACATTTTTTTGACGTTCACTTTCTCAAGCACAAAAATTTATTTAGCAAAATATTAATAAGTAAGGAAAGGTACGAAATACCAATTTGATAACTCGCCTTGATACAACCTGTATTAATGTACCTGGATATAGGTTATATGAAAAAGAAATAATATTGTTTAAATAATTTTATCAAACTAGTTAAAACTTTATTGAACATAAAATCGTTGAAGCTCTTCTCATGAGTTAACTCAACAAGTCTCTTTTATTTTAAGCTTTTGGTCTATTATATTTATTAATCAAATTAAAAAAGGTTAAAAAAACTGAAAAAAGAAATAAAAAATACTCAAAAGATTTTTTTCCTTACTGCTATAGTTTTTAATTAAATCTATCGATACATATAATGCAATAAACTTATACTTTGTTATCTCTAACAAATTATTATTTTGCCATTCAGACTGAGAAAACAATGAAAAATTGATTTCCATTACACATTGCTATGGATGTAAGTGCGATTGTTTTTCTTAACAATTCTTTATATTTTCTCTTCAGCAACCAAGGGAGTAGATAAAGCTACTTGTTCTTGTTGGCTTCTTGTTGCATTAAAATATCCCGAGACAAAGTCTTATTTATGATGATATAAATGCGTTTTGTGTTTGACTGTCATGTAAGAAATTTAAATTTTAATGTTATTTTCTACTTTTTTTTAATATATTTTCTTGGAAGCTTTGTTTGTTCTTCTTTCTTGTATTTTTATTTGCAAAGATGCTGAGTTGTATTTTATTGCGATTTATGATTGCTCAAATATCGTTTATCATATAAAATTATTTATTTTGTTTTTTTGTTTTTTCTTAGCAAAAAACATGAATTGTCTTGTTGTTTGCAAAGGAGTTTATTTTCTCTCTTAGTGTACTTGCTAACGTTTGCATTATTTTTACTTGAACTGCTTAAAATTTTTTGGTATCCTTTAATTTTTTTTATTAGTATATTGGCAACGCAGAAATGCAATTGTTAACTTAAAAAAATTTCTTTAAAATATATTTTGTTTAAAAAAGTATTCTACCTTCATAAATTTTTAAATCAAATATTTAAGCAAATGGTAGTATGTCTGCCTAATATTTGACATAAATCTTTAGCACAATTAGAGCTGACATCAATCTTTAGCACAATTAAAGCTTTAGACTGTTTTTTTTTTGACAAAAAATAGCAAAACCTCTAAAACAATAGCACTAAATCAATCAAGAGGACGTCAGTGAATATAAAAAATGGTTTAAAGACTAAAACGATAAAAATTTTTTGCCACTTGAAAAAATTCATGTTTGGAGATATGCTAAAGAAAAAAGCCATTAAATATTAAAAAAATTTTGGAATTGTAATTAATTTCTTTTGCACATTTAGTGGCGGAAATAAATGTATATTTTAAAAATTTTTTGCAAGAAAAACATGAAGCCGTATGTAGCTTTGAAATTTAGTAGACCATAATCAGTGTTTTGCTGTCTGTTTAACGTGTTACACTGCCACGGTCTTACGACTTAACAATCAATTAATGTTTGTACAGTAATATAAAATCGATCGATAATACTTATACCTCTTTCTTTGATAGTTAACAAGATAAATACAAAAAAATATACCAAATTTCGATTTAAGAGTGATGGCTCGACGCAGTTATTTATTTTTGATTTTTTTTTTTTCAAATATTAATTTATTTTTTCTATTTCCTGTTTTTTTTTTTATAAAAATTAGAAAAAAATATTCCTGCAAATTATTTCAAGGAAAAAAAAAAATTATTTTTATCTGCCCAAAAAAGTAAAATTCAAGAAAGAGAGAAAGCACTTAATTTTCAAAAAATCTAGTTGCATAACGTCAAGATACAGTGCTTTACTTGGCTCTACGATATTGTCTAGTGCCTTCTTTTCAAAATTCAAAAATTAAGTCCTTGTTTTTTTTAATATATATGCGCCATAAATTCAAATAAATTCCGCAAAATGTAGCGTACACGAGAAAATGTAAAGTTTTTATTAAAGATTAAAATGGTTATAGATTGAAACATCTCCCAAACGACTTTAAAGGCTTTTATATTATTTGATGTAGAATTTTAACCACGACATCTTTTAAAAATATCATTGAGCTTTTTTACACAACTTTTTTTTATTAATAAACTTTAATTAAAATTTTCAGAATTCTTTTTGTGAAAATAAGAGAAGTTAACTTCGCGTGGACGATATATAATTATAAGTAAGAAAAATGGAATAAGAACTTTAAATAAATTGTGGGGCAACATCAATATAATGCGTTTTTAAAATAGTTTCCATGTCTTAATGTCTGTTTTTAAATGCTTTAAATATTTGTAAATAAACAATTAATTTAAAAATCCTTGAATTATGATTGTTTGTTGGCGCTTTAGTTTTAATTACCTTTCAAGGTTGGTAAGCAGTTCTGCCAGGATTTCAGGCTGCCATAAGAGGTGTCTGTGTAAAAAATGTTTATTTAGGCAAAAAAAAAAACTTTTTTTATCTATTTAAAAAGGGTAAAAAATCAAGAAAATATAAATGCTAAGGTTTACTTTTTAAAAGCAGATACTTAAAGTAAAAACTATCTTTTGCACAATTATTTTATTACTTTGCAAGCATTTATAATGGTTTATTTTTTTACTTTCATTTTATGGACTAATTAAAATCACTCATACGTTTTGATGTTTGCTTTTGTTAAATTTCCTCTCTCAAATGACTGTTTTATGTCTTGATAAGCATTCGAAGGAGTGTATGTGTGTGTATATGTGCATGTATGCTAAATTATTTAACAAATTTTCCAATTGAATTTTAATGACTTTAATTCTTGTTGCTCTATTTCCACTTTTTATTTTTCCTACAATCTGCACGAAAAATGTTTTCCGTTACAATTATTGCTTCATTTCCTGTCCATATTCATTAACTTCCGTTTTTTGAAATAATTTCTTGTATTTATTTCTTTTTGTTCACTTCTTCACTTCGATTCATTGTGTTTTTTTTTAATTTTTCTGCATATATTCAGAATTTTGTTTTTTTTTTATTTTTTTTCAATTTAAGAGAATTTCTTCATTTTTCCCCTTTTTTTCCTTTTTTATTACTGTTTTATAATGGCTTTTCCATGTCAACAGGCATAAAATATATCGTCTTTTTACTTTCCCATATACATACATTCACTTATACAAAAACTGTATAATTCGTATCGTATTGTATTTGCATTTATGAATATGTTTGTGTGTAAACATAACAAATATATCCTTGTATGTGCGTAAAAATGGTTTTCGCGTATTAATATTTATTCATTCAACTCTGTCGTTTTAACACTTTACGATTTAACTGAGTCTGCGAGTTAAAGGCAGTAATGGCCTGATGGTGGAAATAAATAGTAAGAATTGTAGTTCAAAAAAAGGACCAACAACATAAGAATTGTAAAAGAGGATAAAGAATGTCAAACGGAAAATTAACAATTTCAATTGCATGTTTATATACACTCTTAGTCTTTAAAGTAGTTTTCGAACGGAAAATTGGCTGATAGTGTACTCTTTCAAAAGAAGGTATTGATTAAGTTTATTGCAACTTTTTTATATATAGTATGAATATTTGTTAATGTTTTAATAACGACGTTATTTGTTACACCAAGAAGATACAGAAAGCAAGTTCCTTATATGTATTAAATATAGTTTCTCATTTAAGGAGACATTTTTAATTATAAGAATTTGTTAAAACTTTTTTATCATATCACTTTATCAAATGATTTCAGTAAATCTGTTTTTGATTAAATTCAGCGGTCTTATGACCAACTTTAAGATGGTATTTGCTTAAGAAAAAATTTTTATCAGTAAAAAATTCGTTGTATAAAGTCCACAAAACAACAGTATTAACTTTAAACAATAGTACACACACACACACACAGATTTTCTACTTCTAAATTTTTCAAAACTAAATTCTAAAAAACTGACACTTGCATGAAAGTAAACCAATAAATTTTTCCAATACAATTTCTCGTACTTCACAAATATATAAATACACTCACATACATAAACTATGTTTTGCATTGTAAATAAAACTGTCTTTGCTAGTTGTGTAAAATGGAAGCTAAACTAAATAATCTTATTATAACTCACTTTAAAATATTTCACTATTTAACAGTTTGGTTATCTTGGTGTATTAATCTTCAAGTAAAAATAAAAACGACATTGCAGTGGTAGATATTGTTTGTGAGAATTAGAGTATGAATAAACCATACGATACTTTTTAACATTCTTGAATATCGTCACAATGACAACAATAACGAAAATAAAAACAGCAACAACAATAGAGACAAAACAAAAAAGTTAACATAAAGAAAACTGTAGCTATTTTGCATGATATCGATTGCCATGACATCACATGCATATTAAACAGTTGGTTTAACAAATAGAATCTGTTCGTCTGAAAATGACTATTTGTATTGTCGCATAAGTATGTGTGTGTGTTTAATAAAAACTATAGCAAACATTTCTTTAAATTCACACTTTTCTTGAAATTTCCAAAGGACTCATCAATGTTACTTGTTAGCTGACTGGTGTTTCAATTTGGGTGTGAATTTCTATGTGATTGTTGTAGCAGTGTATATTTGGCTGTTAAACTGTTGATGGTACTTGTACGCATTGTGTTAAAGCAGTCAACTAGCATACAGCTCTAGATGCTCATGGATAAAAAGAAAAGAGTGGGGAAAATGTATTGGTTTAACTTTAACATATTAGCATAATCTTAACACCAGCAACAGCATTTTGTGTTTCGTTTAATAGTGTAGCAGCATCGGAATCCACAATAATGTTTAAACAGCATCTGCTTAATCGCACAGATAATGATGTTTTATCATTTGTACTTATGAAGAGTTTTACTGTTCCGAAACTTATGTGTATTTTAAAAAACGAATAATTTTCACACATAAACGAAATCATTCATAAATAAGAGTCTTCGTTAGCTATATTTTTTTAAAGAATGATATTATACTCTATGCACAACTGGGGCGAACGACGAATTTCGCACTATACAACGAATTCTTCTGTTGAAGTCCGTTGCGTAAATTCGTCAACTGAAATACATTTAGCACAAATAAAACAACTGTAATAGAGTGACCATATTGAAAATAAATATTAATTAAGAAAAATATTTAAAAATATATATATAACATTAAAAATACATTAAGTGTTTTTTTTTGTGCAACAAAAAAAAGATAAGTAAAAATAATTTTCAAAGTAAAAAGAAATATTGTTTAATAACAAAATAAGAAAAAAATTTTATTCTGTGCCAAGTTATTCGTTGTTCTTCGACGCAAGAAATAGAAATAAACCTATCGCATGGTTCGTAATTATGAAGAATTTTAGTCGACTCTCTGTTTGTGTACATTTTCATACCCATAAGTATGTTTTATTTGCTAAGACAAATATTCGCAACGAACAATTAGTCATTCGTCCCAGTTGTGTTTAGAGCGGTGGCCCACATATCCGCACTCGCATGTGCGTGCTCTCTAAGCATTAAAGAGAGTAAGAATAAAAAATAGGTTTTGTAGTCCCTTGTGCCAGATGCCTATTGTAACCTGCTAGGATTTTCAAATTGTTTAATGGACACATTTTTGTATTTCAAACAAAGATTGCTTTAATTTATATCTGCGAGTCTTTAAAACAATTTGTTTCACACCGCCTTGATCAACTTCAAAATTACAATCATAAAATTTTTTCCTTTACAGCTTCCTTCATAGACTCTGTCGATCAGCAGATAGAACCGTTATAAAAAATATATATGTATAAGTATATGCATACTTACATACGTACATACCATCCACATTAAGTGCATTTAAATATGTATGTATATATGCAGTTATTTCTGTAAAATCAGAGACAAATTTGAGAAAATGAAATAAAGCAAACAAAGATATTAAATAAGACAGTGGCGGCGGTAACATTCCCCCCCTTGTAAGCGAACTAGGGACCTGTGAGCTTGCCATCATTTTTATTACCGACGTCTAGTACTGCTATTTTTGATGCGGGTCTCTCAAGCGTGCTGGAACTGGTTTTTACTTTAACGCGACGAACTTGACCATCTTTTGCGGTGGTTATTTCTGTGATGATGCCTTTTGGCCAGCTGCTACGGGGAAGCGTATCGTCTACAATTATGACGACATCGCCTACGGATGGTGGCTTTACCTTTTCGAACCACTTGCAGCGTCGTATCAAACTTGGACCATATTCTCGAACCCATCTTCTCCAAAATTGGTTTGCAAACTGCTGAGTCTGATGCCATCGTTGACGAAGATCATAATTTACATCGCATAAAGGTTTGTATCCATCAGCGGAACCGAGTAGTAAGTGGTTTGGTGTAAGGGCGTCGTCTTCAGCAGAGTCAAGAGCCACGAATGTTAATGGACGTGAATTTATTATGAATTCAACTTCCCATAGAGAACTTCTTAGTGTCTCGTCATTAAATTTGAAGGCAGGACACATTGCGTGGAGCGTTAATTTCACAGTGCGCACGAGTCTTTCCCATGCGCCACCCATGTGTGGCGCTGCAGGGGGGTTGAAGCTCCATTTTATTTCATCATATTTTGTGGTAATTTGGCGGAAATTTAGATTGTCCTTTTCTTCTCGAATAACTCTTTCCGTAGACTTAAAATTTGTACCGTTATCGGTATATATTTCTTTGGGAGAGCCACGACGACTTATAAAATTTTGAATACACATGATGCAAGAGCTTGTATCAAGGCTATGAGCAACTTCAATATGAATTGCCCGGACTGTAAGACAGGTAAATAATACACCCCATCTTTTTTCCTTGCGCCTACCTACTGCCACAAAAAACGGACCAAAAAAGTCGATGCCTACGTAGGTAAATGGGCGTTCAAGACTGGCTAGCCTCGCTTTTGGTAAAGACGCCATTAAGGGCGGTTGCGGTGCGGCGGACTGGTTCTTGCATCGTTGACATTTTGTACGCACTTTTTTATAGATCACTCTCAGTTTTGGTATGTAAAACCTTGTTTTGATTCTGTTTATTGTGGCTTCATGCAGACAATGATGAAAATTTTCGTGGTAGTATCGGACCACCAAAAAGGTAATATAATGACTGTTTGGCAATATAATAGCATTATTGCAGTTTAGGAACTCAGCTCTGCCACAAGCACGTAAAAGTTCGTCACTATCCAGGAATATGTTCAGTTGCTTGAGCTTGCTACTGGAATGTATTTTCTTTTCATTTTTAAGGCACCATATTTCGTCAGAAAATTCGCAAGCTTGGGCATACCTGAACAAAATATTTTTCGCCTTTTGTATATTTTCGAAGCACATACCTTTAGTTGTTTCATCTGATCGTATAATAGATTTTAATTTTTCGAAATAGATCACGAAGTTTGTAAGTGCCATGTAAAGTCGTTTCCAGTCTGAAAAATATTCTATGTTGATTGAAAAGCCGTTTGATTTGTTAATAAAAAGCAAGTGACTACGGATTTCTTCTTTATTGGGACCCTCTAGATCTGGACATTTGGGCCACACATTTTTATTATATTTTAAAAAGGTAGGTCCATTGAGCCACAAATCGTCATCGGCTGTACCAACTTTCGTTGCAAAGTCTGCAGGGTTTGATTTGGATGGTACCCAATACCACTGGTTTAAATTTGTAGACTCCAGAATTTCACCAACTCGAAACATCACAAAAGTTTTAAAGTTTTTTGGATCCATGGTCAACCATTTAAGAACCGTCTTAGAATCAGACCAATAAAAGCAATTTGTACAATGAAGGCGAGTTGCGTTTCGAATTTTCGCGGCTAGGCGTGTTCCAATTAAAGCCGCTTGAAGCTCTAGCCGGGGTATTGATATAGGTTTTAGTGGGGTGACCTTGGATTTGGCTGCTACGATAGAGACATCGACATCGTCATTAATTTGAACACGGAAGTAGCAAACTGCAGCATAAGCATTTTCTCCAGCATCCACAAACGTATGTAGTTGAACCTCGGGCGTAAACTTGAGTAGCTTGGAATAACATCTTGGTATAGAAAAGGATGCTATCTTGGGTAGATTCGAGAGCCAAAAATTCCATTTTAGGTGAAGATCATCGTTAAGCTGATCGTCCCACTTTATACCTGAGCGCCAAATATCTTGTAGTAAAATTTTCAGGCCGACAGTGTAGTGGGATACAAGCCCTAATGGATCAAAAATTGACATTAGGACTCGGAGAACTTCTCTTTTTGTAGGAACTACATCGGTGCGGAAAACATCCCTTCGTAGCCTCGAGAATCTAGAATTATACTGAAACACGTCATTATTTGATTCCCAATACATACCAAGAATTTTTTCTAGAGCTTTAAATGAATTTTGAGTTTCCGAACCGTCGTCGGATAGGTGTTTGCGAACGAGGTCAGAATTAGTTATCCACTTTCTCATATGGAAACCGGCAGCAGAATGAATCATCTTTACTTGCAGCGCGAGCTCTTTTGCTTCTTCTTCGCTGTCAACGCTATCGATAAAATCGTCCATATAGTGATAATATTGTATAGCTTTGACAGCTCGAGGGTACAGTTGCTTAAATTCTTCAGCATTTTTATTTCTGATGAAATGAGCGATGAAAGGTGCGCAGCTTATACCGAAGGTTAGAGCTTTCATCACGTACACACTAGGTTGCGATTTGTTTTCGCTATTTTCGAACCACAAAAATCGCTGAGCGTGCATATCTTCGTCTCTGACGTTAATACGGTGAAACATTTCGGCTATATCACCACAGATGCCAATTTGCCCAACACGAAACTCGATTAAAATATTAAAAAGTGATGTAAGTAGATCGGGACCACAGATTAAAAAATCATTTAAGGATTTGTTGTGTGATTTTGCTGCTGCATCCCAAACGAGACGAACCTTTCCTGGCTTATTTGGACTTAGAGCCACAAATATCGGTAGATACCATGTACGACTCGGGCTGGAAATTTTTTCAGAGTCCATCACCTTACGAGCATAACTTTTAGACAATAATTTATCAATTTCAAATTGCATAGTCTGCTGCAAGTTCGTATCCTTTTTGAACTTTTTCTGAAGGCATTTGAGTCGATGGAATGCAACCTCATAGCTTTCGGGTAGCGCCTGAGCTTCGTCTTTCCACAGTAGACCTACTTCGAATTGTTGGTTTTTCTTTATGGCTGAGTTTTCAAGAATTCGCATGGCTTTTTCATTTTCCGGCGATAACATGTTTTTCTCTTTGGGCGTTTCAAGGGCGAAATATTCCTTGACTTCATCGTGGAGCGTATCGTAACTTTTTTCGCATCCACATGTGTGTATGTTTAATGATTGAATTTGGTTTAAATGTGTACCACTACCTTGCAATGTCCACCCCAAACGCGTTTTAGATGCAATCGGCTGTCCACGTTTACCTTCTTTAATTTTTAACGGCACGGCAACCCTCCAATTGTTAACGCCTATAAGAATCATCGGTTTAGCATTTGTATAAGGTTGTATTGGTAAACCTCTCAAATAGGGCCAGTCTTTTACGATATCGTCAAATTTAATTGATTGAATAGGCAAACTAAGATTATTTACAGTTCGCACATCGTGAAGAATGAAACTATTGTTGCTTTTAGCGCCAGAAACTTCTAAGTCAACTTTGACAGAATTTCGCTCAGAACGAGTTGTTTCGCCAGTCCATTGTAGCTCTAAGGGCTCTTTTTTACCGCTTAGACCCAATTTTTCGAAAAAGCTATGCTCCATTAGGGTAACGGATGAACCCTCATCTAAGAATGCAAATGTCTCTGTGTGAGCACCATTACAGTGTATACGAATTGGCAATATTCTGAAATACTGAGTACCTTGACTCATATCATTATGTGAGTTTACGCATCCACTACGACCTTGTGCCACTGTTTCACTTGCAGCATTATTTGCAGTTATTGTATATTTATGCAACAAGGGGTGATGCTTTGCAGAGCAGCCACTTATATCACATACCTTTTTTGAGAAGCATTTGCGTCGATGGGCATTTAAACACTGGCGGCATAAATTATTTTGTTTTACCACGTTCCACTTTTCATCTAAGCTAAGAGCCTGAAATTCACCACAATGCTGTATTTTGTGTTCTTGACTTTTGCAAAAATTGCAATTTAATTTATTTTGATTGGTTGGCTCTGAGTGAGTGTGCACCAAAGCTCCTTTTTTGGGTACTAATGGGGAAACAACTTGACTTGCAGCTCCTGCTATATTGTAGATCCAATCGCTAAAAGATTTTACCACTGGGACTTTATCGTCTTTTGTGTGCATTGCCCAATTTAATTTGTAGCTGTCGGGCAATCTATCGACCAGCGTTTTTACCAGCAGCGGATTATTTAAATGAGCGGTCAAGTTACAGGCCTCCATCGTAGAGCAAATATTTCTTATGGTGAGCGCATATTCGATTATGCTGTCGAGCTTGTCTTTAAGCGGAGTAATTTTTGTTGCTTTGGCTATCATGCTTTCCAATATATGCTCTGGACGACCGAAACACATTTCTAAAGTTTGAATTATTTCATTTACCATGGATGGAATAAGCAATTTGCTTTTTACTAATTCTCTGGCGCGACCACGAAGGCACGACTGCAACCGCATTAAATTTTCACCATCGGTATAGCCAGCTATTTCTGTGCTATTTTTAAAGTTGCTAATGAATAGGGGCCAGTCTTCTGGGTTGCCATCAAATGTTGGTAACTCTTTTGGGATTACCTGTCTCGCTGCCAATTGCGCTGCATTGGGCTGGAAGCAGGAAATATTTAAAAAGGAATTTGAACTTTGACAAATATCACCTTGTGTGAGGATACTATATTTTTTCTCCAAATATTGCCTTTGAAGTTCCTTTTCTTCTTCCAGCATCTGCAGTTTCAACTGTGTGTTGGAGTTCATAGAGCCGGATGATGTGCTTGGGCCACAAAGAGAACTACAATGTGGCTGTACAAATTTGTCACCTGTTGTTGCTCTATTTTGCAAAACGTTTTCTGAAACCTTAACTGGATTGCTTTTGTCATATCCATCATTGTTTAATTTAGACGGCTGACGCGCTTTTTTCCCTAACGAGCTAGGTGCATCTGAAAGGGATCCTTTTGTTTGGATATCAGGAGATGACGATGCCTGTAAGCCTGCGGTAAACTCTGCTGTGACGTTTGCGGGCGGCTGTGTTCGAGTTGCCATGGCTGAGGCACTATTTTGAATAGCAACGCAGGAACAGTTCCAGCTTATATTTTCAACGTCACTATTCACCCCAACGCATTCAAAGTGATACCACTTATCACACGAGTCGCACTGCACCATTTGATCGGTGTCTTTTTTTTTGCATTTATTGCAATTAAAGTCTGTATGCGGCATTGTTTTTTTTTTCTTTTTAACGAGACAGTTTTTAATCTTGAGTCTTTTTCACTAATTTTGTTTTTTTTTTATTTGATATTTAAATTGTTTTAAAGAAATGTTGGCCCTCTTGTCGTTGACCAAGTAAGGAATTAAAAAACAACTTTTAAAAGCGACTGTACTTTTATTAATTTAATATGTTTTGTACAATTAAACGGATTCAGACCGGCTTTAAAACAATTTGTTTCACACCGCCTTGATCAACTTCAAAATTACAATCATAAAATTTTTTCCTTTACAGCTTCCTTCATAGACTCTGTCGATCAGCAGATAGAACCGTTATAAAAAATATATATGTATAAGTATATGCATACTTACATACGTACATACCATCCACATTAAGTGCATTTAAATATGTATGTATATATGCAGTTATTTCTGTAAAATCAGAGACAAATTTGAGAAAATGAAATAAAGCAAACAAAGATATTAAATAAGACAGTGGCGGCGGTAACAATTTCATATTTATGAAAATTTTACTTTAACATAAGCGGCTTAATTTTTTAATATTACATTCCAAAACTTTTCCAATGCATTACTATCATATTTTAAACTTTTAACTATGGTCACCCTAGTGCCATAAGAGACAAATAATTACGCTCAAAAACAAACAATAAACACAATCAAAACATATAAGTGAATTGGTGTGCCGATTACTGGTTTTAAGTAGCACTGGGACGATCCTGTTTTTATGTGATAAAAATACTAAAATAAATCTTTAGATTCAAAAATTGTTACATTGTTTTGACTTGTCCTCAATTGCACTGTTAGTAGATATGTCTCGTGTAACAAGAACTAGTAACATAAATGCGACATCGCTTAGAACTGGAATAATTTTGTGAACATGTTATAAATAAAAAAACTTTAAAAGATTTTCTAAAAAAATCAAAAATATTCTATTAAGACCCATTATCTGTCTGAAAGGCTAATAAGGCTATAAGGATTTTATAGTACAAATAAATACATTTTCATTATTACAAGTATGCTTTTAACTAAAGTGTTAAATAAGCCAAAGGGAAGCTCATCTTACCTTTAAAGTTTAACGTGAGGTTTATTTATTTAAAATTGCCGTATTTATTATTCATTTGTTTGTTGTTGGTGTAGACAAACAAATCAAAGCACTCAAATTTGGCAAAAGTAGTCGGTTGGGTATTGCCATACCCAAAAAAATAATTTATAGTAAACAAAAAAATTAAAGGTCTCTTTATTGTTTACTTTAGCTAGAGTTAACTTTAGCTGAAGTTTGTCAAAAGTTTTTTTTGCTGGTTTAATATGAACTTCATTGCTTCTTACACCAAACAATTCTACATCTCCCCATTGAGGATTTTGTGGCTGGAATGGCAGTAAAGAACTTTTCTAGGTTTAGTGAAACGGCTTAGCGCCGGACCAGTTGGACACCACGCCGTCGTCAGGGAGGGTCGGAGAAGGTCAACTTCTATGGCAATCTGCTTCGACTGAATATATAGTCGCGAAACTTGAGAACTGGAAAGGAGAATAACAACTGTTTGAGGGGTATGTAGTATTAACTTATGGATCGAATGAGGAAAAAGGCACCGGAGTTCTTGTTTATACATCAGATTCGGGAGTAAAAGTGTTAATAAGACTTCCAGATGAATGCAGCGCTTTTTAAGCTGAGATTATGGTGGTTATGAGGGCAAGAGAAATGATAGGGGATCATATGAGAGATAAAAGGGGGAACGGGACGTAATATTTTACGTCGACAGTCAGGTAGTGCTCAAGGCTCCAAGAGGCATTATGTTAAATCTAGACTTGTGGACGACTATAAACGTGCTCTCAGGGTGATCATAGCAATAAGTAGGGTTAGGTGCTGTTGAGTGTGGGCAAATCTGACGATGCCGGTAATTAAGTTGCTGAGAAAGTGGCTGGCGTAGGATATAAGGCTGTGTGCAGACGTAATACCAGCAATAGGTTTATAGTATGGTTTGATAGGGACAGGGATCACGGACAGGGTGAGCTTCTTCCTTTGTTTTGCTGAGAACGCCTTTTTTTATCATTCTACATTTACTCTCAAGTTTGTTTTTCTTACTTTTGTGCTTTTCTTTAAGGATTAAAAATGGGCTCACATGCCTCTGTAGACTTTCAACTAAACTCAAAAATTTTTCCAGTAAATTCCGGTTTTAGTTTTTTTTTCTTCTTTTTTAATTTAAAATTGTATTATACGTTATTTCTAATCTAATTTATTTAAAAAACTTTTCTTATATAAAACTTGCTGGAATTTAAAAAAACATTAAAGTATTTTTCTATTTTAAATTTTTAGTATTAATTCCAATTATATATCACATATTTAAAAAACTCTACATTTTTTTAAAATTAGGAATCAATATTGATTGCAGTTTTTACCTACTGTATTTCATCATAAATCTTGTAAAAGTGGTTTTTGTAAAATTTCTTATTTAATTACGCTGAATTATAAAGCTTGCAAAAACTTTTATACTCGAAATTTCCTTTTAACGTTCACTTTTAATTGACAAAAGAAAAAAATATTAAAAATTTCCTAATTTGGCGAAAAAAGAGAAAGTTATAGGAGGCGTGTAAGTGTTGTGACTGTTTTAGTTTAATTTGTGTGTCGTAATTGTGGTTTTAATAACAATTACTTCATGTTGTTGCTATTGTTATTGTAATGACTTGTTTTACGATATGTTGTGTTTAATCTTTTGCATGTAGAATATCTGTAACTATCGGAAGTTGTTGTGTCATGTTAATTCATCTCAAATATTTATTGAAGCATTAAATTTGTTGTGATATTTGGCTGCAACATTTTTGCTGCATTTGCAGCCAGGCATGCATGCATACATGCAACATAAACATGGCAGAAATATGTTACTTGAAAGCAGAAAATTTAATTATTTATTTCCTTTAACATAACAATTTATATGAATTTTGCTGCATTCTTTCCCTGTTTGTGTTTAAAATTCATTTTGGCGTTTAATATAAAACTACTAATTGTAATAATTGTATAATAAGGTTGCCTTTACAATCGAAACTTCTATACAAAATTAAACATTTTGCTTCATTTCATTAACTACAACCCTTAACCAAGGTAATAGTGAATAAATTAATGTTGTTTAATTTTTAGCCTTAAGTTAAAGATTACAAAGTTGTTAAACTCATTAAAAAGTCATTCAATTAAAATTAACGCTTGAGGAAGGAAAATCTCACAAATACTGATACATTAAATGGACAAAGAGTAAAACAGAAGAAAATCTCATTTAGTTATACTTATTAAAAAAAAATTAAAAAGTTTAACCATTTTCTCGTAAATGACAAAAACATAATAAAAAGGAATTTTTTGATTTATATACACATTCGGGTGCTTATGTAAATTCATGACAAGAAAGTTGACGGATTGAAAATTGTTTTCTGACAGAAGATCTAAAATGCTGATGAACTTTTAGGTAAATTAGTTTGTGTAGGGATTTCATTATCTTGTTTCATACTTTTTTCTACTGATCGAGGTGAAGTGCCTTGTATTTGCATCAAGAAATTATGTTAAGGGAAAGAGAAGAGGGGGAGTAGTATTCGTGTAGATTGTATTTCAATTTTTCGATTAAAATAATGGAAGAAAAAATAATTTCAGGAAGTGTTCTTCATGCCACAAATGGGTGTGTATTTTTGAATGACGCTATCACTCAAAAATATCGTATTTTAGAAACGAGTTTCTCACCGGTAACCTTACATCTCAAAAACCCAAGAGGCGCTGCTTTTGTCTGCAAAAAGAATATATAGGATTTGAAGTTTGGCGTAGAAGGTCATTGAGGGAGCATTGCGAAACACCTAAATTGACTTTGAAATGAGTAAAACAAATCACATTTCAACCCATACGAATAGGGCGAGGCAAAACTCTTTATACCTCTAAAGCCTTATACGAGCTGCTACGTTGTTTTGCTGCAAAAAAAAAAGAAAAAAAAATAAGTAAATTAAAACCTAAATCATAAAAGAAATTACTTTGAAAAAACTAGTATTTAAAAAGTGTTGGTGACTAGAAAAACTGCTTCTGACTGTTTAGAGCAGTCGCAAGTGAATTAACACAAAATGCCTTAACATAGGTTAGTTGTAGCTGATTGGCTTCAGAAGCCCTGCAAAGACCCGTTTGGTTCTTTGTATTACCAAACAGGAACAAACTAGGAGCTACCGTTTTCAGTTGGAGTATTTAGATATAATGAAATAAAAGTTACTAAACGCCCTTTTGATAAATTTCAGAAGTCTCTTTTAACCAATCCCAGGTAATTTCACTAGGTTTTGGAAAAGTTAAGATTTAAAATATTTTTTTTTGGAGCTTACAAGCGCAAGACATTAATAGTCTTAATAGACTCTTCATTCGGCGGTATTCCACACAAGCAGCGGCTATCGCAGAATATTTGGGCCGCTTTTTTAGTATATGACGCTGTCCGACAACTTATTTGCAATGTTAGTAGAAACTTTTCAATATCTTGGAATTTCTTTAGGAAGTAGCAAAGTCTAAATTGGAACATGGACCTATTGCCTTACTAAAACGTTTGCCATTTTATTCCCCCTAATACCTCTGCAACCGAAAGCTAAGCGAATGTACACCTGTCTCAAAACTGAGAAGCTTTGAAGTCTTAAGAAATACCCTTGAGATTTCTAAATCTAAGAAAATAGAGTAAGTTAAGCGGTCATCGCGGCTGCTAGAGCCTTGTTTGAAAGAAATTGCCTAGGTCTCAAAACATATTCGCGAAGAAGTTGTAAACCATGTGGTTTGGGCGGAGCCCCGCCAACCAGTCGTATCCCTCCAATGTTATACTCGGTTTTCCACTTATGCTTACCTTCATGACTATTAGAAGCCATACATTGCAACTTGTTATAACATTTATCATGAGCTGCCTTGGCGTGTGGAAATAAAAGCTTGCTGTTTGTTAAAAGTATATTAAAACAAGTAAAATGATCCATTTTTAACTAAATAATCTATTTATTAAAGTTTCTATTTCTTTTTTTGGTAACATCCAATTCGGTCAAACTCTATCCCAGCAATGAGCGAAGTCATGTCCTACCAAAGTATTCCGCTAAGGCGTATTCCCAAGTACTGCAGCCCCATTTTTTGATTCACTCTTGCTAAAGAAAAATATTAGGAATTTTATTATCCTAGACTTAATAAAATTTTAAACTTATTTTTAAAGAAATTTTTAAGTGGCTCAATCTTATGCTGATAAACTTACAGCCTAAAGCTATAGAAACAGATTATATATATTGACCTATTTATACTGGGTTCTTTGTGATAAGCATAATTGTGTTTTCAAAATTAAAAAATCATTTAACAAATTTCATTAAAATATTTTTGCTTTTGCATACAAAAACTGAGCTAAAATGAACCCTTTTCTACTTTCTGTTCTTAAAAAGAAAACTCTGCATTTTCTAACCCCAAAATATTTTAAATGAAATTATAGAAACCTTGGCCTCTCATACCTACTTATGTACCTTCGGACAATCTTTGTTTACAAAAACGTTAAATGCCAACATCTTTCTTATTCAGTTAGAATTTACAATTTGAATTTTTTTAAGCAAAAGTTATTTATAAATTTTGCGAAAATCAATAGATGAGAAAAAAACATGACACAGTGTGTCTTAAATAGGAAAACCTTTAATTTCTTAAATAGGAAAAGTAATAAAAAGCCCATCAAAGTGAGAACAACGGAGAGAGGGTAAGAAAATATAAACTTTTTGTTTATATATAATTAAGTTCAGGATTGCAAGTTTTTATTGCAATAATAGAAACTAGGTGCTTTAAAAGGTTGTTTTAAACTGTCGCGATAACAGACGACAGGCAGACTGGTCGCAAGGATCAGTTAAAGGGTAAACAAAACAAAATAAACTTCTAAATTGAAAAATTTTTTATTACAGACTAATCAACTTTTAGGTTACTTTAAACCAAAAAAATCACCTAAAATTCTTATTTTTTTATAATCAAAAAAATACCTTTACGGGCACGTTTCGCTCATGATTTCTCAATTTTCTTTTAAGTATTTTAAAAGTTAAGAAATGTGGAAAATTAACCACAGTGCTTCGAGTACAAATATTATTTGGATATAATTACTGTTTAATTTACAACTCATTAAATTTTGTTTTTTTTTTTGTCATAAACCCCTAAGTGGAGATCTTCATTGGCTGCTTTTACTTTAAAACTTCAACGAAAAAACTAAAATGACAAATTTGTTGTTACATTTTTATTTATTTTCTTTATTCTTGTCGTCCTTATTTCTAGCATTAGTCTTATAAATTTTTGTTAATATAAAGGACTTCTTGGTGTAGAGGCGTTTTTCATTTTTATAATTTAATTGGTAAATTATTTATACATATTTGAACATACTAACGTACATACATACATATCTACAGAGTCTTCATTTACATTTATTTATGCTAATATCAGTGTGCAAGTGTAAGTTGTCTGTAGAAGCAACAGTTTATTTAAGAAATGAAAAGTCAATTTTTCCTACTTAAAGTTTTCATATTTTCTTTTCTTCCTATTGCTCCTTGGTTATTTCAGTTTGCTACTTACAACTTGTCCTATTCGATTATGAGTATTTTTATTATCATTATTTAGTACAGCTCGATGAGCATGAAATTTAGAGTCAACAAATAATTTTTTTTAATATGCGCTTGTACATGGTAAATAATGTAAAGTTTTTGTAAAATTCTTTATAAAGAAGCTGCTTAAAATAAATCCTGGCAAAAGCTGAGCATTTAATCATTTACCTAAATGTTAAGAGCTGAGATTTTTTGTGGTTTTTTTATCAATAATTTTTTTCAGTGTTTTTTTTTTTATATTTTTTTCTGTTTAACATAAATATTTGCATTTTTCATTATTCTACTCTAGATTTCATTATTCTACTTTAGATAATTTTATGATTTATTTCATTAAACTTAAATAATTTTTCTGCCTCTTGCACAAAACTGTCTTTCTTTTTTGTGATAATTCATTATTATTTTTATTATAATTATTATGTTACTAAATAAGTTATGCGTGAGTTCGCAAATTCAAATTAAAGTACAACAAATTTAATAAAACTATATTAAGCACTCCGAATGAGTTTGTAAGTGTGTTTGCTTTTTTTTCGCTTATTTCTTCAACAGTTCTACTGCACAAATTTTAAAAGAAAGTTGTACTTAGATCCTAAAATAAATATGTTAAGTTATGAATATGAGCTGTCTATTTGTATTTAAGTCTTAAACTTGCGCAAAACACACATTGAGATGGGAAAAGTTTTGAAATAAGTTTTTAGTACTGCAGAAATAATGACAGTTAGGATATGACAAATATTCAAATATTTTTATTTACATGCATAATTATTTTTATTTTGGGGTGGTATGAATTTCAAACTTTATATGAATGCGATAGTTACGTACTTTTAAAATGAAAAGAAAACTAATAAAAAACGGGCAAACAGATCAGTTCGTACCAATACTATGTGACAACAAACAATTTGCAAAGAAAATAAGTTATAGCGTGTGTATTATAGTTTTTATTTAGTTTTTATTTAGTAAAAAATATTAAGGTAGAGTTATTAAAATTCACGGAGGGTTAGATACAAGGCAAAGACACGAAGCAACAAGTCCTTTATAAGACTTAGGTTCAGTCAAGTATTAACCCAGCATCCATCTTTTAACTAAGTATTTGAATCAATGCTCGTTTGTCACTACTTATTTAGCTGACTGTTCCCAAAGCGGTCCCGGTAGGCTGTTAGAGCTAAATCAGTTCGTCGAGTTTGAGCTTTAATCTTTCGCATAATATGCCGGGTGGGATCTTATATGTGATGTATATGAGACTTTCCGTAATAGTTGCCTCAAACGGGTTCGTCTTTCTTACAATAATTTGGAGATTTTAATCATCGAACATGCTGTCATGATCTCATATAATGCAGATTAGCTGATGCATTTACATTATCTGATCATCTTCTTCAGTTTTAAACAGCTCTGAAGGTATTTCGTCTGCACTTTCGGTCTTGTTGTTGCTAAGCCGCCCAATTGCTCTTTTAACCTCATACGGTTTATGATTGGTTGTGGGTTGAATTCCTCAAACAATTTTTTAACCGCAAACAAGCTGGTGAAATTTTTTTTCCAGTAAGGTTTTTCAGTAAGGTGATTACCATTTTCAAATATATGTCTGGCATTTTACCCATTGGAAGAATTTTCTAGCGTCAGTCCTGTTTCCATATACCTCCATCTCCTGAAACTGCCGCCTTTAAAATTCTCTTTTATTTATTTAAAATTAAATGGGGGTTCTCCCTCCTCAAATCTCTGTATCGCTCCAACACAGCTTGAGTTAACATAAGCGCTAGTGTGGCCCTATATGCCACATTTTAAGCTTTTGTAATGGCTTTACTCTCGCCCTCATCGGTTCCTTTTGAGTCGCTTTCAGTAACCAAATTTTTCTTCGCCAGCTTTTGTAATGGAGTTAAGCTTACAATGCAATTGCCCATCGATGCCACCGAAAATAGAAGAACAATATTAATGCTCGTAAACAACTCTTTGCTATCTTCGCCTTTCTCTTTGCCTTGCAAATAAGCACAAATCAGGCTGACAAGCAGAAACTTGGCAAATTTTAGTCCAGCCAATCATAACTGCTTACTTTTACGGCAGCTGTAATAGATGTCTCAGTCCTTTATTTTTGTGAATGTCGTGTCCTTTTTCTCGTAATTTTTTGGTTGAGGTGATATTGGGTCTGTTTTCTTCGAGCACATCTACCAGTTGTGTAGAGGCAACTGGACTGAGAATAGTTCGTAAATTATAACTGTAAATCATGTACACATCATTGGGGACTCGTTTATTTTCAATAATTGCAACTTTTGTTGTAGATTTTTTTTCAAAGGAAAGGTTTCACCGCCAATACGTTAGCCGATACCTTGTTAGTTTTCTATACACCGTTGTCCAGGAGTTTTCTCACGGAGGTATAATAGACGCCTTGAGATGCAGGTAAAAAGGGTCGTACGGGTGAAACAAACCGGTAGCTTGGCCTTATGACATACACCTCCATAAGAAAACAGTATTCATTGGCCAAGAATTCGGTTTTGTGTGTGTTGTCGTAAAATGAGAAAAATAAAACTAAAAGTTATTTGTTTTATGAATGCATAAAGTTCCTAATTTTTGTTACTTAATTGCTGGAAATTGCTTGAATTTTTAATTAAAATTGTTATTTAAATTTTTTTTCTGTTCTGACTGTTGACTAAAATACGACTTTTTTTATTTTAACAAACTTTAATAAAACTCCAAAGTTTGATCTAATTGCAATCTATATCCTTTAAATAAACGCAAGGTTTTTTTTTTTACTTTTTTAGAGAACAAATGCTGTTAGTATTTAAACAACAGTTTGACAAAGAACTGAAATTATAATGGACTCATGTTCAATACATTGGTATGTATGCAAAACTTTCAATTGTAATACAAATAAAAGTTCCTTTAGGCTTTTGTACAAAAGACAAACAAAAACCGTCAAATAAATATACAAATGAATGAACAAAGAAAAATATACGTTTTACAATATCCATTAAGTGTGGGAACTTTAACAAATGTCTAGCGAAAAGAGAGCAATCCAAAATATGTAAAAAGAAAACTTAATAGAACAGTAACGAAAACAAAATCAAACATTAACTTCAGCATGTAAATGTTAAAAAAATATATGAAAAGTTTTATTTATATAAATTTGCGGAAGTTTAAATAAATTTCTAGTTAAGTGCTGGCTGGAATCTTAAACTATGCCGGAATAATGTTATATCAAATGTATAGTCTTAAAGTATGCTATGATTTTAACTCTTAACTAAAATCTAAACTCACGAACTGTTGATTTTTTTCGTTGTGTTGACTTTGAATTAAATTAACTTGCTGAGTTTTGTTAAAGAAATATATAATAAAAAGACAAAACCGTTAATGAGATAACTTTTACTTTCTGCTTATTTAATTTTTACTTATGTGTGTGTGCGTGTGCGGGTGTATGTGTGTGTTAGCACAACGTGCTTACATTTACTCTTAACGAATGTAAATTTGTTTTGCTTTACATGCGTAATTTATCATTACAAAGCTACCATTTATTTAAGAAACTCAGGGATAATGATTACAAAGAAAAGTTAAAGAGAAAATGAAGGTGGAAGTCTTAAGTTTAATATCAAATTCTTTAACAAGCTAACGTGATACGTGTTAACGCCTTTGCCATTATGTGCTTATGTGTGTGTGTGTGTGTGTGTGTGTGTGTGTGTGAATGTATACAAAGCTATAGCTGTGTATCAGATAGCATTACATATGTTACCTCATTAGTGAAAATGAAGCTGATTAGTCAATTAGCTAAACACAACGTATTATTAAATTGTTTTTCTGTAACTTATTAGCTCTACTAAACGTGTTTTGGAAAATACTCAGTTGATTATTAAGATGTTATAGGCTGAAAAAGGTCGTAAGGGACTAAAACACTGTATTAACGCAAATAAAAAAGTGCCATAAAAATACTCTTATGACTTTACATTTTCGAGTTTTGTTGAGAAATTTTATTTCAGTTTTTGAAAAAATAAGAAGCTTCCGAAACGCTTATTTATTTTAAATATAACAAAATTTTAATTTTTGCTTTAAATTCTTTTTTTTTAATTTACATGCACTAACAATAAAACTAACATTGATTTGTTTAAAAAAAGCAAGAAATAATTGAAAAAGTCTTGCAAAAATAGAAAAAAATATTTTTTGCAAGAATCAACAGAAAGTTCAATTGAATGCAGACATTCAGTTGTTTATTTAATCTCGTACATACAAGAACATACACATATACGTTTGAACATCAGCTAACTAGGCAGAGAAAATTAATTTAACATTTGTCTTTTTAAAGAGAACATCACAGTCAGTTAGTACAACATCACATATGTATGCATTTCCTTATTGTCCTTGTATATTTTGACACAAACACACACATGCATACATTTGCAAATACACTTGTTTGCACAATATACTAAGAAAAAGCCAAGGTATAAATAAAAGACTACAAGACAAGACTAGTGTTTGTCAAAAAAAATTTTCAATTTCTTGAAAGCAAAACAATAAAGAAAAAATTAAAAAATTGTCTGACAAAGAAGTGGAAGTAGAAAATTTAAAATATATGTATGTATGTATATATGTATGTGTAGTAAGAAAAATAGTCAAATTATTCTGTATAAATTTGAGATTTATTTATGCCGCATGGTTTATTTTAAGAGAATGTGGTAAAACATATACATACTTACGTACACTTAAACGCATCCTTATACACTTAAATACACATACTTATTTCCATACATACCCGCAGACTTAGATTAGACAACAGGTGGATTAAGAACAATCTATTTGTACGCAATGCATGTGTATAGTATTCGTACACATGTATAGCATATGCATTTGTGTTGTATAATAATATGTTATAGTTTATCGGCTGTATTCATAAAAATTTAAACACCATTTTAAACCTTTATTAAGCAAATTTCAATAAAGTTGTATTCATAAACGAATTTTAGCCTAAAAAACTTATTTTAAACCTTGTGTAAATACACAAATTTTAAAATTGGTTCGACCTTATTTTAAGCCCATTTTAAGCATATTTCCGAACCCTTTTTTGGTATTTTTATTGCGTTTTACCCAATTTCAAACCCATTTCAAGCAAATTTCCTAACCTTTTTTTTTTTGTTTTTTGTTATGTTTGAATTTTTATTTTGACAACTATTACAAACTATTGGCCTTACGGCCCTTTGTTTGAACTTGCAACTGTAGGAAACAAAACATTTGCATTATATGGAGAGAACATGGATGTTTTATAAATAAATATTGGGCCTTGTAGTTATTTTTCATTCATATTTACCATTTTTCAAAATTCAACTTAATTTTTTTCAGTAATGTTAATATTTTTATTTTTAGTGATGTATAAAAAATCAAAGCAAATAAAAAAAAAACTCGTTATTCAAATATTATTTTACCTTCAATAAAAAAAACTTTTAAATTTTACTCTTACCTAACATTTTGTTTTTACAGTTCTCTTTTTTATTAAATCTACATGTTGTCATTAACTTTTTATTTTATAAAAACAATATTTTTCTCAAATTCGAAAAAAATAGTGTGCATGCATGCGATTAATGTATGAGCTTATAACCATTGTTTTACATCACCATTAATTAAGTGACAAATAAAATTAATAGCGTTGCCAACATAAGCCTTAAAAAATCCTTAAAATTGCTTTAGTTAAAATACGGTTTATGAATACAAAATTAAAAAACAGCATTTTTAGGCTTAAAATGTTGTTTAGCTAAAATGTATTTAAAACTTAAATTTAGACTTTTTTATGAATACAGCCGTATGTACGCAGTATACATTTTTGAATATATAAATGTGTGTGAAAATGTTAAGAATTTATTTCGTGTGTATGTATGAACCTTTGACTTCTAAAGTGGCTTAAGTATGTAGATTTTTGTAAGCAAATATATAATTAAAATAGATTCAAGTAATATTTATAGACATATGAAATGTTAATATTTAACATATTCCTCAAAAATAACTTTTTATATTTGTTGCAAAAGTAATAAACATCTTAGTTGACTTAAGAAAAATTAAACACTTAAAACAACTGGATATTCACTTAAAAATCCTCGAACACGATATGCATTTAAATCAACATAAAAGTAGTTTATTTGAATTCAAGCACTAAAAAATTAATTTGCATAAAATCATAAACTAACTAATTTTACATTTGGTTTTAACTGTCAATACAAAATTACAGAAATTTGAAAAAAACTATTTTTTTTACATATGTATTTTGGTTTTGATTTTTGTTTATTTTGGCTTTGTTTATTATTTTAAACTTTTTTTTTTTGTTAAGAATTATTTTTGCTAATTTTTCTTACCAACACCATCCAAATACAATGTAGTTTCGACACCAGATACTTATTTTCATCATAAGGACTCTTTGAACAATAATAGTGTTTTAGCCTTAAAGCATTACCTATTTTACTTACATGTTATCTAGAAATGCAAACGGAATTTATTTTTTGTAAGCTTAAACGAAAATTATTGAAAATAGTGACTTGAAACAAAACGACGGAAAATACAAAGCATAAAACAAATTTTGTTGTTATTTTTACAGCTTTAATGTTAAACGAAAATATCAGAAAACCTTTGTTGAAAGGTTAATGTAAATTTGTTGTTGTTGAATACCCATGATAGTAGTTTGACTTTTTTTTTAAATTAACAAAAAAAATTAACTTCAATCGAAAACCAGTATTTTTGTGAAGTCGTTTTTGTAAATAACTGTCCAAACCATTTAAAAAATAATTGTACTACAATTGTCTCTTAATATAAAAATAACTTTTTGGAATACTTCTTAGATAACTTACAGTCAGTTATTGTAATAATTTTGTGGGTGAAGTAAATATCATCTTATAATCTTTGTACTCAGAACTTTCCATGTAAAATTTAAAAGTTGTAGAAAAACTTCTCTCTTTTATTATTATGTTTGTAAGAAGGGCTTGAATAATTTGTTATCGCAAACAATAAAGAGGAGCAAAAGGATGTTTTTCCTTAATTAGTAGATGACCAAAGGGAAGGAATCGCCTTAATAAGAATATGATGAAATTAATAAGAAATAGTTTAAAAACTTTACATTACTCTTCTACAGATTGTTGACTGATTTCTTATTTGCCACAAGGCACATTAAAAAATATATATGGAATTTAATTGTTAATAAAAAATGGGGTTTGTTTTTGTAAGGAGGTATTCCATTCTTTAATAAATGTGAAGATATAAAGCCCCAACCTTTTTTTATATTCACAGTTTTATAGTTTACTAACCATTGGGTATGGATAAATGATTTACTTCATGCGATATTTACATTAAAATAACGTGAAATAACGCAAAAATACCATAATGAAACAAATACAAACATACTTTTCCGCACTTCGAAGAAACGAAAATTTATTAATTTTAAAAATTTTTATTTGCGGCACATACAGGTTTGCCTTTCTTTGGTTAAATTTTAATAACACCTAATATTTTGTTAAAAAATGTATAAAAATATTTATGTAAGCAAATGTCTCTATTGATTTTTATTATTTAAAAAAGTTTAGTGGGTACTTTTGCCAACAAATTTAACCAAATATTCTTGAAATCACTTTGTTGTACCGTGCGGCAAACAAGTGTTCGCGTGATATCTTTTATAACTATTTTTGAATTACTTTGCAACAAAGCCAAAACAATACTTATATCACTTTAAAAATTAACGGTTTAAGTGTATGTTTATTCTAGCAGTTATGCTTTTTAGTGTTGGGAGCTTTAATTGTGTATGTAAAGCAATTGCAAAGAATGCTTTCACTGGTATTTGCTTAACATTAATGCATTTTTTGTGGTTTTAAAATTGTCTACTTAAAATATATTCTCCATTCAGTAACAATTGCGTGTATTATAGCACAGTTAGGATTAAAATGACAGCATCTTACCAATTAAAATTCTCTGCTTTCACTTTTGACTAAAAATACAATTTTTTTTTAAACAGTTGCACTAGTTTGCGTTTTAAATTTAACTGGCATATTTTAAAAAGACCCTAATATAGTTTAAGCTTTAGGTCCAAATTTTTCATTTGATATTATCGAGTCCTACTCATTTACAAAAAAACCCTGCATACTTACAATCATTTGAGGGGGGAGTAAAGTTTCTTTTCATTCTTCTTAATCCAAGTGGAGTTTCTTTATACAACACTGTATGAGCTTACTGCATGAATTTACTTTTAACTAATGGGCTTGCAATATTTGTTCAAACATTATTTCAAATCGAATTAGTAACATAAAACGCTGTAAGCGATTATAACAAAATGGAATTGGAAATGCTAAAAGCTTAAGTTCAATTGTCGTCTAACTCAAAGCCAGTGTTGTATCGTTGTAGCAATAGCGTCGTGAAAGTAGTGTAGATACACTTAAAGCATATGCAGTTTGCTTTTCGTGTATATTCACTTCGTTAAGGCAAATTTATAAATGTCTTTTGCATTACTTGTTACTCTACGTATGGAAATTGTAGTGGTTGACGTATGATAATACATGGCAGTAAAATAGAATTCCTTTGTTTATATGTTGGCAAATAATATTGCCTTTGGTAGTTAAGAATTTAAAATATATATTTTTTTAATTTTTATAATAAAATATTTCTTTGCAAAATTTTTGTATCCTTTGAAATATTAAACTGAGAGAAGGAGTTAAGTAATCAAAGCTTTAAAAATAAATAAAAACGCAAAAGGTAAAAAAAAACAAAGAAAATATTTTTGTAAAAAGTATTAAAGGTTAACCCATTTTTTGTTGTTTCGTTTCTAATAAAATTTTAATAAATTATGATATTTATTTGCAAAATTCCTAAATTTACAAAAAAAAATATTAGCAAAATGCTGTAGTTTTCTGACAGCAAAAAAATTAAAATTAAAATTTAATTATACCTTATTAATATAATTACTATAATTTAAGAAGCTCTCATTACTTCAAATATGATGCGAATTTCTGCTTTCAATAATGGGACATAAATTTAACATCCATAATTACATTTGCTTCCAATATTAAATAATATGAATAAAAGTACATAAACACACATACATACATGCATATTATAAGTACATACCCTGCCGTCAAATGAGTAGCTAACTACAAAAAAAACTAGCTTAAAGTTAGCTTCTATAGACTAACTTAAAGCCAACTACTACGCAATGCAAAATTTGCATTAACCAAAATGTATACAAACACTGCGCAGTATTTTTTTATAATAAGATTAGATTGCTTTAACAAATCAAGCAGAAGAAAATTTGTTCTTTCAATATATTATTTTACATTTAAAAACAAAGTGTCTCGGTGGCCTAGAGGTAACGCGCTTGTGCTGCAGTGCAGAAATCCCTGGTTCGAATCTCAGCGTCGGTAAATACAAAAAATGAAATTTTTTAATTGTAAATATTAATTATTAATACTATTGGTGAATTCACAAGGTCTTGTGAAATCATATATTGTAAAATAATACAACCAAAAAATATGACCGTTGTGAACAACTCTTCGTATATTTGTAGGTGTCGTATTTAAAATCTAAATCAGCTGATACGACCAAACGATAGAAAAACAAACACATATGTATGTACATAAATCTGGTGCTGCTCTTGGCTTAACTTAATAATTTGTAGAGATTAGACCAATGAAAACACAAAATAGTCTATATCTAACCTGGTTAGAATCTCTAAAATCCATTAAAATAAGCAAAGTTTTAGTAAAAAATCACAAGAATTTTGTTATTTTTTACGTAAACAAAAAACAGCTGATGTGTCAGAGAGCAGTGCCGGCTATTTTTGCCGGCGGAGGCGGCTTAAGGAATCTTCTTTGGCGGTTTTGCCTAAGTTTTTAGTATAGACGTTTTTAACGGATGCGAGTGCTAGCGGCTCTAAAAATAAATTAAAAAACTCGCCGTTTCGTTTTAGGCGCTTGGCGCATGACTTTGTATATAATATGACATCACAAAAAACATATCAAACAAAGTTGTATTGTTTCACAACAAGTTTCGTATGAAAAGCAACAACAAAATTTTTATGCTATTGTGAAATTATATGACAATAATACAATATGCTATCGTATCGTACCTTGTGAATTCGCCATATATAAATAAAATATAAAAAAGTTATTCTTCTTTAATAAAGCTCCCCATATGTCAAAAAAAAATGACATTTAGTTTTAGAAATAATCCCGTTTACGGCTTAAATCAATCTTTTTTGGCTTAAATCAAGTACGGTTCCGAACTTAAATCAATCCTTTTTTGGCTTAGTTGTGGCTTAAAGTAAGAAATTCGTAACTTATAGTTAATTAAAAAAAAACCAACTTAAAGCTAACTTAAAGTAGTAAGTTTATAGCTAGCTACAAAAAGTTAACTTTAAGTTAACAGCTATGTAACTAACTTCAAGTTAATTAAAAGTAATGCAGAATCGGACAATTGACTACTTCCTAGGACATCGCAATGTTAAAATAGTTAGTTAATTCCATATAAAAGTAATGCAAGTGTCAACCACCACTACTTGAGAAATAGTTAGCTTCAAGTTAATTTTAAGTTAACTGAATGTCTGACAGGGTATATTTGCGTGTATAAGTGCTTATAAACATAGTTTAAAAGTATCTGTAATATGCACTTTTGCTTCACATACTTGTAAACGTTTATATGTACATGTGTATGTGTGGAAAATGTCATTCATTATGCAGTGTCAACAATTTAATAAACACAAATATTCATAAGAGTACTTCTTCGATACCTGTTAATGTTCATCTATTTACGAACACATGTATGTACATATGTATATGTAATAAATACCTGTAAACATGTTTACAATGTGTGTGGGTTTGTTCTGTTTATAATAATCATTATCATTATCGGTATCAATGTTTGCGGTTTATAATTACATTCAAATAACTGCAACTCACATATTTTCATAATTTTCCAAGTAAATATTTAATTACACAATTTTTGTGACCATAAATTTGTGGGTTTTATGAGGGAAAACATACAAATAAATTTAATAAAAAATATTAAATAAAAATTAATTTGAAAAAAAATTTAAGTTGACGCTTATAATATGCATGCTGCTGTAGATTTAAACAATTTTATATCAAAAACTCTGTAAAAAATTCTTAGAGTATTTAATAACTAAATTTGTAAAAAAAATTTAATTTCATAATTATGTCTATTTATTCGGCTTAAGTTCATTATTAAAAATGTGATAGCTAAGAATGGAAATTTTTATTAAAAATTAAGTAATTCCGATACTAGCCAAGTGTAATGCATTTTCGAAATCAGCTACGATTTCTCGTCAGCACTCTTTCTATTCGGTACTACTGTAAGTTGAATGTTGATTTGTTCTATTTAAACAAACTTTAATTAGAATTTGAATACTGGAATTCTATTCATATTCCTTATTGTTTAGACCGAACTTAAGCCGAATAAATAGACATAATTATAAGATAGAAAAAGTTAAAATAAATAACGATAAATGTATTACAAACACATGGCTCAATGTAAAATTATGAATAGAAAAATTATCGAAAGCAATCGAATAACAGAATGATAAATAAAAATATTTAAAAATTAAATAAATTTAGTGTCATCCAATGGATGGCCAAAAGCAAAAAAATGAAAATAAAAATAAATAATAGAAGTAACTAGTGATAAATGCAAATAGAATGAGAATAAGAGAACATAGAGTTGTATGTGATTTAGTTCGGTCTAAACAATAAGGAATATGAATAGAATAGTTCCTTTTGTTTTATAGGATTCATAATGTCCCAGCAAATGCACTCCATTCAGATTAATTTGATGCTGCTTTTCTTACTTTGATCTAAATTATATCTAAAGATTTGATCTCGATTTTGAGACGTCTCCATAAACTTCTTTTGGGGAAGTGTTGTAGCACCATCACGAGGCCAATGAAAAGCATGGTCAACCTATGGCCATTTTTATCTTTTACTTTTTATTAGAATTGGATATGGCTTAAAAATCTACCAAAGACATACAGGGTTCAATTTTCACAGAAAATCGTTAATGGATGACCGACTACAAATTCATCATCGTACAACCTAAACTTCTTCCGTTGTGTAGATCCATTATGGTGGAATTTCGAGAAACTCAGACTTTAAGAAATAAACATGGTTCAAATAGAAACAAATCGCAAATTGCTATCTCCCAAACTAAATAAAATAGAAACAAAATATTGAGCCCAAAGGGGTAAAACTATAAATCTTTGTACTTTAAAGGTACTTTTTTGCATTTTTGAGATTATGACTATAGAAATATAAAATAAGTATTTATTAACAAAGACTGAGGCCAATAGCCCATTAGGCCAGAAGTTACTAAGTGAACAAAAAGTACGTCTTAAATTTTTTTTTAGTTTTGATTTTAGAAATATTAAAGTTGGGTAAAATAAGCAACTTTCTTCATATTTTTGGAACATTCTCGACCAAGATTGTTAATAGAATATTTTTTATGCTAATAGAACTCTTTCGCATTTAGTTCTTTGTTTAAGTTAACATTTAGAACTGTAATCTATAAAGTGTTATGATTGAGAGTTCTAAGGGCCTTTTTAAAATCAGTTTCACAGACTGAACGAAAATAATGAGCAAACTATATAGGTGGTCCATGTCCAAATTGCTAGGACAGAATATTACTAGTTAAGCTCGGTTAATGCAAATAATTGTTTTTATAAATGATAAGCCACAGTTGTAAACATATTTTGAAATTCTATTAAAAACAATTTATCTTGAGCTTATATGGATGAGTGGCTTGAGGCAGGTTGTTCTTGTTGACGCTGTAGCATGTACATCACCAATAAGTGGCACAGCAATGTAAGATTTTAAGGGTACCAATACCTTATCTGTTTTGAATAAAAATTGGAAATAATTGTACGAAAGTAGATTTTTGAGGCTGACCAGAGTCCCATCTGGTACCACTGGAATCAGTTGGCCCCATGTGTTTACCAGTGCATAAACTGATTAATGGTGAGGTCTCCTTCGGGAGTTCACGTGGTGCGTGTGGCTATCCCCAAGCGGGGCAACTGAGAACGAAAGTTGATATGCTGGGGTCCATCTTGTGCGGGCCCCAAATTGATCGCGTAAGCGGTCTTATATGAACTTAAGGTTCACAAGATAGAGTCTGTAGTTTTGGTGGGTCTACCCAGGCACATGAGCAACTGTTGAAGTAGGCTATTAGCTGAAAAGGTATAAGTGTGTTTGGAAGTAGGTGAATAGGGAAACTGGCTACGGCTGGGGACTCTAGGATCTAAAATAAGATCCCATCAGAGTAGTAGCAAATAATAAAAGGCCGGCATTGGCATGTTGAAGCATGAGCGTGTTTCGGACCTGACTGGAGGCGAGAAGATTATGAAGCGTTGATGAAAGTGAAGAAAGATCCTTCAAACAGAGCTGGGTGTCGCATTCGTTGAGTGCGACATGATAATCATAGTCTTTCTTACTATCGTGGGTACTGTTTCACAAGCGTGTGGAGATTCGTCTTGTCGGTGCGGATCTATTTTGATTGGAAATGACGAGATCAAAACTAGAGACACAATTTGGGTTAAGATAGCCCAACTCCTCAGCAAGGGATCTGTTATGGCTTGCACAGAGTCATGGCAGAGAATTGCAAC
Source organism: Melanophora roralis (assembly GCA_963583895.1). NCBI lineage: Eukaryota > Metazoa > Arthropoda > Insecta > Diptera > Rhinophoridae > Melanophora > Melanophora roralis. Next base: position 108,749,236 of record OY757188.1, read on the forward strand.
ATAAGTGGTCTAGTAAGCCATTCTGGGGGCACCGGTGGACGCTTTGTTTCCACTAAGTGTTAAGAGCACAGTGAATTATTGCCCTCCTAGTAGGTGTTCACGTAAAACCCATAACGTCTGTACTCAGAAACTGAAAAAAACATCAACGCAAAGATATGTATATATTTAAACGAATGGCAAACAAAATTTTTAAATCCATATGTATTTTCATACGAAACTACATATGTTTGTTCCACTATAAAAACAATTCAACAATAATATGTACATTTTAATGGATGTTTGTGTGTAAATAGAGGAAACAAAATTTGACATCTATCAGACAAGAGACTTTCTTATATTTGTGTTCTGCAGAAAAAAAAACCACAACAAAGCAAGGATGTTTAAAAAATTTACACTGTTTTCGCATTTTTATGTTAACTTTTCCAGAAAAAAATTAATCTAGGGGCAAATATATATACATGCATACATACATACTTACGTGCATACAAGGCAAAGTTGATGACCGCGATGGCAAAAGTTTTCCAGCTATGCAGTATTTTACATAAGTATAACAAATATATTAAATAAATAAATAATTAAATAAAAACCCTGCGAAACTTAACACATGAAATAGACAGGTTTTATTCACTTTTGACCTTGAAATGCCCTGCTCGCAACAAAAAAAAACGCTTTAGGGATAGTTTTTTTATTGCAATAATTTTTGGAAATAGTGTATTTTCATTAAAAATAAACAAATAAATAATATTTGTATAGGAAATCCATTACTATGAGTTGTTTTATTTTTTCCTCATATAAATAAATAAGAAATTTTCTAATAAATAATCTGCTGTAAACAACAAAAACACTGGTGACCATGAAAACTTATTTTCGTCTTTTTGTTGTTTTTTCGCCACAAATTTCAATTTAGTTATTTTTTTTCGTCGATTGTTTTATTTTTATATTTATTTCATAATATTGAAAACATTTTCTTTTTTTATGGGTTTTCCTTAATTTTGTCTTTTTGCTGCATGTTGGCCGGTTGTTTTGCTGTTGCAAAATGAGGATGATTGCTAAATCATTATGGCGTAAAAACGTGTTAAAAGACAGAAAGAAAGAAAGAAAGAAACTAAGACGACGCATTTCAAACGGCCGACTAGTTGTAGCCTTTGTTCTCTTATTTACTGGCCTTTGGTAGATGTTTTTATGTCTCTTTCATTGCACTTTTTTTTAACCCTTAACTATGGACAAAAAGGGAAATTATTGGTTTATCATTACGTTTGGTTTTTTTGCAAAACTCTATTTTTTAATATCAAAAATCATTTTTGTATTTTGAACTTAGTTGTTTTAAGGAACAAAAAATTGCTTTAGAATTACAAATTAAAACAAAAATATTTTTTATTAAAAAATGATAAAATTTAACAGAATTAGTTTTTAGCGAAAATGCTGACAATGTTTTTTTGTTGTTTTTAATTTTTCAGTTTTTTTTTATTGCCAATGAAAGTATATATAAAAGCTGCTATTGAATATCATTCCTGAGCTTTTAAAAAATCCTGAAATACACTTTTTTTTAGTAAAAAGTCATTTTTTATCAGAAATCTTAATTAAACACGATTTTAAAAGCTAAAAGTCTTTTAAAAATAATCGCAGACGTGTTGTAGGGTAACTTTTATATAAAAGTTAACGTCATATTTTGTTTTTGTTGCACAAAGATACATCTGCGTCTGGCTAAATTATAGTTTTCATTTGGGTTAAAAAATTCCTTTTCATACAAATTCTATTCACTTGTTATGCCAGTTCAGCTGTTAAAGAATTGAAAACGTGACTTTAATATTAAAGTTCTGCAAATAGTTCTTTTTTTCTTTTTTAGGGGAGTTTCAATCTTAACGAAATGATAATATCTTTATGGTAGAGAAATTAATATTTTTATTAATAATTTAAAGCGGTACTTACATTTATAAAAAATATAAATATTTTAGTGGCTATTTAAGAGTTTTTTAACTTTTTGTTGAAGGTTTTTAAAAGTTGGTTCTCTACTTTACTTCTACTATAAGGGTATAGACTCTGGGAAAAGGGTTGGATAAACGGGAGTTTGGGTGAATACCACTTTGTGTAGAGTGGAGATAATGTGGGAATCTTATAACAGGGGGGACGATGTTTTTTCTGTCTTTTTAAAGGAGCAATTGTAGACTCCTAGTAGGAATGATAACAGGGCATTGTTGAACATTAGTAAATTCCAAGAGAGCTTACCGGGGGATAAAGATACTATTGAGTGTATAGTTTGCCTAATTTTTTATAAAACCTGGAAGATATATTCGATAAGATAATGCTGCTGGAATTTGTCAAGAGAGTGTGGCACATCCTGGATTTTATTAAATCGAATAATAAAACTGGTTATGGTTTTTTTTGTCTGGTAACACTTTGCACATATTTGGGGCCTTCCAGGCAAACCAGGCTAATCTAACCTAAAACTTTTGCTTAATTACACCTTAACCACATTCAAAAATGGTAGAAAGTTATATTGAGCTTTTGTGTAGATATTTGTATCTCCAAAAAATATTAGTTGAAGACCAACCTTCAATTTTACCGATCACTTCCAGAGGCGATTAGATCATGTCCATTCAACTGAGTTTTCACGTACCCTTCTATCAAAGTACAGGTCGCTTTTTAACAGACAGTTTGGAAGAGAGGGTGTTTAACTTTAAAACAGATTTTGCTGATATTGATACCAAATACCTATGGCTATGCGATGAAAAGCAGATGTTGTCTGAATATTAAGGCCTCCAAGGTTTTCATGGCTCTTTTTGAGCTGCAGCCTCCACCTTGAGCTGTATTCCTTATCATAATGTTAAGCATGATGTTAAACAGCTAAAGCAACATTTCTCATCCTCTCTCCTGTTAGTGCAACAAGAAGGTCGTACAACTTGACAGCAGACATCCTTAGAAAGCGATTAGATAAGAATTATAAGTTTTAATCGATTACAAGTTTGGGTTAGTGCTACACAGAAAGAAAACTCGCTTTCTAAAATCAAGAATTTTATTCTTGAATTTATCCAAAACCTTTCTTGAAATTTTTAAGTACGATCCTTACTTACATTTTCTTAAATCAAGCCTATTCGGATTGCCTCAACAAATCAAGCAAAAGAAAACTTGTTGTTTTAATATATTATTTTACATTTGAAAACAAAGTGTCTGGGTGGCCAAGAGGTAACGCGCTTGTACTGCAGTGCAGAAAGTCCCTGGTTCGAATCACAGCTCCGGTAAGCAAAAAAAATGAAATTTTTAAATTGTAAATTTTAAGTGTCTATAAAATAAAAATAAAACATAAAATTCTTCTTCTTTAATAAAGCTCCATAAGTCACAAAAATGACATTTAGTTTTCAAATTAATCCCGTTTACGGCTTAAATCAATCCTTTTGTGGCTTACATCAAGTTTGGTTCCGAACTGAAATCAATCCAATTTTGGCTTAATTGTGGCTAAAAGTAAGAAATTCGTATTTGAAAAATTTTACTTGAAGTAAGAAATTTCGTACTTGATTTAAGAAAAACCCTACTCTCCGTGCTTTTGACACTGCTATGGCTTGATTTAAGTAGAGTTTTCTTAGATAATTTTTTGTGTGTAGTTGAAAAGATGATAATGTATGACTGTCCTCTGTATACATTTAGGTGCTCTGCTGTCCGCTCTAAGGGTCTTATTTTATTACAAGGATGAGACAGCACTCAGTCTTTCGTTAGATTTAGGCGCCTGAGTTATTAATAGTATATTTGATAATTCTTTAATAGCAAATGTTTAAATAGGCCATTAATTGACATAATTTATTTAGTTTACTTGCAACACAATAACTACAAAAAATGCTTCCTAATATGTTCTTTTAAACTATTTTAAATTTATCTGAAAAAGTAGCAAACAATTGTTTCTTAGTTGCAAGAGTATAAACTAAAATTTTCTTTTTTAAATGATGCCAATAAGAATAGGTTAATTTGAATAGTTCTTCTCTGACGTTTTACCCTTTAAGAAACTAAAATTATTTTTTTGTTGTTTTTCTTTTTAGAAATTAAAATGTCTTGTTCATTTGTAGCTGCAATTTATGCGTATTCCAGTTCTTTTGGCAAATTCATTATTTTCGTTTAAGATTTCGAGTTTGTAAGTTTTTATTTGCTTTTGCACAATAATTTGTGGCAACTTCTGTTTTACCAACTTGCTACGTTTTAAACAAACAAAACTTGGTTACTTAATTCTTTTCTTCCTCCTTTGGTTTTTTCTTACTTATTTGTTATTTATGATCTTCTTAATACAAACAGAGTTTAAATGGAAGTTGATTACTTATTATTACTGCTACTTCTCTAATTGTAAATTAAAAAAAGAATTTGTTTTCCTTAAAGGTAAATAAGTAGAAATACAACTGCAGAAAATGACTTATAGAGTTTGTATTTCAGGAAAACTTTAAGAAATATCCTGTTAAGAAAAATATTGTTTTAAAATTTTTATTTGTAAATGTATTTTTCGGTATTATCTTATTATATCCAGGAGAAAAAAAGAAACAAAAAGAAGGAATTAAATTACAACTACATTTTAATTGTAAAATAAAAAAAGGTTGCGTGAATTATTGAATGAGTCCTTGCTTGGTTAAGGGAAAAAACACGGACGGAGTGAACTTATGTTGTACAATGGAGCGTATGAGTATTGTGAAATTCATACGATTTACTTATACGTATGAATTATGTGCATGTATGTATGTCTATGTATGTATATGCGTTTGTATGTTAGTATGTGGGTATATGCTGTTTCTTACTTCTTCACGAGTTGACATTATTATTTGATGTGCTTTGGCTGCTTATTATTGGGATTATATATCCATACATACATATGAAGGACATACGAGGGTCGACATATAAGTTGGGGCTTAGAATTGCTTAAGGTGTCTTTTGTAGTAAACTTTAGTTTGATTTTTCGAAAATTTTTGGTTAAAATTTTAAAATAAATGATTTCCCTGTTTTAAGGAAATGTTGGGTAAAACCATCCTCATTTTTTATTAAAGTCGATAATTTAAAAGCCAAATTCTGTTCAATCTAAATAGCAGCAAAAACAATTTTTATCATCTTCAGGTATTGAAAACTTTTATATAATTTTTTTTCATATTTTGTTTTAGACTTTAAAGTGTGAGTTTTACCAGCTTCTGCGTCTTTTTGGGGCTGTTGTATTCTACATCATGTGATTTTTTCGCGCTAAATTTGTCATTGGGGCCACTGTGCGATGTCACCTGAATCAGTATAAAATTTGGCATTCTAGTTTATATATCATGGTTAGGCGTTCATTGTGATCATGGGGTACATCACTTTCACTTACAAAGTTTAACTTTGGATAATCTAACAACAGCTAATCTGTTGATTGAACGTGCCTTGGAAAATCATACCTCAAATGAGATAATGAAAGTAACAATAGGGAAAGGAAAATTTACACCAGATAGTAAATTGATGAACGCTTTCATATGAACTAAATATATGGCTAAACGTTGTCTAATGCGTACTTGTGTGGGTAAAAATGACTTACGCTGCGATCTTGAACAGGCAGACGTTAATGTCGGCAAAATAAATATTGCAAGCTTGAGCTGAGGGTATCAAGTAGGACATTTGGTTGGGGGATATGTCAAGGAATGAACCGCAAAATACCCTTAACATGCATGTGATATTAGAAAAGGTACTCTACTGCATATTGAAATAAAAACTGAACAGCGGCAAGTATAGTAGAGGAGTTTTGTGGAAGGCATGTGTTCCCTCTGTTTAATCCTAGCAATGACCCAAGGAAAGCAAAGCGATCAAATTTCATAGCGACCATAAAGCTGTCTTTGACATGCCATGAAATTGTTTGAAACTAGGTCTGCGCATAGATCTCATCAAAACTTGGTCAAATGACTCGGAGTGACTTTTTAGTCGAAACAGGAAGCGATATCTTCAAACTATTTTCCACTACAAAAGTTCTTCGATAGGTTGGCAATTAAATTTTATCTTCGTCAACACCCTGAAAGAGAAAATATGGAAAAAAGCAGAAGTTAATAAAACAGGCAAATTGATTTCCAAAGGCCACTATTCACATATGCAGAAGGCTTCGACATTGGTAAAAAGAAGGAGCAAAAAGTAACAATTTCTTTTTTCAGAAATGCAAAGGAATCCGCAAAACTGACGAGGAAAAAATCGAGCTTATGCTAGCAACTGCTAGGAAAATGTTGTAATGACCGAAAAGATGCTTTGTGAGGGTCGAAAAATGAAGTGTTGGGGTGGTAAAGGAGTTTATGTACCTCGTAACCAATTTTAATAAGCATAAAGATGTCAGCATCGAAATAAAGCGAACAAGGGGTCTGGCAAATAGATGCAAATTTGGAGTAAGAAGACAGTTTAAAACTTAAGAACTAAAAAAATAACAGTTAACAACATGCATTTTTTCAACACGAGAACTTGCAAAAGCTGATAGAGCGGGGCTGATTGTATTAAAGAGAAAAATTTTCGATAAATCTATGGCCCGATCAGTTTTAACAGATTGCATTAACTTCGAAGGAGCCGTGAACTGTATGAGATTTATTCTAGTGTGAACAACGATAATTTTACAATATGCAGCGATTGCACTGACTGGTCAATATCGGTCGCATGAATGAAAATGCTTTATCCAAAAAAAGCAGTGAATAACAGTTGTTACAAAAAGAGCAGGTAGAACAGACAGAGACTCGGGTGGAAGGACTAAGGTAAAGAAGACATGCGAACTTTTGGTTTAACGACATGGACGCATGCACAGGACGAAAGTATTTGAGAAACATCCATTAAACAGGCAAATACTATCATAAGGCGGTAGAGCCAGAATAAGCAAATAAGTAATTTGCTAACGAGAGGAGTAATGGTAATAATCATGCGTTACTTTTAACAAATAAACATTCATTTTTAATACCTAAATAAACCCTCGCATCCTACTCCAGCTATTAAATATTTGAAGTTAATTCCACTACTTTTATTTTTAAAGTCCGTAAGTATCTTAATAATTAAATAACTTTGCAAAGAAAAACTAAACGTAAGTAGCAGGTATTATTAAATTTCACATTATTTTTACACACACACAAGCGCATAGAAATTCTTTAAAACACCAACATAAAGATTCCCACACACGTACATATATATATATTTGTATGTTTGTCTTATGATAGCATTTCTTCTTTGGCAACACGTTTCAAAGGATTACAGCAGCTAATTATAAACAAGGATTAAATATGTTACGTGTTTATGTATTTTGGCAAAGCTCCCTCCGACAAAGCACACACAATACATACACACAGAGACACATGGAATTTTAGTTGCTTTTTTGTGTTTGTTTTCTTAAAGTTTTTTGGTTTTATCGCTTTTGTGTTGTTTTTACTTTTGTTATTGTTTTGTGTATTCTAACGCTTAAAAACTTAAATTTTCTACTTTAACGCAAAGGAGCAAGAAAGTAAGACATACACTCTTAATCCCTTTGAATGTGCTACCATACATGTTGTCTTAATGTATAAAGGCTTCATAATAATTTCTAGTTAATAGTTTCGGCTTATTCTTATTATCTTAGGACTCTCTGAGAAACCACCTTTTTGAAATATGTCTGACAAGGTAAAATTGGTGCTACATCACACTGGGATTGAAATATATTAAAAAAAAGGAAATAATTTCGAATCACATTACGGCAAAAAAATTTCTTTGATTTAAAACTTTTTTATCGCTGCATAAGTAGTAACAGAGTTTTACTGGAAGCTTCCTTTTTTGTTCTCTCACTGTATATACACGCGTATGAAAATAAAGTCCTTTTTATATGTGTGTATGCATGTATATGTATATGTACACTTGCATTTAAGTTTGGTTGTGAGTTTTAATGCTTGTTGCTTTACGTTTCCCGTGTTTATTCTTAACGTGAAAAATCTGTGGCATAATTATGATCATCGTGATCATTGTCATCTTCATCGTTATCATTGTGATTTGCCTTTTTACAACGATAGCGGTAGTTTCCTGTCTAAATGATGGTAGTAGTAGTATTGGTGATAATACTGTTAATGTAATTTAAATCTTCTTTGCTATTTAGTACTCTCAACATTATTTAGCAGTGCATTGGCGTGGCTGCTGTTATATCTTTCTATCCTTGTTTTAAGTATATTTTTTATTTACTTTTTCCTCTTTCTTAAGTGTGTTTAATTCCATATGCGTTTGCTTTCTTTTGTTGCAGTTTTTGTTTTGCGTGCAAGTGTAAGTGTATTTTGTTACTTTTAATCTCGTTTAATTAAAATGAATAGAATAAGTGTAACAATATTATATTCCACTGTATGAACATGTACTAACAAGCTGTAAGAGCAGCAACAGTAAAATCAACAGCTGAAATACAAAAAGGATTAATTTAATAAATTTATTAAAAAATTTTAAGAGTTGCATACAAATATTTTTTAACAAGAGGAAAAAGAAGAATGAAGAAATGAACAAACAATTTAAATGCATAAGAGTTAAGTTGTACAAACACAAAAGTGAGTCAAAGACAAATTTGTTATTTAAAGGTTTAAAGGGTATTAATATATCGTACTTCGAAATTGTGAACGCTGAGGCTTTTGACATATTAGCCCAAATTCTTTCTGCTGAAAACCATGGAACTAATAGTGGTTGACATGGTTTAAAAGAACGGTACCGCAAGATTGGCGGGGGCTTAAACAACATGCTTACATCAAAGAAAGATCACTGAAAACAGTATTATATGAGATGGCACACTTTATAAAAGAATCGGTAAATGATAATTTGTATGCCTTGGCTAAATGCCTTGGCAAAGAAAAAGCATTTAGTAACATACAAACGGACATGCCTATCCTATTTTTGGACTACTTTCACCTTGATTAAATACTTAAAGCCTACATTAGAAAAGAAAAAGAAAAGGAAAGGACAACTTACGAATTGTACGACATTACTACTGAGAACCTTGTCAAAGGTGGAACGCTACAAGGTGTAATTCTTTCGCCCCTTCTGTGGATTGCCACAACACACAGCCTACTACGGACCTTGAGTGAAGAAGGGCTGATCTAGTTTGCTACGAAGGTGATGTAACTATACCTTTGGGTTAAAAGACCCAAAATTGACTTTGGAGAAGGGCGGAAGATGTCCTTAATATTTAACAAGGCTGGGCTTAGCTTAAGGGGCTGAGCATAAACCTGGATAAAAAAATCGCACATTATGACCCAAAAGGGTTAAGCACCTGGGAGTTTTCCTGGATCAAAACATTAATTAGAGAAAAGAGCTACCAAGGGTGAAGATGTTTGGGTACCATTATTTGCTGGATGAAACGCAACGTAGATTTTACAAAAGGTCTAATCAAAGATGCCTCGGAAGAGGTAGAGCAGATGTGAACACTTCATAAAGGGGATGTGGAGACGTTTTTGAGGCCCCAACCTGTTGAAATCCTAATGCGCTACGAGATAGCAATTGAGGCAAAACGCCTACGGTCAACGGAGATACGTGTTAAAGTGGAACTGTCTGACTCTATTTCTTAACTTAAGTTCGAGGCTAACTGTAATGCGTTGATATCAGACTAAAAGTCCTGACTGGACCTGGCTCTTGCAAAGATGACGAAAGGAACGTGTTATCATACGGTATTGTTATACTTCAATTTTAGGAAAATAATCTGGCAATGAAAGCTAAAAACTAACGGGCAGTTAGCCTGAGAGTCCCAAAGTCTTTCGTTGCAGCGAAAACTGAGCTAAAGAGGTGGGTGGAAACCGCCTAGAGAGGAGTTCTAAAACTCTGGATACCTGAATTAAGCAAGATGATGAGTATGCTAAAGGGTTAAGCTACAAGCTCACCTTCTTCAAACGGGGTTAAGGAGAACAGCGGACATAAGAAATGCAAGAAAGATCTCGAAACGATGACAAAATTCCTTTGTTAGTTACTGCCTTGCTTCCGCATAGGCCAGAGCCTGATGTTTTATGTCTAATATTTTACTTGATCTGGTTAACTTAAGAGGTGTGAAATAGAAAATTTTAAGATAAGTCATCTGCAGCACCAAAGTTCTGTAAACTACTTCTTTAAAACTATTTTTTCTTTGTAAAAAGTGTAATAAAGGGATGATGAGGTGTATTGCCTGCAGAACTTGAGACCTTTCTTAAAGATCTTCTCCTTTTAAAGCAACATATTTAAAGTCTTAAAGCTTTATTTATAAATGAACTTTATGTTTTATATTTTTGAAATATAAAGTTTAATAAAATTTCGTGTTTTAAGGGGAATTAAGCTTCAGGTTGATTTAAATATAAATGAGTTTCCCTAAATGGACAAAAAAGGAACAATAGGAAGAAGGTTTTAAAGCAAGGTATATTGAACAAGGTAGGAATAACTGATCAGCTGACTTCTATTTTCGCCATATGTTTTCTAACTTAGCTTGGACAATTTTTTATGTTATACAATGGTTGTACATACTGTGTGTATGTGTGTTCGCAATCTTTATGACAACCAAGCTGGAATTAGCAACAACAAAATACATTCTAGAATTTTACAGGAAGTTGTTGTTTTAGGGACGATCCTACCTTCTTATTCCACCATGGCTTTAAAGTTTAAAATTTTAAATTAAATAGAATTTAGAATAAAATTATTTAAACATTAATTATTTGTAAATTTTATTTCTTTTTTTTTTGCTTTTGTACTAAATAAACACAATTTTAAGTTCCTAATTAAACTGATCATAAAACAGCAACATTTTAAAAAAAATACATTTTTAATAATTGTATGTATTTAACCCTCCATTATTAACACATTTGCTTATTATTGTTGTTTTTCGTATTAAACCACTTCCTTCCTCTCCTCCTTTCGCTAAAAGTTGCTACAAATTTTGCTACTGTTTTCCGGTATTTAGCATAAAAAGAGATAATAATGACGTTAAAAATGATGTTCATGCTGCTGACGATGATTATAAATTCAAAACGTTGAAAATGTTAGAAAACAAATTACGCATTGTCCATTATATTTATGATGCCCTGGGGTAGCATCTTTTATATTGTCAGATGTTTGAGAGGAATTTCCTGTTACACGGTGTTGGTCATTGTTCTTATTTTGTGAATGTTAAATTATTATTCCTAGTAAAAGGGTGTTAGTTAGGCAACAAATATTTTAGGTTTTTCTAAAACAAAAATTTAAAAAAAACTGGGTGAAGTGTTAAACGTTTGTAATTAGTATGCAGGCTTTAAAATTATTGAGATGTTAGAAACGGCCATAGCGGCTGTCACGGAAACATTAAAAACATTGACATGTTTATTAGAATTAAGTGCCACAAAAAAGTAACAAATTTCTAATGGACAATAATAAGGGAGGCATAAAAAGTGTCAGTAAAGTTATGGTGTAAAACAAGAGTTAAATGCCTTATAATTTCATGAGTCCTAAAAAATGTCGTAAAATAAATTTTAGTTTTATTTGTGTATTTGAATAGCTTTTTAAAGTGGCGTTGAATTAATATAAACTAAAGTAAAGAAGTAGTTAATAATTTACAAGTAAATATTTTGTAATCAAAAGTGATAGAAAAACTAAATTTATCGCTAAAATTTTGTTGGTTACAGAAAAGGAATCTAAAAAACCTTTAACATGGATAGGAAAGCAGTTTTAAATTATGCGCCTGATATTCCGATTACAATTTACTATCAGCATGGCTGGTTGTTGGCTGCCATTCATCAAATCATTACGGTCCTAAAAAGGGCCCTTAAGCTCAAAGTTTAAAAATTAAAGTTTGAAATAGAATTATAAAATTGGGGACGCTCTGAATAGAAAGGGAATTTTATGGATAATTGTTACCTGAGTATTGGAAAATGATGACTTCGGGGTTGTTATTTTGGATCTGTATTTCAAATTGGTGAGTATAAGATGGGTAGTGACAAGTGCAACTCGCCACCTCCACCCAGAGGCCTATGGGCCCATTGTGAGCTTGATGAATATAAAAAATACCAGAAGCTCTTTACAACGTAGCGTTTGATTGCCCCTTCCGGGGGTCATCGATTAACACATTTAACGTTTAAACGACCTAGGTTTCCGTACATATGGTTCCACCGATTATATAGTTAAATCTGTGGTTGGATGGTAGAATGAAGCCATATCAAAAAGAAAGCAACAAATTCCACACCTTACCTCGGAAGAGACGCAGGGCTCGTAGGTAATTAATTTACCAAAAAAAAAAAGGTGATTCTGGTACCCTTTAAGAAGCATATACAGCTGAAACAACATGATGTTAAAAATGGACTTATTTGATTTGGTTTTAACCTCTCGGTGTTAGCTTTGAAAGTCCATTAATACGCAACAGTCATATTACCCACACTGTCAATAACGGCTTTAGGGAACTTTATGCCTACTGGAGATGGTTCTTTGCTTCTTGTAGGAGGTAAAAGGCAATGCCGTGCAGTAATTGACTAGACGTTGAGACTGGGGACGAAATTGTTGTGCCGGTCGTTGAGACTTATAATTATCTGATTCTGATTAAACCTGGCTCTTGCAAAGATGACAAAAGGAACGTGCTATCATACGGTGTTATTATACTTTAATATCCCTGAAGGACCCAACGCTTTCCGTTGCAGCGAAAACTGAGCTAAAGAGGTGGGCGAAAACCGTATGCTGAAGGGTTAAGCTACAAGCTCACCTTTTTCAAATGGGGTTAAGAAGAACAGCGGACGTAAAAAATGCAAGAAAGATCTCGAAACGATGACAATTATTCTGTGTTAGTTAGTGCCTTGTTTACGCATAGGCCAGAGCCTGATGTTTTATGTCTAATATTTTACTTGATCTGGTTAACTTAAGTGGTGTGAAATAGAAAATGTTAAGATAAATTCAAATTCAACTGAGACTAATAATTATCTGATTCTGGTATATGCTGCAATAGTGGGTTGGAAAAAAATGGAAAAGACCACCAGCTTTTCTTGGCAGAATCTATCGACTGTCTCACACGCGCTCTTAGAGTGATGCAGATATTAATGTTAGGGAAGAAGCCCGATAGGCTTTTTGTTTTAGGCCGCTTATAAGTGACCTGCCTTTATTATCGCGGAAAGAATACAACTGATTCTCTTTGGTGTCAGCATTCCAAGTAAGAAAATGGTGAGCGGAAGTCTTTGCCCCGAAAGCTTAAAAGACGGATGTATGTTATTTTGGATAGTCAAGCGGCCCTGCAAGCCATTCTGAGCTATGTTACACTTTAAAATAAGCTGAGTGTTTATAAAAAGCCTCGCCACAGAAATGGGTGACTGTTTGGCCAACGGAAGATCCCAGCATGCCTTATTTGGTGTCTAAGAGAACTGTGAAAGGGGAAAAGGGAAAATGCTAAAGGTAGGTTTTTCCTACTTTAGGCCTAAAACAGTCGAAGCACCTTGTAAGCTTTCCGCATTACATTAATTACCTTTAATTTTTAAGAATGAGTGATCTAAAACTGCTAAAGGGCTGTTTACCCGGTACTACGTCCTAAGGGCTTATAAATTTTTCATGTGGATACTGATATAAGACACATTCTAAGCAAGTGCCTGTCACTAATATTACACAGATTAAATCCTTCCTCCATAATCCTGAAAGAGACTTGCTGTTTTTCACAGGAAATAACTGCTGGTTTAATCTTAGGATGTCATTTGTTGTGAACCACCAATTAACTGCCTATCACTTCGCAATAACCCATCATGAACTCTTATATTACGAGTAGAAGGGGGATAAAAAAGCTAAATTTAACGATGGACAGAAATTAGTTACATTTCTCTCTTTCTATAATATTAGTTACACCTGCATTTTGTTTGTCTTTAAATGCTTTAAAAACAAGTTATTTTTGCCAACATTTTCAAGTCAACTTAAAATACTTTTAATATTTATTTGCGGATATTTCCTTTAATCCACAGAAAGTCATAAATATATTTCCAGACAAATTGGTATTTTAATTGATTTATTTATTGTTAACCAATGGTCATAAATGGCTAAAGAGCACAATAGAAAAAAGAGACATGAATTTAAAAACACATTCGGTTGACATTGTGGTCGAGACATTTAAGAGACAGTGACTCCATGTTTTTAATGAAAACAAACTGAATGATATGGGAAATTTTAACTTCCTTTCTAAAGGATTTAAAACTTAAACACAAGATAAATAAATTTGTTACTGATAGTTTTTTAAGAGCAACAAAAAAGTCAACACTTTTAACTTTTTATACAATGAAACATGATTGTACCAATAAAATTTCTACTTAAATAGTGAAACAAAAAATAACAAAAACAACATCTTTAGTAGCTTTCTAGAACTGATATTCTTAAGTTTGTAATACTCAGCCCCTCTGAAATTTCACTAAATGACATTTAATGTATTTTATACTTCTAACATTTTAGTGTTACTTAAAACCTCTTTGTTATTTTGTTTGAAAACTTTACAATTTTCTAGAAAAAAAAAAACGGAAAAACGATATCAAACAACAATGTCTCTCTATGCCTTTAAGTGACGAAAGTGTCGAAAACTTCTATTTGATTTATGGTTTAAAGTGCATTAAATAAATTTTATTTCATCACATTACAAGGAGTTTCGCAACAAAACTTTTGCCTGTCGGAGAAAGTGAGAAAATGTTACACTTAAATGATTTTTAGTTTGTGTGTGTGTGTGTGTTTGTGCATTAGTGTTAGTGCGTTTTCTGTTCTTCCTCTAAAATTTACAATGTTTATTATATCCAATACTAAAGTTGAAATGTTGTAATCTTGTTTGAATTTAAAACATTTAGGTTTAGATTATTAGCATCAGACTTGGCAGTAGATATCTTAAGGCGAAAGTGTATTAGAAGGAATCATATGACGCATGTCTTTCGAATTTTTTTATATTTTAAACTTAGTCCTGCCATTTGCTACACCACAGCTGTATTACTTCACTTTAGTGACAATCAAATGAAATGTATTCCCAAAACTTGGCATTGAACTTTAAAATGTCAGACATAAAAGGAAAAAAACAGTTAAACAAATGACATTTAAAAGTTGTTAAAAGGATTCTTAAAAGTATCTGCAGTTTTAAACAAATTAAGTTGAACAATCTTTTTAAAAACAGTTAAAGTTTAGTTTAAATAATTTAAGTAAATAAAATTTTTAAAGTACTCAAATAATAGAAGCAATCTAAACTAAAAGAGAAGTTAAGTTTATCAAATAAACCTTTTATTGGACTGAAGTTGAATCCTTAGTTTTATACAGGGCTTTTGAACAAAAAACTGTTTCTGCAGGAATGTAGTTAAATGTGTGTCAAAAGAACCCCAATCTTACTTAATGGGGTGGCGATTACAGAATATCTGTTTCATTAGCTGAACGTATAAAAAACTTCGTAAAAGATTAGCCTTTTGTGCTTCATCTTAAATTCATAGCTTTTTTGACTTTTTTAAAGCTGTTATGTGCTCTTTGGGTATAGTGTGCCAGTCCCCCTATGGTACTGAAAGGCCCAAAGATGATTTTGTCGGTGTAACTGAGGATTGTGTGCCAGTTGAGGTTGTTCGTCGTATTACTTTTACAGGGATACCAAATTAGAACATGACATATGTTAATATGAATGCTTGGGGCTTTTAAAAGCGGTCTTATAGTCGACAAGTACTTTATTAAGAAATGTTTTTCAATCTATTCTTTCAGATATTTTCCAAGGCTTGGAGTAGTGTGTATGCCCAGTTGATGGTGGATTTGGCAAATTGTGTGGCCCAATTATCTTGCCGACTTAATATTTTAATCTTTCCACAATTGGCTGGATATTATCAATTTCAAACCGTTTGGAAAATGACTTATTCATTTGTAGTTGACACATGCTGTTTCGTCTCCCATCATCGGGTAAACATTCATTTCCCATATTATACAAAGAGCACCTTCAGTCCTAAATAGTTCAGCTGCCAATCAATCAGTTTCTGTTGCCTTATTACTCTTTGGGCGAATTATTGCTGTTTTGACACTAATTTTGACAGGACGATATACACTCAATACAATCTTCTGTTATTAGTTCTGGGGTATCTTTTTTGCCGCTTCTAGTGGATACCAGCTGTTGTTCTTTACATATCCTCATCTCAATATCATATCAGTCACGAGAGTTCCTTGCAAAAGCCTTTGGCTTGATGTTTTACTTTTTGGCAGAATTTTTGGACTTAAATTTGACTACTAAATATCTCTAAATAGAGATATTTTCTCCTTCGTTTCTTGCGATACCTTTGTTTCGAAAGATATGTTTCCACAAACTGCAGGATTATTTGTTATGCCGCATTGTTTGCTTTAACAGCTTCTCGATATCCCTTGTTGGATAACCATTGATGCCTCGGGCAAGGCTTTTGGGGTACCAGAATATATGGATATAGTAATTAGGTCAGTTGAGCGGAAGAAATCGCTGCTATATGTTGCGTCTGAAGCCTTTCGGCGTCAAACTTGCATGTTGTATCACATCGTGTGTTCTCGCTGCATGGCTAGATGGGTGCAAACTTTTGCTGCCAGATCAATGATTCAAATCGATGTTTGCTTCCTGAACACACTAGATAAATGCCTTTTGTCTACACAGAAAGAAAAAAAAAATAAAGAATTAATTATTGGATTTATCTAAAATCATTTTTACAATTAAAAACAAAGTGTCTGGTGGTCTAGATAGCAGTGCGCTGTTGTTGCAGTTCGAAGAGTCCCAGGTTCAAATCTCAGCTACGGCAAGTACAAAAATAAAAATTTTTAAATAAAAAAGTAAAATATATAAAGTTGTTCTTCTTCAATAAAGCTCCGTAAGTAAAAAAGGTACTTTTCTTTTTTGGATTAATCCCTTTTACGCTTAAGTCAATCCTTTTCAGCTTACATCAAATAGGGGTTTAAAATTAAATCAATTTTTTTTTTGGCTTAAATATGGCTGAAAGTAAGAGTTTGTACCAGATAAATCATACCTGGTCTATTTTTTTGTTTACTACAAAAATTTTCTTTTTGGCTGATCTGGTGAGAGCCATGCCTTATGTATGACAAGATATTGAAATTTGTTGCTGCCACAACTACCATATTTTTTTGCCAATGCGAAACCTATTAGCCCTAGTTTGTTACTCATCTTTCCGCGTGAAGGCTACGTTTTTCGAATGCTAGACCGAAAATATTTTCCCTTTCTGTTTTTGAATAAGGTTCACGGTTGGGGCAGCTATCTTTAGGCATTTGTAAAAAATATCTTTGATTTTTCCGCCCTAGTTTTTGGCCGGGAAGTTGGCATAAATAGTTGCAACTAGCCTTCATTGATAAAAGTAAATTTGAAAACGAGTTCTTTAAGACTTCGTCTAATCACAAATCCTCAGCCAAACAAATGTCTTGTTTATTAACAGGTTTAGTAAAATTCATCCTGCTCTTTTATAGCACTTTCTGTAAGGTAGTTATATCGGTCTTGTACTTTTCAAGTTCATCCGCCAGTGCCTAAACTGCCCCTTTGTGATGAAATCCTGGATAAACGGAGGTGGCACGCTGGTGATAGCCGCGGCATTAGCTCGCCGGAAATGGGGGGTTCTTTTCCGTTTAGATTTCCACAAAATTATTCGTTCGTGCCGGGTCTAGATTGAATTGAAAATGAACGCAGTTGTAGGGTACTTATGAAGACGTACTCTGAACTAAAAGTTTAGTATAAACATTGCGGACGGACATTAACCGAGAGTATTTCGCGTACCATAAGACACAACAGGATCTTAGGACAAGATGTAAGAGTCCTCCGCAGGCGGCCCACCCCTTATGATGTATTCATCATCCTTGACATTGTTACGGCCTGCAAAAAAAAAAACAAAACAATGTCCCTAAACCAAACTTACCTCAAGTTTCCTCTCGGTAGCTACATTTCAACCAAACGGATTTCAAAAATTACCACATATTTGTATTCATTGTATTTAACAATATTTATTTAATATATTTCTTTTTTTGTAATATTGCTACTTGAATTCAGGGCGCAAATTCTATAAAAACAATCTTATAATGTAAATGTGTGTAGATAAATAAATGTCACTTATCGATAGTATAATTATCGGCCATTATCGAAAAAATAAAGGTTTTCATTTACCCGCCCTTACTCCTAATCAAGCTTGATATGGTTTACGGGATAGGGAGGCGACACAAACAGTCGTAAAAGTTAGTTAAAAGTAGGTATTACAAAAAAAACATCAGCTACTAACTTTAAAGTAACGATAATAACCGTAAAAATTTACAAAATTATTGTTTTCTTTTTGTTTAGAATCATTGCTTACGTTAACTTAAGTACAATTGAATAGCTACTTGGGATAGTTAATTATTTTAATCTGAAAATGTTTTTAAGCAAACTTAAATCCAATGCCTTTGCCTTTTTTTTTTTTTTGCTAATTACATTAAGGAATAAAAAAAATATTTATTTTTTTTATTGCAGACATCTAGAGAATGAGATTTTATAAAAAAAAATTTTATAATTTCTCCCATTTCTTTTAGACAATAAATCAACGTAAATTTACTTTTTTTTGTTGTTGTTTAAATTAAGGTGAAAAGTTGAGCATGTTGAAAGATTTTCAAATTAAGCCTGATGTCTTTGGTAAAATACACTTTTGGTAATTTCTCCTTTTTTTTTTTTCAAGTATGACTCTTAAGATGTAACAATTAATTAATTCTAATTTCACAAATGTATCGTACCGACTTGACTATATATAAATGGGTATGTATGAACGGTATGTTACTATAACCTACTTTACAAGTTATGTCAATAAGGCAGTGGTGGTACTATCAAGAAAAATTAAGATAAATTAAGAAAAAACTCATCTGTGTTCCGGCAAGGCTGTTGCTCTATTTTGTTCGTTTTAGAATATCCTTACAGGTTCGGGTTGGTCGCTATCAACTGAAATCCTGGATTGAGGTCGACTTGTTGTTGCACGTGTTGCTTTGTTTTATGGCGTTTTCCTGGGTGGTGCAGACTTCGCTATTGTAATTTAGAGGTTAATGTGATCTACGGCTACAGCTGCCTGGAGTATATTCATTCGTTGACTTCACCTTGTTCGAAAGGACTTTGAGGTTATACTTGGCTTCGGTTGTTTGAGTTGTTGCAAAGTGCTTGTCCTCGGATATATTTGCGGAGGTTGTTGAGTTGTCCTCGAAAAAACGTTTGATGAGAGGTCTTTTCTTTTTATTTTGCACAGATTGACCGTCTTAAAAAAAGACACTTCCTCTACTCGTGGTAACTTGTTAAACGCCACACTCAAAAACTGCCACGACCCTCCCCTTGCACGAGGTTTTTTTGTTCTCCTCTTTCTTTTATTTTTGCGCGAACTTCTCGAACTTTTTTAGTACGCAACTTTTTAATAAAGCAAGCTTACCGCCATTTTTTTGACGTTCATTCTTTTTTTTTTCTTTTGCTATTTATTTTACCTGTCAAGCAAAGTTTTGCGTTGCCACTGTCTTTACAAAAATAAGTATTGATGCTGCCAAACTTTTTGCTGTCCCATCCTTGGATGTGAAGGTGGTTTTTGTTCACGTCTCAACAGTTGTGTCGGTACATCCAGTTGTACACCAGAACATCAATGTGGTCGTCACACCTTCTTTATATAAAGATGGTTTTTTCATGTAGTATAGATTTTTGAAAGGATGGGTTGTTAATCTGACGCCTTAATTCACATTTAAGGGGTCATAACATTTAATAAGTGTAAAAGACTGATGTGACACCGCGAAAAGGACAGAGTAAAAAGTTAAGATGAAGAAAGGCTTGGTCTTAGATGAAGAGGGGCTTAGCCTTTATTAAAACCAATCAGAGTCATTTCTCAGCATCCAGAAACATGACATAAATGATCTCAAAACCAAACAGGTAGTCAATTGCAAGCACCAATTTTATTTAGTTCTACTCTTAAATTTTTATTATTTTCTATTAATTTTAACTAAATCCCTGACAAATCTATCCCGTAAAGTTTTAATTGTTTCTATTTCCTTTCTTTATGCACATCCTGCAAACTAGAAAAAACTTGTTAAAGAAATTCTTTATTCATTAGTTGGACACAACATACAAATAATTGAAATAAAATAAGCAAAACAAGTAAGAGCGCTATATTCGGCTGTGCCGAATCTTATATACCCTTCACATTGACCTTTCGCAATCCCAAACTTTTTTTATTTTTAACCATTTTTTTTACTTATGAAATATTTCTAATTTTTAAATAGGCTCTAAGGCCAACTCAAAAGAAGTTGTGGGCATTTTCATATCATTTTTGTAAATTTTGTATGGCAACCCCCTCAGGGCGTGGAGATAGGGGGTAAGTATGTTCTAGGAATATGTTTGGGAGGGCAAACTAATAGGGGTCGGTCGTACACTTTATTGCTCTAACGCCAACTCTGAAGAAGTTGTGGGCATTTCATCATTTTTGTAAATTTTGTATGGCAACCCTATTAGGGCGTGGAGATAGGGGGTAAGTATGTTCTAAGAATATGTATGGGAGGGTAAATTAATGGGGGTCGGTCGTACACTTTATTGCTCTAAGGCCAACTATGAAGAAGTTGTGGGCATTTTATCATTTTTGTAAATTTTGTATGGCAACCCCATTAGGGCGTGGAGATAGGGGGTAAGTATGTTCTAGGAATATATTTGGGAGGGCAAACTAATAGGGGTCGGTAGTACACTTTATTGCTCTAAGGCCAACTCTGAAGAAGTTGTGGGCATTTTATCATTTTTGTAAATTTTGTATGGCAACCCCATTAGGGCATCGAGATAGGGGGTAAGTATGTTCTAGGAATATGTTTGGGAGAAGAAACTAATAGGGGTCGGTCGTACACTTTATTGCTCTAAGGCCAACTCTGAAGAAGTTGTGGGCATTTTATCATTTTTGTAAATTTTGTATGGCAACCCCATTAGGGGGTGGAGATAGGGGGTAAGTATGTTCTTGGAATATGTTTGGGAGAAGAAACTAATAGGGGTCGGTCGTACACTTTATTGCTCTAAGGCCAACTCTGAAGAAGTTGTGGGCATTTTATCATTTTTGTAAATTTTGTATGGCAACCCCATTAGGGGGTGGAGATAGGGGGTAAGTATGTTCTTGGAATATGTTTGGGAGAAGAAACTAATAGGAGTCGGTCGTACACTTTATTGCTCTAAGGCCAACTCTGAAGAAGTTGTGGGCATTTTCATATCATTTTTGTAAATTTTGTATGGCAACCCCCTCAGGGCGTGGAGATAGGGGGTAAGTATATTCTAGGAATATGTTTGGGAGTAGAAATTAATGGGGGTCTGTGATACATTTTTTTCCTCTACGGGCAAGTCCGAGGAAGTTATAGCGGTTTTTACCTTATTTTTTAAAATTTTGTATGGCAACCATGTCAGGGGCTAGAGATAGAGGGTAAGTATGTTCCACAAAAATGTTTGGATCGAAAAAATAGTTCGGGTCGGTCTTACATTTTTCCCTTGTAGGAGAACCCTGGAAGCCGTAGGAGCGATTTTAAAAATGTTTAAATTAAGCTTTGTATGGCAACGCTGTTATATGTATGAACACTAATACTAATAAAATTTTTGTTTTGGGTGTGTTTCAATAATATAGACATGACTGATTCTGTTTTTTTCTTTTTTTGTTGTTTTTTTGTTGTTTTTTTATTATTACATGTAAAAGTATGTTCTTTGTTGTTGTTGTAGACTCAAAAAACCGAGGTAGTCGTGGTTTTTTGCTTATATCTCGGTTATTTATCGGGCGATTTTGCTGAATTTCAATACCGATTTTCTCGAGACTATCTGTGACAGTTTGATACCACATTCGGGTCTATGCGATATCGGGGGGCTTCAGAAAGTTGATTTCAACCAAAACACGGACAGACGGTCAGACGGACAGACGGACAGACGGACAGACGGACAGACGGACATCGCTAAATCGGTTTCCCTATCTATAAGGATCCAGAATATATATACTTTATGGGGTCCCAAATGGATAATAAAGGAATTACAAACGGAATGACAAACTTATATATACCCTTATCACTTATGTGAAGGGTATAAAAAGAAAAAACTTAAATAAAACTTTATGCCAATTAAGCCCACATACATGACTTGCACAACATGTAACTCATTAATAAACTGAAACATGTGGAAATTAATTAAATAAATTTCTACATAAACATTTAAAAGAAAGAAAATATTTTTATTATTTATTCCAAAACAGAAAAGATTTTAATGACATTTTATGAAAGCTGGAATATGCTTGCAGGAAGTGTTGATCACATGTGGTTTAAATAATATTATTTGACAGTTTATTGTCAACATCGATATTAAGTTAAAGACATATTTTTGGGAAGGGGGGCGAGGAAAACACAAAGTGAGATTTATTTTATTATCCTGCCTGTTTCGTAAAGATACTTGTTGTTACTAAATAAAACTTAATTTTTTTATAACTCTTTAAAACCAGTAAATATTGTTTAAAGTAACTTAATGTTAATAAATTAAATACTTTTTTCTTTTTTGCATTGTTCCCTTAACATATTGTCCCGCTACAACTGTCTTTTGTGTAATTTGGCAAACGTATTAGGTTTTTTCTTCGCTTTTTGTCCAAAAACTAATAATAATGATAGCAAATTGGCCTTTGTCTAAGTGTTCACCATAAACTTCTAGGTCAGTATCTGGACTTAAGCTGTCATCCGTCTGCCCTTATCTTTAACTAGAAGTAAAATGTTTTCTTGCCATTGTTGATCTTTATCAGACCGAGACAAATAATTTAGTTCATATGTGTATTTCCGGAACTGATATGAGTGGGTGGGCTTGGCAGAAAGTGTCTGTTTGTATTAGATGATTCGTTGGCATGAAAGAGCGTATAAGGCTTTTGTATTCAAGTGCCAATTGACTAACAAAGAAATCCATTTTCCCCTCAATTTTCTGCCACTGCCATTGCTAATAGTAAAACTAATAACAAAAGTAGAACTTTAGCACGAAAATGTGAGGGTTTTTTAGATTTATCATTCTTGGCCATATTGTTTGATCAACCAGATAAAAATGACATATTATGGAAATTTAGTGCTGTGAGTAGGACTTTATTTTGATTTGGCCAGGTAAAGGACATATTACATAATATGAAACGGAAAGGCCAACAATAACCTTTATTAAAGCCTCAAGTCAAAGCCCATTTTAAAAGACCAAACAAAAACTATAATAAAGAGCAAAGCAACTTGGTCACATAGTTTTAAATTTTGCCCTCAAACTAAAAGATCTTTGTGAACGTTAATATTTACGATGTTGAACTTGTTTTTATGTTATTGTATTCCTTAGCACAGAATTACGGAATTACCTCAAGGATTCTATCGGGACACCAGCGCCTACTGGTTAAGCGCAACTTAAGTGGGTTTCGTCTTTATTCATGAAATGTTAGTCCTCTATATATTTTGCTAAAAGATCGTGAAGATTCACTGGCAAGTTCAGTATTAGTTTAGACAACCGGCCTTCATTCTATAACTTGTCGAAAGCCTACGACCTGTACTAGTCATTAATTACGTTCGATAGATAGAATTTCATAACTTTAACTATTACTCTACTGATTATTCCAGTAAAATATTTTTAAAAGTGTGTAATGGGCACTAATTTTTTCATAGGTTACCAAGTAGTTAGGTCGTTACAATAAAAAAAATTGCGGGCCTAAGTAACTGTGTTTTTAGATGTAAATTGGGCAATTCCATTGTCATGGGTGTGATCATTTTGCTGACATTTTTGCTTATAACTTAAACCATTCAAAATTTCAATTTGCAAAAAGGCTATGATTTCCAAGAATAGTAAGTTTTTAAATGTTTTATATTAAGTAGACACAGAAAGAATATAACTTCTGCTTACAGTAACTTCTTAAAAACTGTGACAGATGTGATATGAGAATTTTAAAAAAATTTTACTTTAAGATCGAGTGTAAAATGTTCTTGAAAACTAGCTTAACTTTGTTATTTAAGATGGTGGTTTAAAGTGGCTTTTAATCGTATTTGATATTTTGTTGTCACAAAAAATATGTTTTTTTTTGCAAAAAAACTCTTTAAGAAAATGTGACGGGTGTGCCGTTTTCATCAAAACGTAAAAGAAGAAGAATAGCGATTACTCAGCGATCATAAATTGTTTTAAATCTTTGCGAAATAAATAAAATAAATTCTTAAATTCTTTGATTTGTTTAATAAAGACGAAAACGAATCTTCTCCATTTTGGTCCGTTTTAAATGGAGTTGCTCATATGCAAAAAAGGATCAAAAAAAAAATACTCTGTACAAAATTTTTTTTAAGTATTAAAAATTTTCAACATATGCAAAGTAACCTTAATTGATTTTTTAAGCTTATTTGAAAGCAGCGGACGTGAACTTTGAAACAGCTCAAACAAAAAAACTAGTTATTTGGCAAAAAAGTGCTTCTTTATCTCCAATATTCCTTTCTTACTTATGAGATAAGCAAAGGGTTTGCTGCGATGTTTTGCTTAATGCCATTATTGATTGTTATGCCAGCTTTTTATTCTCGAATTTACAGGACACATAACTTAATACTATTCCTATTAAATGCTCTACATATTTGCTACCTACTACTGAAACCTTAACCCAAATTATGGCTCTGCTTCTAATATAAATTAATTTTTTCTATATTATTTCAACAGAAAGGTAGATATTGTTACGTTTATACCTTTTATAAACGTTGGTTTATTTTCTCTAAATAAACCGGGATTCTTTTTATTGCAAAAGTAATAATAAACAACGCTTGAAATTTTATTTTAACAGTACAAAACTTTATTTATTTGAAACACTTATTTATAATCTTCTATAAAACACTTAAAGTTGTTCACTTTTATTATTTAGCACTTTTGAATGTTCACTTATTCAACTCAACTGTTAAACTTAAACTGCTTGCGGCATTCGTGTTACTCGACTATTTATAGTGGTTGGTAATACGCTGTAATGTTCCACAAGATTCGATAACACTCTAGAACTTTCTAGCGAATGGCCGTTACATTTAAATAACTTCTTAGCACAGACAACAACCGCCAATCATGTTACATACCCAGTAAACATTGACATACCCAGTCAACATTTAACTCCGTAACACTACCGCCCGCTTAAGCCTGTTCGTCCCGAACAGGCATAGATTCACTTTTTCCATAATTGGCGAGGCGCTCGAGATGAACCACTTTCATCTTTGATCTTGGGCTTTTGTATTTTTGAATTCTATACACGACATCATTTATTCTTTTTATTACCTTATACGGTCCATCCCAATGGGTTTGTAATTTAGGAGACAATCCCTTTTTCCGTTGTGGGTTATATAGTAGAACTAGCTGACCCTCATTAAAACCTTTGGAATTCGCTGCTAGATCGTATCTGGCTTTCATTTTGTCACTGGTCATTTTTATCCGGCCACGTACGAATTCATGAACTTGGTTAAGATCTTTTTGTTCCCTTGAAGAGTCGTCTTCGTGTTCATCTATTGTTGTGGGCTTAATACCGAATTCTAAATCACCTGGCAGCTTCAGCTCGGTTCCAAACATAATTTTGGCAGGTGTTCTGGAGGTAGAGTCATGAACGGCTGACCTGTATGCCAACAAAAATTTAGGTATGTGCTCATCCCAGTCCCTTTGGTGCGTACTGACCACTTTTCTTAGGTGTTCCTCTAACGTGCGGTTAAATCTTTCGACCATGCCGTCAGACTGTGGATGAAGTGGCGTAGTCCTCGTTTTTCGGATACCGTATAGCTCGCACATTTCCTGGAATACCGACGATTCGAAATTTCTACCCTGATCAGAATGCAATTCTAGCGGAACACCGTAGCGGCACACCCAGTTGTTTACAAATGTGTTTACGACAGTTTTAGCCTCTTGGTTTGGTATAGCGTATACCTCTGGCCATTTGCTAAAATAGTCGATTACCACTAAGACGTAACGGTTTCCCGCCTCACTGATAGGAAAAGGCCCTGCTATATCCATCGCTATTCGCTCAAAGGGAGCACCTGAATTATACTGCTGCAGTGGTCCCCTACTTCTTCTTACTGGGCCTTTGGCTGCGATACATCGTCCACAATTTGCTATCCAATCAGCAACTGATTGTTGACACCCAACCCAATAGAAACGTTGTTTAATCTTTTCTACGGTTTTTGTTACGCCAAGGTGACCACCGCTAGGACCATCATGGAACTTCTTTACTACCTCTTCGATTTTAGAGGATGGCACCACAATTAAATTCGTTTTCGATTTACCATCAGCGCTTTCCCATTGACGAAAAAGGCATCCGTTAATTAGCTGCAGACTATTCCACAGCGCCCAATATGATTTCATCAGTGGACTTTCCGCTGATATTTGGTTACGGGTTGGCCTTTTGTCTTGCTCCTTTGCCGAAATAATTTTCGCCAGTACGGGATCGTCCCTTTGTGCCGCTGACCAGTCGTCACTTGTCTCTATGCGTGTGAGTCGAACATCAACGACGCCTTCATTTTCTTCAGCTTTTAGGCAATACTTGCATTCCGATCTGCAAGGTCTTCGGGAAAGAGCATCCGCATTTCCATGCTTAGTACCTTTTCGATGCTCGATGCCGAAATCGTAGCTCTGGAGACGTTCAATCCAACGAGCTAGCTGCCCCTCTGGTTGTTTAAATTGTAGCAGCCACCTGAGTGCGGAGTGGTCGGTTCTTATCTCGAAGTGTTGTCCATACAGGTACTTGTGGTAATGTTTTACACACTCTACCACTGCCAAAAGCTCTCGCCGTGTAACACAATAATTTCTTTCAGGCTTTGAGAGTGTTCGACTGTAGTAGCCTATGACCTTTTCTGTACCGTTGACAACTTGTGAAAGAACACCACCTATCCCGTAGCCACTCGCATCACTATCCAGCACAAATTTCTCTCCAGCAATTGGATAGGCCAGAACTGGTGCTACGCATAATAACTCCTTGAGCTTCTGAAATGCTTGTTCTTGTGCATCAGCCCACAGAAACGGTCGTGACTTCTGCGTAAGCTCATGTAGACTGGCAGCGACACTGGCAAAATTTGGCACAAACCTCCTATAGTAGGTACAAAGACCAAGAAAACTGCGTAGCTCATGCAGATTGTTTGGGCGAGGCCAGTTCTTCACAGCTTTAATTTTATCTTCGTCAGTTGATATACCATTTTCTGCGACGCGATGGCCCAAATATTTAACCTCTTTTTGGAACATTGCACATTTCTTCGCACTCAATTTAAGTCCAGCCAATGATATCCGCTTGAGGACTTCTTCTAGATTCTTCAGGTGATCGTCAAAACTTTTACCCATGACAATAATGTCATCAAGATACACCAGGCATGTCTTCCAATGTAGTCCCCTCAATACACGCTCCATTAACCGTTCGAATGTGGCTGGGGCATTGCATAGCCCAAATGGCATTACGTTAAATTGCCACAGCCCATCACTTGCACTAAAAGCTGTTTTCTCCTTATCTTTGTCAGATATTTCAACTTGCCAATAACCACTTTGCAGGTCTAATGTGGAGAACCATTTCGTTCCAGCTAGCGTGTCCAGCGTGTCATGTATCCTTGGTAGCGGGTAACTGTCCTTCTTGGTTACGTCATTCAGTTTTCTATAATCGACGCAGAATCTGGTGCTGCCATCTTTCTTTTTAACCAACACTACCGGGGAGCTCCAAGGGCTTGAAGAAGGTTCTATTACTCCACTCCGCTCCATTTCGCTGACAAGTTCTTTTACTTCATTGCGTTTTGCTAGAGGAATACTTCTGGGAGCTTGTTTTATTGGCCTTGCCTCTCCTGTATTTATCTGATGTTTCACAAGTGATGTTCTTCCTTGCTGTTGTCCTTTCAAGGCGAAGATGGAGGCGTGCTTCCTTAGCAGTTTCCTTGCTTTATTTTTATCGGACGAGGACAACCTTTTTACCCATTTTTCTATGCACTCCGATAGCATCTCCTGCTCTTTGTTTGACATACAGACAGGACCCGATTCCATTTCGCAATTTAGTATTGCCTCAGCTATAGCACACTGGCCCACTTCACAATTCGGCCTGACGACTTTTTCGCATGTGGAAAGGTTTAGTACTCTAACAGGGACTCTTCCGTTGTTACAGGTTCTTACCAGGGCTTTTGCTGTTATTAAGTCACTCTTTCTATCTGTTTGTTCTACCACCCACAACCGGTTGTCGACACAATCTCCCTCTATACGCGCCCATACTACACTTTCTGACTGTGGTGGTATTTTCTCTTGTTCTATAGCAAACAGCTTCCTTACAGGCGATTTATCTTCGTAACCAACATCTAGGGGTATCTCAATATTCTGCCAAATCATTGTCTTTTGCCCCATATGCAGACTAATTCCATGATTGATCATAAAGTCTGCACCGATGATTACTTCGTCCACAATGTCGGC